>VDFB02274714.1:28667050-29009227 GCA_007258455.2 Sequoia sempervirens | reverse complement strand
AACCTTGTTTTGAGCATTCTTTTGATTATTAAGAATGGGCTTCCCATTATGCCAGTTTTTATTATATGGAAGATCCTAAAACTGAGGAGGTCTCTCATTCTTATGATAGTTGGACCTTTCATTTGATAGGCCTTTTTCTTTCCTTGAAATTTTATTGCTTAGATCCTTCATGGTACTTGTAAAAATTTCAATCTTATCCTCAAGAGAACCCCCCTTAGCTCTAGAGTTTTTATCCTCTCTTTGGATTCTTAAGGATTGTGACATCATCCCTTCTCCCAACCTTGCCAGTTGCTCTCCAAATACTGTCAATATGGATGCCCATCTTATAAGACTTTCTCAATGTTTGAGGATTTTTATCCAGCAGATGATAACTCATCTTTGCATCAAAGGCATTTCAATAGTTCACTAGACATACATTATCATTCACTTTTAAATGAGGAGGTAACCGGTTCATGGCCTTTTGAAATATTACATTAAAATCAACCACACCCTCATTAGAACTTTTAACAATATTGTTAAACTAATTTAGAAGGAATATTGAGTCAGTTTTATCACCATACTGCTCTCTAAAGAAAATCTTAAAGTCCTCCCAAGAACCAATACTCTGAGAAGGAAAACTCCTATAAAATTCTCTTGCATCCTTTGTACATGACTGCATGAATAACTTCATTATTACATCCTCGGCTTCTACTTCAAAATAATCCATGACATTGGCAAAGTATTTGAGGTGATCCTCACCGCTTAAAGCATTGTTGCCAGAGAATCTAACCAAGGAAGGCCTAAAATATTTAGGAAATAGATTAGGATAACCAGGAATCCCAATGAAGCGCAACTATTGATACCTCTCCACTTGCATTAGTCTCTTGATAGCTTGGTCTCTATGAGAATTTCTAGGCTCATCATTCTTTTGGTCATCAAATTGATTCTTCTCCTTACATTTTCCATCTCCACCATTACTACCACCTCCCTTCTTCTTTCCATCACCATCTTTAGCATAATAATTCTTGTTTTTATCATTTCCACCGCCACCATCCTGATCTCTAACACCACATGCACTGGTAGTATGTTCCTCAAAAAATTTATTTTGTGAATGATTTTCAGTATGTCTAGAGCCTGAGGCTACCAAATCAAGTATGGAGATCATAAGGAAATAGATAGATTTATTGCTATTTTTGCATTCAAATCTTCCATTTCAATCTTCTTCAATTCTTGTAGCAACTTATCATTCTCCAACTATAATCTCAAGATCTTTTGGCCTGGGGGTGTAGTTGATAGAGTAGGATCAATCTTAAAATTTTGGGTTGAAGCATTACTAAGTGAAGTATTTGTACTTGTATTGATGTTGGTATTGAAGGTATTAAAGGTATTTTTCTTTGGTTGATCAATGGGCTTCTTCCCATGATCTAAAAATTATGATTTCTTAGTGACCACAATTCATTATCAATAATTACATACTTGATGGCACACAACTTTAATGTTCTCTTTTCATTATCAACCATATCAGTAGGGAACTACAAAGTTTGCAAATACTGGACAATCCTTCTATACCAACCACATGTTTGGATGTCACAAATGGGTGCAACATCAATAGTCTCCATTTGATTTATCTGATTAGCTTCCAAGTTAGTCGTTGATGTCAACTTAGCTAGACCATGTCATTTGACTAACTTGATAATCTGAACATCAATGTTGAATTCTTGGATCCTATTGATCCATCTGCACCTCCTACTTGTAGTTTCTTGCTTAGTGAAAATGTCCTTCACAACAAAAATTGGTACAAAGGCTATGATTGTAGCTCCCATCAAATATTTTTTGAAATTATGTACAACCTTGACTAAAGAATAAGCTTTCTTTTCAATTGTATCATACTTGAGTTCTATAGCTTGTAAATACTTGCTAAAGAATGCAATGGGTTGTTAAAAACCCTCATCATTTTTCTGCAATAAGACAACAACAATAGTATGGAAAGAAGAAAAAGAGAAAATGTGTAAAGGTTTGGAAAATTAAGGAGACTTAAAAAATGGAGCCCCTTTGATAGCCTACTTTATGCTTTTGAATTCTTGACTAAACTCCTCACTCTAAACCACCTTTTCTTCCTTCTTCAACATCTTGGACATAAGTCTTGTAATCTCTACAAAATTGGTTACAAATCTCCTCAAGAAGTTGATCGGACCAAAGAATGATTGAATTCCTTTGACATTTTTTTGTTGGGGAATCTTGTCTATGGAAGCTACCCTTTAAAGGTCAATTATCACTCCCTCCTTGGACAAAATGTGCCCCAACAAGTTGCCTTCAGTAACTCCAAAGGAACACTTTTTTGGGTTCAATGAGATTCCATATTCTAGTGCCCTGATGAAAATTTTCTCCAAGTGCATGCAATGCTCTTCCTCTTTCTTGGAGTAAGCTATCAAATCATCTTGGTAAATTTCCATGAACATGTCAATAAAATAAGAAAGGATACATCCATAACCCTTTGGAAAGTAGCACCTGCATTAGTTCAACCAAATGGCATCCTTACATACACATAGGTGCCCCATGGAGTTGTGAATGAAATCTTGAAATGCTCAGACTCCTTTAATTTCACTTGGTTGTATCCAGAAAAATCATCCATCATGGAATATAGCTCACAACTAGTTACCTTATCCAACATGGCTTCCATGTTCGATAGTGAATAGTTATCTTTCAATGATGATATGTTCAGATTTCTAAAATCCACACATAACCTTATATCACCCTTCTTCTTCCTAACTGACACTAAATTAGAAGACCATGAGGAATGCCTAATATACTTTCTAATACCAGCATCCCTTAGCTTAGCTAGTTCCTCCTGCATTTTAGGAGCTAAGGTTGGATTAATGGGTATTTGCTTCTTCCTAAAAGGGTTGGAATTTTCTTTCGAAGGAATATCATGTTGGAATAATTCCTATCTAAGGACTTCCGAGTCATCATTTGACTAGGAAAAGACATGTCTATATTTTCTCAATAAGTAAATCAGCATCGCCTTGCTCTTAGGTTTCAATTTTTTTCCCACAGATACCTTTTTAGGGGCATTTTCAATCCCCAAATTCACTTCTTCTAGATCCTCTAGATGAGTTGAAGTTGTTTTAACAAATTCTCTTGTCTTGATTATCAAAGACTCTATCTAATGCCACAAGGCCTTTAGGAATCTTATTTGTCTTTAGCCGAATAACTTCATTTTTGAAGACTGTATCCTTACCATCTATATTCTCAACAAAAACACCAAAATCAATCTCTTAACCCTCATATTCATCAACACACTTTAAAAAATTCAAAATATCTTTGTCATCATTGAAGATTTTCCAATTGTACACATTTTTAGGGATTGATGGCCTTGCTTGTACCTCAACTTTAGAGATACTTGAAAAAGTGATGTCATTAGGTATGAGTGAAATGTTTGTAAGTAACCCTACCACTTTTTTCTAACCTATTTCATTCCAATAAATTCCAAAGGCATCAAAATACTCAACGGAATCCTAGATAGCATTTTTATATTATTTTAATCTATTATTCTTGCATGCATATTTGGATCTTACTTGGGATATCACTAACTCAGAGTCACCAACCACCATTAGCTTTTGTATCCCATGCTTTCCAGCTAGACTCAATCCTAGTAGCAAGGCCTCATACTTTCTCACACTTTTTGTGTAAACAAAGGAAAAAGTGAAAGAAAACTTATAAGTGTTGCCGCTAGATGATACCAGTAATATACCTGCACGAGACCCTTCCCTAGAACTTGAACCATCAAAGTACATATTCCATACTCCATCCTTATCAGATAAAATTTTAACTTCATGGTCTATAGGTGTAGGCCACCTATCACTCTCCCTTGTTATCTCTTCCTCCTTAAACTCACTAATATAAGTATCTATAAAAATAATTGTATCATCCTTAGGAGCATGTTCCAACATATGTGGCACTTTTGGTTCTCTAACCACTTTGAAATATTTATTATCAATTTCAAGAAAGTGGAATAGTACATGTCACATTGCATGCTACTCCCATGGAAATACTTCACTTCCTAGAAAGCAACATTTTGTAACTAGGTGGGATATCTACCACAACAACATTCATCTTGAACTCTTTCTCTGGATATGCAACTAGTCTATAAGGAAGTTCATTTATTACACAAGTCACAGGAACTTCCCTTGAATCCATAGCATAGCACTTACCATGGGTACTGTCAACATTTAATCCCAATGCTTCCATGATATTGGCTGGCATTATGTTATTGGATTCTCTAGAATAAATGATACAATTTTTCAAAAGGTTTCCCTCAACAATCAGTGTGAGGAAGAATGGGTTTATCTTTCAAGGAAAGGAAGTCACTGAATTCCCTAGGAAAATATGAGGAATCTCAGTGATTACTCCCTCAACCTATTTATCTTTCTTTTCCTTTTCACTCACTTTGGGTGGAATGAGCACCACTAAGTCATTGCAGGCTATAGTAGTACCATTGATAAGGGCTACTTCCTTTTGTTTGTGCTCATCAATTCTCATCATCTCAAGCAAAGGAACAAAAAATTTCACTTGACTAAGCAACTGAGACATACCAATAAGAGTATATTTAGGAAAATCAATTGGGATCATACCTTGTTTTGTACCCCTCTCCTTTTGTTTATTCTTTGTTGTTTCAGCACTGGGCTTGGCATCTTTCTTTGCAGATTTAATACTATAATTTTGTTCCTTTTTCTTCACAACAGGGGACTTGAGCTCTCCATCTGTTTTTGTTTTAGCTACTTTCTTAGCCCAAATATTGTCTCCCTTACTTTCTTTTGCTTTAAGTACTTCCCCTTTTCCATCATATTTTTTCTCTTTTATAAAGAGATGAGCATGGCTACCTTGGTCACCACCAGCTATTCTATTCCTCAGATGATATGAACCTCTAGCTTGTGCAGCCAAAGCCACTATATATCTTGCAATTTCTTCATCTAAAGGTCTCCTCAGGGACACATTGTCTTCAGCTATTTCCAATGTGTACACTTCATTATCACTATCATCATATTCATCAAAGAGAACTTGTCGGTGATATGTACTGGTGATATGCATTTAGTCATCCACATCCATTTCATGAGACTCTAGGTTAGATGAGCATTAATTATTAGCAAAATTAGAACCATCCATAATCATATTAATGTCAACATCACGCTCATTAGATTGATGATAGTCTTTAGGTATCTCTTTTTCAACTTCAACTAACTATGCAGCTATAAATTGATGAGGAGAATGTAGCATTTGACACACCATTCACCCAGGGGTCTCATCAGAAAAATTGCTTGAGTTTTTCTATGAAGGATCTATAGGAACCTTGTTTTGAGCATTCTTTTGATTGTTAAGAATGGGCTTCCCATTATGCTAGTTTTTATTATATGGATGATCCTAAAACTGAGGAGGTCTCTCATTCTTATGATAGTTGGACCTTTGATTTGATAGGCCTTTTTCTTTCCTTGCAATTTTATTGCTTAGATCCTTCATGGTACTAGTAAAAATTTCAATCTTATCCTCAAGAGAACCCCCCTTAGCTCTAGAGTTTTTATCCTCTCTTTGGATTCTTAAGGATCTTGACATCATCCCTTCTCCCAACCTTGCCAGTTGCTCTCCAAATATTGTCAATATGGATGCCCATCTTATAAGACTTTCTCAATGTTTAAGGATTTTTATCCAACAGATGATAACTCATCTTTGCATCAAAGGCATTTCAATAGTTCACTAGACATACATTATCATTCACTTTTAAATGAGGAGGTAACCGGTTCATGGCCTTTTGAAATATTACATTGAAATCAACCACACCCTCATTAGAACTTTTAACAATATTGTTAAACTAATTTAGAAGGAATATTGAGTCAGTTTTATCACCATACTGCTCTCTAAAGAAAATCGTAAAGTCCTCCCAAGAACCAATACTCTGAGAAGGAAAACTCCTATAAAATTCTCTTGCATCCTTTGTACATGACTGCATGAATAACTTCATTATTACATCCTCGGCTTCTACTTCAAAATAATCCATGACATTAGCAAAGTATTTGAGGTGATCCTCACCACTTAAAGCATTGTTACCAGAGAATCTAACCAAGGCAGGCCTAAAATATTTAGGAAATAGATTAGGATAACCAAGAATCCCAATGAAGCACAACTATTGATACCTCTCCACTTGCATTAGTCTCTTCATAGCTTGGTATCTATGAGCATTTCTAGGCTCATCATTCTTTTGGTCATCAAATTGATTCTTCTCCTTAAATTTTCCATCTCCACCATTACTACCACCTCCCTTCTTCTTTCCATCACCATCTTCAGCATAATAATTCTTGTTTTTATCATTTCCACCACCACCATCCTGATCTCTGACACCACCTGCACTGGTAGTATGTTCCTCAAAATTTTTATTTTGTGAATGATTTTTAGTATGTCTAGAGCCTTAGGCTACCAAATCAAGTATGGAGATCATAAGGAAATAGATAGATTTATTGCTATTTTTGCATTCAAATCTTCCATTTCAATCTTCTTCAATTATTGTAGCAACTTATCATTCTCCAACTATAATCTCAAGATCTTTTGGCCTGGGGGCATAGTTGATAGAGTAGGATCAATCTTAAAATTTTAGGTGGAAGCATTACTAAGTGAAGTATTTGTACTTGTATTGATGTTGGTATTGAAGGTATTAAAGGTATTTTTCTTTGGTTGATCAATGGGCTTCTTCCCATGATCTAAAAATTATGATTTCTTAGTGACAACAAATGGATCTGAGGCTTTAGTGGTTGCAATGGATGTGGTATAAGTATTAGCAGCATAAGTTCCTATTTGAATGGTCACCTTAGGTGGATTTGGGGTTATTTTAGCAAAAAACTTAGAAGCATTTTCATAAAGTGATTTTTCCTTGCTTCTTCTCTCTTATTTTCTATTCTTTTCCTCCAAGCATCTCTTTCTTGCATCTTAGCCTTGATTCTATCTTCCTTTTCCCTCACCTCCCTTGCTTGTTTCTCATTTAACTCTCTGAGTCTCCTTTCTTCTTCATCCTTAAGCCTAAGCTCTTCCTCTTCTAAGGCTTTTATATCTTTGTATATGTCTTCTTCATCTTCTAAGACATATCCAACCTCACATGGCTTAGGAGTATAGAAGGTTTGATTAGCAGGTTCTCCCTCAAGCGAAAGGTGCAATTCTACAATAGGGGATTCACTTCAATGCTTAAAATTACCACCATTAAAGATATATCCAACTCCAAGAGTTGAAGGATTTGGAAATGTCTTATGATTTTCCCAGAATTCCCACCTATCCTCTTCTCTTGAGATATCAAGTTCATTATCAAAAATTTCCTCAGTGGGAAAACTCCCCTAATTTACATTAGGGATATTTGCAGGATCATCATGGAAAAAATAGGCACTTAAGTGACAAAAAATTCTAGAAAATCAAAGTTAGGCAACTTGACATAAAAAAATTTGAATAAGTTATCTATATTATTTCAAAAATATGTAAGAATAGAATTTGTAGAAAATTGAATGTAGTTTCTAAATTACTAGGCTTATTTAAAAAAAAATCTATTTGGTGAAAATTTGAAATTTCAATGTAGTAGTACTAAAATTTTAGGGAAAAAATAAGAAGTAGGTGTCTGTTTGACCACCCTATCCACAATAAAATGATAATATTTTTTTATAAAATTTTAGAGATAAGTAGAGGACTCATGTCCTAATGTGATGCATATTTTTTTGTAATTTTTTTCTATGTAAATAATTAATTATAATTTTTATTATAAATTTTAAAATATAAAACTCATGTCGACCACCTTAACTTGGTCAAAACTTCAAAAATTCTCTTTTATTAATCCTATAGTATGACATGAATGTGACACAAGTTTTGGATTCAAAATGTGATAACATTTCAAAGCTATAGATTTTTTCAATCAGCCTATCAATCATGACTTTAGTCGTAATTCAAATAGAAAATGAATAATAATTATTTATTTAATTCAAAGTAAAACATAATTTATATTGGTGGAAAGCTGGGAATCTCTTGAAAACCCTTTTGTTTTATCAATTTTGTGTAAGAAAAAATTCGTCAACCACATACCCTACACATACACATCATATCGCCACTTTTTGGCCCATCATGTTCCTCCACATACCCTTAGTCACCTCAAATTCATGTGCTTCTTCACAAAAAAAATCATTATTTACTTCATTATTAAAAGTAGGAGATGCATCAGAGGGAAGTTCAATAGACTTACTTGACTGAGCATGTTTCTTGACCTAGGTTGGTTGCTTTTCCTTTGATTGCTCAGACTCCATCTTCTATTTAGGATGCTTCTTTGTGTAAATTTTGGTCTTCCTCATGGTATCAAATTGTATGCTAGAATTATCCTTCTCACTTTCTCTCTTGTAATTTATTCTCACACTGGCACGAGAGACTTTAGAGTCACCACCCAGGATATTGGAAAATAGAAATTTATTACACTTTGGATTTACACTCACAATCTTTGAGAAGAATTTGAACATAACCCAACATAAGATGGAGGAATGAACTAAACCTTGAAGCATAAAACTATACATGACTTATATGATGAAAATTTGAACCAATTTCTCTCCAAGCAATGAAGAACAATAAATGCTTGACTCTGACAATACCCGATCTTAACTAGAAACATTGGACTAGCAATGTCCCTAGCAAAGTTTCCAATCTGTTGGTTATTTTTTTGGAGCCAAACCTAATCTCACCAAATTCCTATGAATTTTCCACAATTCAATGATAAGAAAAGGAAAGGATTGGCCAACGGAAAATTAAAGGCTCACTAAACCTCTAATTTTACTCTCCGGGCTCTACAAAACCAAGGAGGGTGATCCTAAAAATGTTTATATGATGCTCTCGTGCCATTTTATAATGAACATTGAAACAAATAGATGTATAACCATTAGATGCAAATAGAAAAAATTCCATAAGGATTTGGCTGCTCCTTTAACGGATTAGTATCTAAAGCTACGAATGAATGCTACTTCTTACCATTTTATTATAAATATAGGTGTGTTATAAATTGTAATTAAGGTTTGTGTTCTTTGTTAGGTACAAGAAGACCCACTAACTTCAAATATATCCAAATAAATGGACCAATACCTTATCTATGGGAAATGGACTCACACTTGCAATAAACTATAATACATCAACAATGGAAACAAAAATTTAAATACTATTGTGTACTACTTTGCAATGCACAACTCCATGCATCTAGAAATAGAAACTTTTTAATAATCCTTGGATTTTACTTACAAATCTATGATCTCATTTAAGCAATTATTTGGCTCTTTGAACTAAAGCAAAAATGACATCACACATTCAATCATAGTGATTGAAGACAAATACAAAAACCTTGATCCCTTTATTCATAATTTGAAAGGAAAAATAGAGAGGAGAGAAAACAATTCTAGAACTTTTAGTTATCCTTCACATTCCATTGCTACTGTAAAACCATTATGCTCATTAAAAATTTTAATACATTCCTAGACTCAACGCTAATCTATTTCTTTGTGCTTGAAAATACAAAACAACTCTTACATGAGCTCAAAATATTTTTAACCATCAGAAGACGTGTGTAATTGGCCATGAATTCCCATTTATAAAAACATGGGAGAAACAAGTATCAAGCCAAATTACAATTAAAGTCACATTTACATTTGACATACATTTCAATTTAATTTCCACTTTCCCCAGACAGTTATATTTGCACATTTGAAAATGGGGGAAAGCATATAAGAAAAAAATATTTTCATTTACTGAAGAAGATACACCTGCCTTCCAAAAGGAATCTTTCATTCATTGCAAAAGAACCAAAATTTCTTCTTCATGATCCAAAAGCATTATCCATGTGCATGCCCAATAAGAAAATTTCTAAAAGCATGAAAAGCAACAGAAAGATATAAAACTAACCCATCCAAGTCAACAATTTTTCCACCAATTTCTATGTTGGGGAGAGAACAATATTTTGCAATACTTCAATAAAAACCTAATATGTACTATTTCCAGGCTATGCATTGTTTCTCTCCCATCCATTAATCACCATGGTTGTATACTTAAAAACCAAAATTATACTCGCTACCCCACCATTGCAACTTAATCCTCTAGTACATCCAAGTATTTTCTCTTCTAGGTCTAGAATTCCTCTTCAGTGGGCCATCTGAAGTTCATGACACTATCATCCTTTCGTCTATAAGGTGAATACTTGGTAACAACCTAATTGGCTTCCTTATCAAAATTCTCCAAGAAAATCTCTGCATGGGCTAGTATGTCCATGTTCCTTTTTAGCATTCCCATATCATGCCCCTGACAAATCGAAGCATCTTGACTTGAAATGACATCATTATTTTCCTTTCTCCACTCCTACAGGGTTTTTATGTAACCATCATCCCTTAGAATAGATGGGAGGAGACCATGATTTGTTTCATGAGATTTTTTGACCAATTCCCTTATCCTGGTCTCCAAATGCTCTATGTTTCCCCTAAACTCCTTAATTTCATTTACAATTTGAATGGTGGGATTAAGCTTCTAAGGGGGATCAACATCATTCTCAACTCTTGCAACCTGGGGATCCATGTCCCGATAAGCCAAATAGATTTATCCTTATCATTACCAAAGTTATTTATAGAAGACTTCACAGAGGAATAACTATCATGAATGTTGTTCAGTCTATTAATAACCCCTCTGTTTAAGTGCTCCAAGACTGTAGTGACAATATTCATATTATTGACAAAGATTTCCCTATTGTGATTGTTACATTTTTATTTGTGATCACTTAGCTGCTTAAGAAACTCCTCCTTGCTAGCACCTTCCTCTTCTTGTGGTGCTTCTGATGTATCTGGATCTACCACTAAAATGGGTATAGTTCCCATATTGTATGGCACAATTTCCCATGAGGAACTTGTGGAAGGGGTATAATCAGTAGGTGTTGGTTCATGTAAAGTAGTAGGGAAGGCATCATCAAAATGATTTTGTTCTTTTAATTACAAGTTTTTCACTTTCTCTCTCAGTAATGCAATCTCTGTTTTCAACTACATCTTTTGTTATTGAATCCTCCCATAAGGGTATGTGCAGGATCATGATGGGCCAAAAAGTGGCAATATGATGGGTATGTGGCTGATGACTATTTTTTTACCCAAAATTGATGAAACGAAAAAGGGTTTTTAAAGGATATTATCAGATTTCCAATGATATAAATTATCCTTTACTTTGAATTTAATAAGAAATTATTATTTATTTTATATTCAAATTATGACTAAAGTCCTGATTGATAGGCTGATTGAAAAACATCTATAGCTTTCAAATGGTATCACATTTTTTGAATCTAAAAAATGTGTCGCATTCTGTACTTCACATACTATAGGATTAAAAAAAGAAAAAATGAACTTCATGAAGTTTTGACCAAGTTAAGGTGGTCAGACATGCAAGATTTTATATTTTCTAAAAAGTTGTAATAAAAAATTCATAATTAATTATTTACTTGAAAAAAAATTACAAAAAAATATGCATCACATCAGGGCATGAATCCTCTACTCATATCTAAAATATTATAAAAAAATATTATCATTTTATTGTGGTTAGGGTGGTCAAACAGACACCTACTTCTTATTTTTTCCCTGAAATTTAAGTACCACTGCATTGAAATTTCAAAATTTCACCAAATAGACATTTTTTTTTTAAACAAACCTAGTAGTTTAGAAACTACATTCAATCTGCTAGAAATTCTATTCTTACATATTTTTGAAATAATACAGATAAGTTATTCAAATTTTTACGTCAAGTTGCCTAAGTCTGATTTTTCTGAATTTTTTGCCACTTAAGGGCCTATTTTTTCCATGATGATCCTGCACATACCCATAATCAACCAACAATAATCGTATAGCTTCCTAAACTATTCCTTTTATGTAGTTATTGACTCCATCGTGGATTTTGTAAACTAAGCAACATGCACTGACATTGTTAATGCTTCAAGAGATTATGTATCTGACACTCTCTTTAATTTCAAGCCTCCCCTATAGTCTGGTGTAGGTTTTGCAATGTCAGGATTTCTTGTACTTGGAGGTAAGCCCCATATATCCAATGCATCCCACTTCTCACTAAACGCATATCCTTGCAGTGCAATTGTCACTTCCTTCTCTGAATTATAGGAAATTCTATCACACCTTTTTATTGTATCAAAGGAAATGGAAGAGGCTAGATCTGATTATGGTAAAAATAAAACACCACTATTCCTTATTAGTGATCTTCCTTCCGCTATAGTCATTCCATGAAATTTGGCTTTCATTTCCTTCAGGACTTGTGCCTAAATAGTTTCCTCAAAAAACTTTGGATGAAGAGTTCTTTGCTTAGCCATAGTAGTAACATATTCATCCTTCTTAGCCCTATAGCAAAAATCCATAAAATCTTGGGATTTTAAAAATTAATCATCATCCATAAATCTTGTGCACACTTCCACCTTGACATAATTAGAATTGTTTATCCCAATGAGGCTAGTCTTGGTCAACTTCATACCCATTTGTTGCGGCACAATCACTGTTGGTGCAAAAGGATTTCCCTGTTGCATTTCCTACTTAGATAGTAAGATTTCTTCATCAGATTCAACATCATCATAATCCACCAAACCTGTTGATTTGACCTTTTTCTTTTTCAATGATGGCTCTTTTGGTGGTGAGGCATGTTGTGATGGGGAATCAACATCCACAATTTCAAGTCTAGTTGACCTTGGAAGAGATGGTCATGGAATTTGTGGCACTGGAGAAGAGGCTCTTTGCTCCTCCTGTTGAGAGGAAGCAACAACTGCATCATCTTTCTTTTCTTTGTTCTTCCTCATGAAAAACTTTACTCTATGTTCCTTAGGAGGCTGACTTGTTGGCCTTTCCCCCATAACAGGGATTTCTCCTCCACCCTTTTCCTCTTCTATGGGGGATTTCCCCTTGTCTTGAATCATTTTTTCACCTTCAAGGTGACCAACCATTATTTCAAAGTTCTGGAACACATGTTCCATTCTCTACATTATATTGAGGATTTTTGCAAGAGTAGTGAACTTAGGATCCTTTTCCCTTACGTTTCTTTGAATTTTATTAAAATTAATCCATTTTTCTTTTCTATCATCTTTCTCCAAAAGATCAAAGATATTCCATATTACATCCTCGAGGTACTGGAAAATATGCTCAAATTTGGAACTCCTATTCATCAACTTTAACCAGGCTATGAAACCTTTACGATCATGATACTCCCTTTCCCCTGCTCTCTTCATTTGAAAGGTTTTAAGTATATCATTTATATTATTCCAACCTCTTTCCATGCTTACAAAATTAGAGAGGCACATGTATGAAGGGAATAATGTTCCCTTTCCTTGATCTTTCAAGTGATTATTCTCCACAGTTATCAACTGGTACATTACCTCAAGAAACCTAGTTCTTTTAGGCACACATCTTGGTAATAAGTGAGGTGAGACAGTAGAACAATACACTCTCAAAACAACATATATGCAGGATAAGGGATAACATCTCCCCAATTATGATCAACCTTGAATTCAAGCCTCCTATCCTTAGGTCTCAAGAGGTAGGGGCTTGGTAATTTTTGGCACATTCATAGCAAGAGCTCTTCTCAACTCAGAGGAAAAAAAATTCTCAAATATCACATAGTTAAAAATTTTATCATCTTTATCTAGGAAAATGGTCCAACATTGGACCAACAATTTCAAATTACCCTCTACCCTATCTAGCATCGTATTCTTCCCAAAGTAAGGTGTACCTTTGAACAAAAACATGTGTATGAACAATGAATACCAAGTTCTGAATCTCACTCCAAATGCACCCTTCTTCAATTTTACCACACCCAAATGAATTTTCTTTGCAAGAAACCCCACATAAGCATATGTTGTGCAATCATTGGGGTGTTGGATGTAGGATACCATATACATCCATGACATGGGAATTCCAGTGACTAGATCATAGCCAATTAGCTGAAAAAATAGAGTAGAAAGTTCTTTGGAAATAAGGTACAGAATAGTTAACATGATAGGGATCTATATCAATTGGTCCCAATGTAACCTTACAACCCTTAATATCTGCTAGGTACTTTGGAAATATATGGACCTTAAATGAATGCTATTCTTCTCAAATTCCTCCTTAAGATCCTTTTCATCAATCTAAAATAGGTTCTCACTCCATTCAGTGAGCTTGAAAACATGAGTAATTTCTTCCTTAGTAATTTTAACCATGTCAATTCCATCAGAGGACCTCATAATCCTGGTGAATGGGTCATAATTGATAGCTATTGGTTTTAACAAAGCAATATCCAGGTATACGTTCAACACAATCAATTTTCCCAAGTCGGGATTCCAAGGGTTACCAATTGGAACACCACAATTCCTATTTCCAAACTAGCCACATAGTAATTCCCACCCAATGTAGGCTGATTTGGAATCCCTAATAGCACTATACCTATTGACCAAGCCCTCAACTACTTGTGTACCCAAAAAAATAATTGACCCTTAGGTTTCTCATTGGTTGAGGGTGGCAGTTGGTCAGCTAGGTCTTTACTCAAAAGTCTTTTGGAGCTAGAGGCCTCCTCCTTCAATGAAGATTCTTTTGTTTCAAGAGCCATGAATTAAGGGTTTTTGTAAATTGGGAATTATAGTTTCACAAAATAAAACTATGGCTTGAACAAGGGTTTCATAGAAATTATAGAAATGCAAGACCGACTAAATGTTCTAAGTGAATGTCAAACCTTAAAAGAAATGAAAAACCATATAACCCTAATTACAGGATGAAATTGAGAATAAAATTCACAAACCTCTTAATAATTTCAAACGAGGGAAAGTATACCAACATATTGGCTTAGTACGAGCTTAGAACCCTAATTCTGATGTAAAAAAATCTTGAAAATGTAGCATGAGCTTCCTTGGAAATGTGGAATACTTTTATCGATTCTCAATTGTGATTTAAAACAAGTTTTAAAAGCCTTACAATCTCTTAATTTGGTAGCTCGATGTCCTATCTGCTATTATGGCCTACTCACGTGAAATAGAATGGCTCACTTCCCCTAGATCTCAACTTTGAATAATTTCCATTGATCTTGCAACAAAATAAAATAACCACTTGTTCATATTGAATCATATTGAATCAACTTAGTTTGAAAAAGATGAATGTGAGCGCTGGCCATTTCTATCATCCAACCAAATATAGCCATGTGGAGCCACTTCTGAATGATCTGCAGGCTCCACCATCTCATTTTCACTGAAGCAATAGATTACGGGTCTGCTTCCCCACTCCCCCGTGAATCTTAACCCATGTGCAACTTTTATCAATGGGAAGACGAGGAAGGACTAGGATTAAATCTCCCACCTTCAATACGTGTGTATCTTAACATGAGCTCACATTCCTATGCACATAATCCTCAGGTACAATCGACAACCATGATTATGAGATCCATCTGTTATTATAACATGCACCTCTAAAAATCCCTTTAGCAATAGGAATATTAACACCTTCAATCTATGGCAAAATATTTCATTAATTTTCTTCCATCTCCTAATGTTTCCTTTGTAGCTCAAATGATTCCACACGACATTCTCCCACTTCCTTTTTGAGATATAGGAGGCAGAGGTGGGTCCCCCATGGGATGGTTGGAAGTGGTCAAGATTAACCCACATCACCCTCCTCGACCGTTGATCTCACTGAACAGAGAGAATTCCTTCTTCAAATCCATGATGGGTTCCATGGATAAATGTCATTCATTTGCTACCTTGTGATAATATTTAAATTCAAAAAGAATTTAAACAGAGACATGGGGAATGATCTAGATGCAGTTGTGTCACTTCACCACCGTTGATGTGCTCCATCTCACCACCTTTTGAATTTTCAATGATGACGTGCACTTATGTGCAAAATATATGTGGCACTCGCATGCTAGCCCATGATAATAATTTAATGCAAAATGAAATTGAATTGCGGTGCATGGAACGACTAAGATGTGCTCTAGGTGATCAAATGGTCATCATAAAACAAGAAATTTGCACATGCCAAATTTTTAGTTCTCAACAACACAACCATGACTAGGCGAATGATGGGTGAGGACATTAAACCCTAGGATAAAACTTAGGACCTAACAAATATTTTGATGATTTTTCACCCACATAGTATAAAGGAAACATTTTTATTAAGATGATGGGTAATGACGAGACTACTAGGATTCAAGGTCTGGTAAATATTATTAGTTAAAAGGAACAATTCATAACTTAACTGACCAGAAACCGACAATAGGAGGTCACTGATAAATTAGAATGTTAGCAAAGGATGTAGACCTAAGGTCATTTGAAAAGGTTTTAAGCAACATAAACACTAAGGAATGATAAAAAAGACAACCCTAAGCACAAAGATGTGAAATAAGCTAGACTTTGCAAATTTTTTAGGGGGAACACAAATCATTTTATAAGGTTTCCACCACTACTGAATAGAACAATCCAAAATCTCCTAGAGAAAAATGTAGAACACAATATAAAGACAAATATACCTTGTTTGAATAAAAACAAGCCTCCCCCAAATTTTATCTAAGAGAATCCACACTCATGTCAAACTATAAAAAAATGATCATGTATAGAATGGACAACATGGTTTGGGTGTTCCCTCACAACAACTAAATAAGGATTATATCCATTAGAGATAATATGAATGCAATTAATGGTGACTCCCAAATATGAAATGTAGGACTCAGTAAACAAAAAAATAATGTTTTTCAATTACTCATCTTATGGAGCCATATATGGAAGATTATATAGATATTATTGTACTAAATCATAGGACATTGAAACAATAACAAAAAATGCATCATAAAATACAACAAAACATGGAGAAGATAGAATTCAAGGCATGAGAATGGGATCTGATGTGAGAAACCTCAAGTTCATGCATCCAAAAGTATTCTCCAAATCATGGTCCATACTAGAATTATGATCAATAGCGAAAGGAATAAATTCATCATTAGAGTAAAAATATACAAAGGTATATGATTGACATACATGATCAACCATCCCAATAACAATAATCTCTCTATTCTACAAGTTGCTAATGATAACTAAATAAAGATTGCATTCCAAATTCCTCCTCATTCCATCATAGGTAATTTGATAGATGGAAATAAGGATGTTTGAAAAATGACACAAAGCATCATTGAAAGTGACCTCCACAATATCAATAGATCCCCTCTCAGTTACATTCATGTGTGTATTGTTTCCCATCAAAAAAGATGACATAGCACAAGGCTCAAAAGAGGTGAAAATAGATTGCAAAGATGCCACATGGTGAAATATTCTTGAATCTAGAAGCCATCTCCCTAATCCAAGACCTATAGGAGCACAAAGAGCTTGTACTTTCATACCTGATATAGTAACTAAATCGGAATGAACTATGTCCTTCTTAGAGTATTTGGAAGAAGAAGAAGTTGAATAAGACATTTTGGAAGGTAGATCGATATGATTTTTTTAAGAACATGTTCCAATTCATCAATATCCTTCTTATAACAAGAATGTTCACCATGTCCAAGCTTATTTCAATATGAACAAGTTAGATTCTCCTTCTCTAGTGATTTATCTTTTGAAAAGTATTTATTCTTATGTCAATTTGAATGTGGATTATTCTTTTCTTTCTTATGTTTCTTATCATTTTTTTAACTCTTTCACCTAACCAACCAACAATTTCTAAGATTTAGGTGAATTTAAAAATCCCATAGAAAGAATCTTTTATTTCCAATGTAATAATATATCTAAAAAGGTTGCAAATGAAGGTGTAGTATATGCAAATCCTACGGCCAACCTATCAGTGTGAAACATAGAAATAAAAGTTACATAATTGAGACCATGTTTGTTTAATGCATTATAGATCAATCAAATGTTTTTATTATCAGTTACATATGCTTTGCGTTTCTCTCATAGATCATTAACCTCAGTGATATAGTCTTGTATGTTCTTAAATTTATTAGGGTAAAGTCTCACTAGTTTATTTTCAATTTGATAACCCTTTACTTCATCCTTAATACCATATATTTTTTTCAATTTCTTTTAAGCTTCATGAGAATCCTTACATGATTACATTTAGAACAATAGATCATCAAAAACTAAGCTACAAAGAAATCCAAGAGATTTAGTATGTTGAATTACCCATTTTATCTTTCTTCTCATAATATTTAGGTTTGTGTACCTTATTCTCAACATAGAGAGAGTGACCTCTATTCAATAGAGCACTCTATGTGTGTTGATGGTAATTTGAATAGTTGTATGGTGTGTGTGAAGGAACCTTTGAATGATCCAAGGAAAAGAAAAGAACAAGCAAATAGATCAAAAGAATGCAGCAAGAGACTCCTCCCAAATCACTCAATAAACAATCCCCCCAATAATATCATTTGGAACACTATATGTAGTCTGATTACAATGCAAAAATTTCTTTCTAGAGTTTAAAATGCCAAGATGGATAAAAAATGGAAAATTATAATAATATGTCAAAATGAGATCCTCAAACTAAAATTACACTTTCTCAATATGATCTAGACTAAAATGAAGCCTTCACAATAGGAACAAACTTTTTCAAATGTTAGTATGTCAAATTAATCAACCAAAATGTAAAAATACATAAATGTGAATAACAGATACTTGGGGATAAATTTGGAAAAAAAAATCATATAGTTTTAGAGTTGCTTAATACCTTTCCAACATCACAAGAATCATAAAAAAATGATAAATGGGTAAAAATTTATGAATTGAAAGTCCACATGGCAGATCTAACTTTAAACAAAAATAAATTTTAAAATAAGATGGATCTAATAATGAAACCTAAACCACTAGAAGTTGCACAAAAATAGCTTTCCAAAAATATATTGTTTACCAAAATCTAACTTTTAGATCAAATGTTTTTAATTTTAAAAGAAAGAACTTGGTTTTAGCTTATAGTGATGCCACTTCTAACAAATTAAAAAATCTTGAAGAATCAAAATTATATAAAATGAAAAAAATTTATAGGAAAATATGGGTTTTTGGGCCATCTAAATTCAATGGAAGAATCCACTTGGGCTGTAAAGTGCTGTAAACTCAATATTAAAGAGGGGAGAATTATCAAATTTTGAAGATACACCAAGATTTAAAACCTTGCAATAAATAAAAAAATAATCACTATCAAATTTGAGATAGGGATTTGCAAATATGAAGTAGTGATACCATGCTAGAATCATTCAAGGAACCAATCCTCCATGATCACATGAAAAATGAAAAATAACCTTCTACAAGAGAGAAAACCAAGAGCATAAATTTTCAATAATGGATGGGTGATCCCACAATAGTGGTTTACAATTTTTGGCCAAACTGGACACTAAAATATATATTTTTAACTAAATCTTCACTTTCGGGCACCTATAGTAGCTAAATCGTGAGGAATTTGAAGATTATAGAGACTAGAGCTTTGTGACATTTTGTCTGTAGATTCTAAATATATCTTTTTCAAAAAATTTGGAGTCAAATTGCACTTCCTTTTCCATCTCCCTCGAAAACTGGTTTTTTTCAGAAAACAACATTTTAAAAAAGTGAATCTAATTGTATAATGCATAAATTATTTTCCATGAAGGATAAAATTCTAATTATTTTGAATTTAGATTTGTAACTCTGATATCTAGTGTTTCCAATTAGTTAGATAGTTTTTTATTGAATATTTTTTCTTTAATCAAGTTTCAAAGTCAAACCAATTACAATTCAAGCATAGTGCGACCGTATAACACATATCTTTTTTTGTATGTATCGAAATTCATTTTTTAATTTTTTGTTGGATCAAGGACTTCAATATATGGTGCATTCATATTTTTATTTTTATTTTTGATAATCTTTTATTTTTCCACATGTGTAGAGCAAAGAGCTTGATTTTTGATGAAAACCCTAGATTCACAAGAAATAAAAACTAAATATAATAATTAAATTAAATTTATTTAAAATTATACTTTTTGGGAAGCTTATAATAAGAATTAAATACTTACAAAAAAAATTAATTTTAAATGAATTCATTTGATCACCCAAAAGGTAAATCAAAAATGGTTTTTTATCAACATTTTGATAGGTGTAAAGGAGACTCCATTATAGGTATGGTTTAAAACTAGCAGGGTTCTATCCAAGGGGGTTTGATCTAAGGTAGTTTGATCAAACCATATTCAATTGGAATTATTTAAATGGAACTTTTTAAGGCTTAAATCATTATATTTTCTAAAAATATGTGATTTCAGCAAAAATCAAAATCTCCCAGAAATTGTAAACCAGCTTTGTGGGATCACCTAGATGCAAGATAATATGGTTGATATACAATTATCAATATTGCAATGGTATTGGATTAGAATAAAATGTGAATGAGAACCCCTTCATTATAAAGCCAAGGTGAGACATATGATTAGATAGGATCATGAGAAGTTTCTTAATCCTATGCCATGAGACAACTAAATTCAAAAAAACATGTCAAAAATAATATAAGGTATGATAAGGTCTTATCTACACAACTAAGAATTTTAGAAGTCCACTTAAGACCTAGGTAAACTTAAAATGTGAATAATTCCCCTAATAGGATTTAGCTAGGTACAAGACTTTATTCACATGAATAATTATTTATTTTTTCAATATTAATCCTTGGTATTTATGTATAATATTTTCCATAGCATGGATAGTGGTATTTCTCTATGATTGCCTAGAAATATGGGTGTTATAGGTGAAACCTCAGAAATAGGATGAGATACTCTACCTTTGAGGAGATAGGGTTCCTATTTCATGTGCTTGTTTCATTTAAGGAGACCCTAGAGATCTCAATCCAATGTAGAAAGGGGAAAGAAATATGACAATATGGTTGTCCTAGGGTATGATTAAGAATTAAAGAGGGGTTCACCACCAAGCGAAGGCTTGGAAAGAAAAATGACAAGAAAGACCTTATTATGAAACATAATGATATATAAGACTTGAATAAAATACCTAAAAACTTCTAGTATAAATCATAACAAAGGGATGAAAATATAGAAGTGTGTACCTAGAAATACATAGAGGCATGAAGCAAGATCTGAAATGTTGAAAAAGTTTGATTTAGGGCACAGTAAGACTCATACGCTAGTTCTAGCATATCAATCCTAGTCTAGAGTTTCTAGACTGGAAAAACAATCTAGCAGTGTAGACTTAGAATCTTCAAAAATCTAGAAATTTTCCTGTAGTGGGAATCATATGCCACTTTTGGTGTATCAGTCCCATTCTTCTTTTTTGGGAATTCAAAGTCCAAATCTATACTCCAATATCTGCTCTATTCCTTTAACTTGTTTTCAGGATCTGAACCTATTAAAAAAATGCAAAACAAAATATAGAGTTGATTTTTTCATGGGGGCTTTGCCTTGGTCAAACCCCTAGTTTGGTAGTTAAACCTTGATAGAAATAATGAATCTTGGATGTACATGTGAATACAAGTCCTAATCTTAAGTGCATCTAAGACTAGAAAATTGTAAATGCAATGCAACCATATTCTAATGTGCTAGAATAAGATGCATGAATGAAACATGAAGATGAATGACTTACTTTGGGAGATGTATTTAATCACCCTAATAAGTCATAATGAATACATGTACCTTCCTTAGGCTAAAATTAGAGTGATAATGTAGGTAGGAATCGCTTAGGAAACAAATCATTAGGCTTGGCTTGATGGCTAGTTGCATCTCCCCAACCTAGAATCCATCATGATTCACCATAGGTAACCATAATCAACACTTGAAAATGCTAGATCTTGGATGCAAGTGAGCTTGAAGACCTGTAAAAACACAATAATGTTGTTGCAAGGCTTCAACTTTGTTGATTATTTGTTATTGAATGCTCTTGTGAAGAATGCTTGAATTCTTGTGGATGTTTGGATCTTGAAATTGCTCTTATATATTGAAAATAATGACTTGGAAGCTTGTTTATATAGGAAATACACCTAATTTACTATTATTTAGATCTCAAAAGTTGAAATCAACCATAAATTTGAATTTAAAACTTGAATTTCCCACTCAAACCCTAAAAAGGGCCCAAATGGGACTCATATGCCACTTGTGGCATATGGGTCTCACCTAAGGGGACTCATATGCGCAAGGCGGCATATGAGTCCCATCCTAGATTTTTGGGATTGGTTGTTAGAAATTTGAATGTTTTTTATGATTTTGTCACTTTTTTAGTTGAGATAAGCCTTGAGATCCAAAATAAAGGGTCTTAGGGGCCTATTAATGATGAATTAAAGGCGATTTAATGCAAGGGTACTAAAATAGGTCCAAATTAATCAAGGAATTGTACTATCTCCAAGAAGGGAGTATAATTTATGTTGCCACAATAGGTATTGTTTTTTCTATTTTGGTTTTGTGGCGGGCCATTATAATTATCAAATTATATCACTACATACAAAGATAAAATAGATGATTTGGAGCAAATTATGTACAAAATATCCATTTGAAACCTCTTCTTGAATCCATGATTTTTTGTTAAAATGGTTCACTATCTTTAACATCCAAATATTTTTTGGAGAAGTTGGTTAGTATTGTTAGCAATATTTTCTTTTATGTGTGTTTTTATTACAACACTAAGTGTAACAAGAATATTGAGTATTTTGGGCACCTTTTGTGTGTGTATTGTAACTATATCATTTGTAGAAAATAGGTGCATTGACTATTCCATATATGTTTATTCATTTATTAGTAGTAATATATTTGTGTAGTTCATTAGTAACTCCTAATATTGTTTAACTAATTTTACATTATGCATGATTTATAATATTCTATAAATGTTACTTGAGTTTGAACATTAACATATGGATAGAAAAATATTTCTAATGTAAGATTGCTTGTGAATATTTTCCAAATAAATTTGGAACTTGAGGGTGATACATATACATGTACATAAACGATTGTAGTTGTTCAAACTCACCTGTAATAATTATACATTTTCCACAAGAGAACTAGTGTTTTTAGTGGAGAAAAGATTCATGCAATCTACTATTAGTTGTCAATGAAAATTTATCCTTGTGAATCTCACCTCATCAACAACGAGGTGTTTCACATGCTTCATATCTTTTTGAAATACTCTTAGTTATTGGTTGTTTAATTTTTATCTATATTATTTTCAAATCTTAATGGTTGAATCCATAGTTGAGACATGTATATTGAATGCAACAATTCATAAAGGAGTAGTAAGTGTAGTGTAGGAAAACATGTACCCTTGTGTTTTCACACTTGTTTGGGCCCACCTTGCTTTATTTATCCTTATTTATGTCTTAATTGGTCCTATTTTGCATCCAAAAGCCTAATAAATTATATCTTTTTATGGCTAATCCCGACAAACATCAAAGGGTAAATGATAATTTAATGAGTTTGGTTGTGTGTCCTTCATTTTTGAACCAGGTCTAAGATGCCACCTAGGGCGTCTTTGTCCCCCAAAGGTCTTGGGACCCTCTTTTTAAAAGAACCTTAAAGAGGCCCCTTTTTGGAGTCTATGCCCTGAGTTTCAAGCCTCGGGACTAAGATGCCATCTAGGGCGTCTTAGTCCCCCTTAAGTTATTTTTGGGATTTAATTTCAAATCTTGGCAAGATTTAGCCTCCTTTAATTAATGATTTCAAATGTTAGCTTTTTATGGTGTAATTTTGGGATATTAAGCATGGATAAGTATAAATAAATGATTATTTCTCTCATTTTAACCCCAAGCATTCAAGTATGAACATCATTATAGCATAATTGGAGTTCACAAGAGCATTCAAGAGAAATTCATCAAGCATTTGGAGCCATCATCAAGATTCAAGCATCAAGTTAAAGATATTCTTGCATCATGTACATGTTTTTGAGCTAACACTTGTGATGTAGGGTTTTGATTCAAGCAAGTAATTCAAGTCAAGATCTATCAAGCATTTATTTGATTCAAGATCTACATTCAAGCTAGCCATTTCATACAAGTTTGTAGATTTAATAACAAGGGTTTGGTGAGTTGCAACATATCACTTTGTTCATTCATCATTTCCCTCCATTATTTCATTTCATTCCAAGGTTTAATTACCAAAAAGGAGTTTGACCAAGGAAAACCCCCATTTACTAACAATCAACAAGCTTTTCCTCTATTGTGTGTTTGTGTTTGCAGATTTAGGTGGAAGATCATTTGAAGTGCAAAGTTTTAAAGTTACAAAGTTACATTGCAAAGTTGTCATCTTCACAAAAAGTCACCTATAGACCAGATCTGGAGGTTTCAAGACCTGAGATCTGAGAAGAAGGAAGTACAAACATTGAACCTCAGGATCACAGTTCAAAATTGTAAAAATTATGATTGGGACTAAGTCAGGAGTAAGGGCATCTGATTCCTCCAAGTGGTATTTTACAGAGATTATTTGAGATTCTATTCCAACATTTGAATATTCTACATCTACCCCGAAAAAAAATAGCGATACTAAGACAATAGTAAGGGAATATTAGTACTCCCTAGCATATTTTGACAACCTTTTTGCATTTCCAAAATCCTTATCACATTTCTAGACTTCCCAGGTACACATATCCTAACTTTTGGTTACTTAATTTTTTCAGTTGCATTCATCATTTAGCTTGCATTACTAGGTTTTGTGAGTTGAATGTTAAGTTGTCTTTTCCAAGATTTTTCTTGGTGGTGAATCCTTCAAAGCTTAAGGAAGCCCCCTAGGTCTCCCTTGTTGAGAATTGACTCACGTTTGTGTTGATAGTCAATCCAAGTTTGGGATCCTAGGGCATCCTTGAATGATAGTTGGAGAAAAGTGGTGGTGTATGACCTAAATCATTAAGCATCCATTTCCCAATGGTTTAGTAAGAAAGCATAAGTAATATTTTCTTGATGCTAAAATATAGATTGCAAGCCTAATTCAATGAATTACAAGATATTTTTTATCTACCATTCCTTGAGTGATAATAGGCAAGGATTTGGTGAAATAATTATTATTATAATGTTCTTTAAAAATGGTATGTGTTATTTCTTGTTTGGTTATATAGTAGATATGGTGCATAATTCAAATCAAATTTGGATTTGTCACCTTGTTGGGACATCTTTTTTATGCTTATGAAATATTATTCTATGTCATATAAATATGGACGTATAGAATGTTTGTCTTATTTGTTGATATTTCCAAAATTATGTCTACCAAGAATTTAAAGGGAATTTTGATTAAAACCGTTTGAAATTCCCATTTGTGATAGAAACTCCCATTCTCTTATTTCTATTATATTTCTTATATTTATCTCATTATCATTATCCTCATCTTTTTCATGCTTAATGTTTTTATCAATTGTGCAATCAACATGACACATATAGTAATTATTTATACTCATTTCATTACAAAATGTGAAAGTAAAAAATGGTGACATTTTTGGATTTTCATGCATTCCAAATTATGATTCTTAAAACTTGTCAATTCTTCCATGTTTCTTTGGTGATGGGATAGGTGATGGAATAAATGGTGCATGCCTAAAAATCCATCAATGTTCATCAATCAGTCTTATCTTGTAATGATGCCATTGTATGGGAGATGGGGCATTATGTAATCATGTATGAGACTTTCCATTATATTGAGAGATTAGCTTCTCACATATTCAATTAATAAGATTCTCGAGAAGTGTGTATATTAATTTGTGTACTTCAGTAACATCATCAAGAAGATCCATCATCCTCATGTCTCATATATAAAAACTTGAATCAAATGAAAGCACTTCAAAAAATCTATATCTTATTTTACACTTTAGGAGGGGAATTAGATTGATTAACCAATTGTATTCCTTCTAATTTCAAGCTTGTCAATGTTTAACAAATCACCACCATCAATTCTCCTCAGAAGAAACATCTAATTTGGGTCAATACAAATTTTCACACTTGCATTTCGAAATAATTCTATTCATATTTAATGTTGTAGAACACTAATATTTTTATTATTATTATTTATAATTAATTGTCATGTTTTTATTCACAAAAGAGAAATTTATTGTTAAAAAAATTATTGTTTCTTTTTTTATTAGTAATAATTTTTATTTTATTAATAATAATATAAAGACATTACATTCATATAAGATTTAGGTCCTCATCCCCCGACCACTAAACACCAAATTCTACAGATTCAGCCGACACCAACCAGCTATCTTTTCATTCTAACACCTATCTTCTACTTACAGGGCTTTACAAAAAGCTACATTCTTTTACAAACATACCAAATTTACAATTTTTGAATTCTCATACCACCGCAGGTTTTATAAAACCTTTAAAACCCAGCATAAAAAATGAACTTCCTTCACATTTCATCCTTTTTCCCTGGTTAATATAGTCGTTCATTCAAAACAAAAACTGTCGATGTAGTTGCACAAAACACCAAACCCTACCAACACACCAGTCTACTACCTCATCCTCTATAGAGCATCCCTTCTTGTCCTCGTACCTTGATGCCCACCTCTCCTCACTGAGCGCTTTTTCCTGGGTATTTTCTAGGGAATGTTTGATGACTCCTGGCTTGTTGTAGACTCTTGGCGACGAAGCACCAATTTCAGGTTCTCCCACGCCACCAATATATCAAG
The DNA here is from genome assembly GCA_007258455.2 of Sequoia sempervirens. Lineage (NCBI taxonomy): Eukaryota > Viridiplantae > Streptophyta > Pinopsida > Cupressales > Cupressaceae > Sequoia > Sequoia sempervirens. The sequence goes on along the minus strand of VDFB02274714.1, from coordinate 28,982,619 downwards.
TTTATATGCATCCCTATCGGTTCTCCTCTACCACCTCATGAAGGGAATCAAGCTTTCTTCAGTTGCTTCATCCATGTCTTCAATGCCTTTTGCCACATCAAACCCCACTCCCGACACCACCCATTCAAGAAATTATTCCATCCCCATAAGCAAATCCTCCTCAAATAGTGTGAGCATAACCCATCTGATCACTTTTACTTCCTTGCCCAACTCCAGACCCCAAACAAAGATCATCGACACTATGTCTACATTTAAGCACCCTCTGTGTTTTTCCTCCATAAAGTGTGAACCCAATGTTTCCAACACGACTTCCACTACTTCATCTTGTGGAAATTTTAGTAGAAACTTCTGCTGAAATGTAGACAGGGGGCCAAAAAATCCTTTTTGTTGTCGCTATGTTGAAAACCGAGACATGGCCTCCATATCAAAATCTAGAAACATCACCTACCCTATCGAAAACTTTGCTACTAGTGGAAAAATTATCCTCCATGCCAATTTTTGAGGGTCTACCAATCTATGCCATTAATTCCATCTTCCTTCACCAACCTAAAAACATCACATTAATTACTCCCACCTTCACCACAAATTTTCTACATCATTTAGTTTAAATGCATGGGGGATTTCTCTCTGATCTTCGCACAAATGAACCAAATCACCCACATCCTTTGCTTAGGAATTATATCCTCACATCATTCTTTCATCTACCGCATTACACCATTCTTTTAAAAATCCATCAATCAACATTACACCACCCTCGCTCAACCAACCCATTTAAAGTAATGCATCAAAACCTTGAAGCCCATGATGTATCTTCATATTGGAGAACTAAACATTCGAGCCATTATAACATTTAATCTAGAGTAACATCTCTAAAATCTTCTAATACCAATTCATCAGAGTCATTAAAAGTGACTACCCACTTGGAAAGTCTTTCATCCTTTGTGTTCCTCGAACGTCGAATATGACTCACTTTAAAATCTTCAAAGGACTCTAACTCTTTAATAATTAATCTAATATAATTCTACAAGTGCCAAGCCTTCACCCCCAAATTACTAATTTCTTGGGTTACTATTAGGGATTACCCCTCAACATGAATTTTCCTCACACCAATTGATAGAGCTAAGTTAACAACCAATAAGGCTGCTTTGGCTTCAACAACATTATTGGTCCCAACATCTAATTTTTTTGCTCCAAAGGCAATTGAATTCCCGTGATGGTCTCTAATTATAACACCTACACCTGATGGACCAAGGTTTTCTTTGGCAGCCCCATCAAAATTAACCTTGTGCCACCCTTCAAGAGGTTTTCCCATACAAAATTTTCATCATTAGCTTTCTTAGGAGAAGAAACCACTGACCCCATATTTGCTTTAACCTAAATGTCAGGAAATGCTCTTTGAATTCTACTATCATCCATAGAAAAAGGAAATCACACATTTTGTGGGGGTGAAGCTGCTAAACTCACCACTTCTTCTATAATATGACCAATGTGATATAACAATTTGTTCAGGGGTTCACACTTCTCCAAGAATATTCTTCTATTTCTCTCTTTCCAAAACTCCCAAATGACTAAAGATGGGGTAACAATCCAAACACTTGATAGAAAATATTTTTTTTGAGCATATGGCCAACTTTCATAAACCTCTTTTAATGTTCTTTGAAGAAGGCCTTGCCAGTGCAATTTCTTCCTTATGTGCTCCCAACACTTTCCTGCTATCTCACACTAGAGAAGTGATCAACTGATTCCCTGACCTCATTACACATTACACACTCTGTAGGGCCAAAAAACCCTAGCCGTTTCCTCCTTTCCCATTAGGATTCTGCCACTCACTGCTAACCACGTAAAGGTTCTTTCCTTTGGTAAGAAATTCTTGTTCCAACATAGATTTTTTGCCCAAAATTTGTCCCTTTCCACTAATTCTAGCAGTTGATATCCAATTTTGACCGAATAACTCCCATTAGTTGAGCCACACCAAACAACCTTATCAACATGCTCTATTATCAACACTTTCCTCTCTTGAAAAATCCTTTTCGTCCTCTGAATTTACTGAATTAATAACCCATCTTCAGGAACATCCTTCCACCCCCATTCTTGACCAAAAGGACCCTGTTTTACAACTACATAATCCCTTACTCTATCTCCCCATATTTGTGTGAAATAATTTTTAAGATCCTGCAAATCAGCCTCATCACACAGGTTTGGAAACCTATCCCAAGAGTCCTCCCAAAAAATTTCTTTTAGGCCATTACCAATCTGCCAAGATATGTGGTTTAGAATCACCGGCTTACATGAAAAAATAAAGTTCCAAATGGCCAAACCTCTAGGTGGGTTACAAATCGTGAAGATCCTTTGATCCTCTTTAGAATCCAAATATTTTTCTTTCAAAATTTTGACACACAATAAATATGGGTTGGCATACATACTCCAAACCAACTTTTCTCCAATGGCTTCGTTCATGAGCTGCCAATCCCTCAAGCCAGCTCCCCCTTTCTCCTTTGCTCGACATATCTTATCCCAAGCTAGCAATAGAATTTTATCCTATTCACTAGCTCCATTCCAAAAAGAAATTCTCATACACTGCCCTATTGAACTAATCACCTTCTTTTAGATCTTTAAAAACATCATTGAGTAAATTGGAATCATAGAAATAACATATTTGAGCATAAGAATTATGCTAGCAGTTGTTAGCCATTTACTCTTCAAGCCATCCATCTGACTTAAACAAGAATCCAAAAGATCTTTCCACAAACCTTCCCTGTTAGCTCCCCTAAACAAATGTATCCCAAAATATTTATTAGGGAGATTTCCAGACCTCATACCTAGGATCCTACAAATTTCCACTTATTTTTGGATGGGACTATTCAAGAAAAAAATTTCAAACTTATGCTAATTAATGCACTTCCTTGATGCCAATCCATATGAATCTAATGAACTCTTCATCACCGGAGCTTCTCTAAAGGAAGCTTCCCCCATGAAAAAAATGTCATTAGCAAATTGGAGGTGTGAAATTGGATCAATTTCTTCAACTATTTTGATACCTTTCCATAGACCGTCTCTGCATTTTCGAGAAATGAGCCTTCTTAACACCTCAGCTAGAATAATGAATATAAAGGGAAATATAGGATCACCTTGTCTAATCCCTTTAGAGGATTCAAAAAATCCCCGAGGGCTTCCATTCACCAAAACAGAGAAACATGGGGTACTAATACAACTCTTAATCCATGCATGCCACACCTGACAAAAGTCGAATTTCTCAAGAACCTTTAACAAAAAACTCTTCTTAACCTCATCATAAGCACTTCTAATATCAAACTTAACCATCAGTCTTTGAGTTTTTTCCAACTAGACCAAATGGATGGTTTCATGAGCCACTATAACACCTTCGAAGATCGATCTATTAGGAGAGAAGCCACTCTATTCTATAGAAATAATTGATCCCAAAACCTTTTTCAGTCTATTAGCAATAACTTTTGAAATGATTTTATAAACCATGTTGTATAAGGAAATTGGACTAAAATCCTCAATGGTATTAATCACCGATCTTTTTAGAATGAGGGAAATAAAGGTGTTATTTAGATCTTTTAGAATGAAACCTCCCCTCCTAGATTCCTCTACCACCTCCCACAGATCATTTGAAAAGATATCCCATAATTTTTGGAAAAAAATAACTAGGAAATCACTTGGGCTAGGGGCTTTATCCCCTCCTAAATCAAACAAGGCTTTTTTAACTTCCTCTAAAGTGACTTCCTCCATTAGAATGGAATTTTGAGCCTCATAAATGCAACATGGAATGACATCTAAGATGTTTGATTCTTGATTCAATCCATCAGAAACATAACTAAAATTATTAGAAAAAAACCTCACAACCTCCTTATTAATTTGGGAAGCATCATCCAGAATTACACCATTACAATCCTTAATGGAAAAAATCTTATTATGAGATCTACGCACCTTTAGAAAATTATGAAAGAATTTAGTGTTTCTGTCACCATCTTTCAATCAAGTTTCACAGGATTTTTGTCTCCAATAAATTTCTTCTCATGCAAGAGCTTTAGAATAATCCTTGTTTAGCCTTTTTTCTAGAACATATTCTTCTTAGCTCATCCCTTGCTCAATCACCTTCAAGTTCAAAACATTCAAATCCTCCTCCAGTCTAAGCTTTTTAGCAAAAATGTTTTTGAAAGATTCTCAGTTCCAAGTTTTAAGTTGCTCTTTGAGGAATTGAATATTTTTGAAGAAAAGAAAATATTTATATCATGTTCACCTTGGGGCATTCTTCCACCACTCAACCACCAAGTCCTTAAAACCTTCAGCATGGAAACACATCGATTCAAATTTAAAAGGGAAACGTTCCGGGGTGGACTCCTCTTGAATTATCAAACCTATGGGGTAGTGGTATGAACCAATAATAGGGAGAATATTCACTTCACAAGTCCACTTTTGCTCTGCCCAATTTCCTACTAGAAAAAATGTGCCCAATTTTTCTGCAATATTTAGAAAGCCACCTTTCCGGCTTGTCTAGGTAAACTCTCCATTCTTGAAGGAAAATTCGATGAGACCATTATTGACCACAAAATCATAAAAATCCTATTAGCTTTGACTAGACTAGCACACACCCCCAAATTTATCTGAAGGTCTCATTATCGCATTAAAATCCCCAATGAAAAGGAACATCCTTCCCTCTTCCTCACTTAGAATTCCTAATAGAACTTTCCACAACAACTTTTTTTGTGCTGAGTTGTTTGGACCATAGATATTGAGAATTGAAAAACTTGTTTGAAGCTAAAAGTAGTACTAATTGTTAAAAAAATTATTATTATGTTGATATTTCTTTTATTTAAGTTTTTGAATTAATATTTAGATTAGTATTTTTTAAATGGAAAATTAAAAGCTAAAAGAAAATGTATATATAAATTATTTTTATACTGTAATCTTTTATTAAAATTATTTTATTTTTTTGTGTCTAACATTATCAAGAATCCATACTAGGGTAAGTGCAGGATCATCATGGAAAAATAGGCCCTTAAGTGGCAAAAAAATCAAAAAAATCAGAGTTAGGCAACTTGACGTAAAAATTTGAATAAGTTATCTATATTATTTCAAAAATATGTAAGATTAGAATCTGTAGCAAATTGAATGTAGTTTCTAAACTACTAGGTTTTTATAAAAAAAGTCTATTTGGTGAAAATTTGAAATTCAATGCAATAGTACTTAAATTTTAGGGAAAAATAAAAGTAGGTGTAATCAACACCCCAACCACAATAAAATGATAATTATTTTTTATAATATTTTACATATAAGTAGAGGACTCATGTCCGGATGCGATGCATATTTTTTTGTAATTTTTTTCCAAGTAAATAATTAATTATGATTTTTTTATTACAACTTTTAAAAAATATAAAAACTCATATGTCTTACCACTTTAACTTGGTCAAAATTTCATGAAATTCAATTCTTATTTTTTTAATCCTATATTATGAGAAGCATAGAATATGATGCATGTTTTCGATTCAAAAAATGTGATACCGTTTGAAAGCTATAGATGTTTTTCAATCAGCCTATCAATCAGGACTTTAGTCGTAATTCAAATAGAAAATGAATAATAATTATTTGTTAAATTCAAAGTAAAACATAATTTATATTGGTGGAAAGCTGAGAATCTCCTTTAAAAACCCTTTTCATTTCATCAATTTTGGGTAAAAAATTTTTTGTCAACCACATACCCTATAAATACCCATCATATTGCCACTTTTTGGCCTATCATGATCCTGCATATACCCATTAGAGAAAAGTTTAAATATAATGAAATGAAGTTAATGAGTGAGATGGATAATTTACATGATCAAGTATCACTTAATCTCTTTTTTTTTTATGATCTAACAAGGTAATTTTTTCAACAATAGCACTCAATTTCTCCTCTAAGTGGAATTGTCTAGGTAGAACAACATAAAAAAATTAATATTAATGTTGTATTAGATTTAATCTTAGTAGGGAAAGAGCTTCAAGAGAGTCCTTGTGCAAAAAAAACCATAAAATCTCAAGCAAAATTTGAATATGTTGTTGCAAGTATGAGCAATTTGTGTTTTCATTGACGTCAAAAATTATATAAGGAAGTTTTTGGAAGTCTATGTTTTGCATTGTTTCTTTGATTAGTTGCATTATGTTGTCATTAGTAAAACCACTAGTGTTAACCTCTAGTGTTGTTTTCATAAGCTTCTATATGTGGATGTTGTTCAATTAATTTTTTCTATTTCAATTAGTTTAGTGATGATGAGGAGGTGTTCAATATGGTGAGAATGTGTTTGTGGTTCTTGGTTTCCAAGTGCTTTTGATAAATTTTGAATAAAAGAGGAAACATTCTATTGTACAGGTGTTCTTGCATACAAAGTGGTGTTTTGTTTTTGCTATGTATTTCTTTAGTTTTAAAGATTTGCTTGTATAGTTTAGATATGTTGATCAAAGGTGTTGAGAGGTGTTATATATACAGTTTCTTGGTCTAGATCATTAAAGTTTTTTTCACTAGTGTTTGAATAGTATAGTATGGTGGTGTCTAGGAGAAATGGTTTTTCTCTATACTTCCCCATAGTTTTTTTTTTTGGTCTTTAAGTTCTAGAAGTGTACTAATAAGGTTCATATCTATTTTCGATTGAATTTTTGCATAGTTTGGTGATTTGCAAGTTGATTTATTGTGTGGAAGATGATCTGAGTCTATTGGGTGTGTACATTCTTCTGGTGAGGGTTGTTGCAAAGGAATTTGTTATATTTCAAGTTGTTTTTGGAATACTCCAAAGTGTGTTAAAGTGGTTTGTGTGGTTCACAAGTCATTCTTGGATCAAAGGAAGCAAGTACTTAATTGTTTAATGGTGTTAACAAAGGTTCGACCAACCTTGGGTGTTTACACTAATTATGGATATGCTTAGGTGTTTGTGAAAGCATGAAGTAGTGTGTATGAGTGTATTTGGGTCCATGTTCAAGTGTGTTATGGTTTTCCTTCATTCCTTTCTAATGCGGGGATGCTTAATGTCAAACTAATTTAAATTTAGACAATTGAGGTGAATAGCCGACCTTATGAATAGTTTTGAAGGTTGAAGATGGTATAAAAAAGTGTTGAGTTGATGGAGAATTAAGTGTGTGAAGTGTGTGTGTTGCAAGATGTAATGTGAAGTGTGAATTTATCAAGTGTAGTTTGAAGTTTAATGTATTAGGCTACTGGAAGCAGTGAGAAGAAGGTGTCTACATTCTTCAAAGATGATGCAAATGTGTTGGTGATGTTGTGGTGGAATTTTTAGTTGCATTGAGATGTATTCCTCATTATAACAATCATCTTATTTTCTATAATCTGGTAGTGAGCCCTTCTTTCTTTCGCATAGTGATCCCTCCAGCAGTGATCCTATTATATTTGGTGTTGATGTGTTTTAGTTTCTATTATTTTATTTCATGCTAAATCAATCTAACAAATTAAAGGATAATAAATATGTTTATTTGAATGTTAATAAGGGTTTTGATGTCTTAATGTTCATCTGATTCACTCCCATCTCACTTATCTTATGCAATCAATAATTGGTATTAGATCAAGGTTCCTTAGAAGAAAGCTTAATCACTTGACATAGATCTAGGATGGTGCACAAGAAGGAGGCTCTAATGTTTGATGGAACTAATTATGCAATCTAGAAGACAAGGATGGAAGGGTTCCTAGTATTTGTAGGGTTTGGAGTCTAAAAATTTATAGATACTAGATATACAATGCTTATAAATGATCTAAGTACTGAAGATGAGATCAAGGCATATGAGAACAATGGGAAAGAAAAGTATGCTCTTTTGAATGGTACTTTTAATTTAGAACTTATAAAATTTATGAGTCTTAAAACTTCTAGTGAAATATGGAAAAAGCTAGAAAGTATCTATGAAGAAGATGGCAAGGTCAAGCAAGAAAAAATGAAAAATTTGAAGATCAAGTTTGAAAACCTGAGGATGATAGAAGATGAAGATATGAAAGGCTGCATGCATAGACAAGATGAAGTTTTCAATACTATTAGAGGCCATGTAGTAAATTTTGCAGATGGTGAAGTGGTAAAGAAGGTATTAACAACTCTTACTAAACCCTACAATCATAAGGTTTCTTCTATTGAGGAAATTCAAAATTTGAGTACTTATTATAGAGATCAGTTGTTTCGTGGATGAACCACTTTTGATTTAAGAGAATTTGGTCCAAGTGATGTGAAAAAGGAGAATTTCTTTAAAGTTGGCAAGGCAGAAAAGAATGAGGGATCAAATCAAGATGATATTGAAGATGTAGAAGAGAATTATTTAAGAAGGTTGAAAAAGGGAAATGGAAAATGTAGAGGAAAGTTACCTTTCAAATGATTTAACTTTGGAAAGATTGGTTATTATGCTTCAAGATGTCTTGTCAAAGCTTCAAAAAATAGACGTAAGGAGAATATAGGTAAAGCAATTAAGAAAAAAAATAATGTTAGAGAAGATTTCAATATATCTAATGATGAATCCAATTATCTGGTTGATGAAGATGATGAATGCATGTTCATGGTTCTAAATCTTGGAACTAATTCTGCTAACTTTGATAAATGTGTAAGGAAAAGTGCTCTAAGAGCAGGTCATAACATTGGAGAAAAAATGGTGTCTTCTTTTCATGCAAGAGAAGAGAAATTAGATTATTTATAGTGGACATCTAATCAAATCACATGATAGGTGATAAGAGTAAATTTTTTAAGCTTGAGAAGTTGAAGGGGGCTTAGTTAAGTTTGGGGATGATACATTTGCTAAGATATGTGGAAAAGGTTCAATCAGTTTTCATCGTGAGAATAATATAGATGATGTTCTTTATGTTAAGGTCCTATAGTATAACATTTTTAGTGTGGGAAAAATTTGTAGGAAACAATATAATATTGTGTTTTAAGACAATGCTTGTGAGATTAGAAAAGACACTAAAACTATGGTTGCAGTAGGAAGGACAAATGAAAATGTTTATCAACTCAAGGGTGGAAATGGTCAATGATTTATGACTCAGATTAATGAAAGTTGGCTATAAAATAGAAGGATGTTTCACATAAATTTTGATAGCCTAGTGAGGATCAATTCAATCAAAGCTATAAGAGATCTATCAAAGATTACAAATCCTATTAATACTATTTGCAAGGAATGTAAGAATGGGAAACAAGGTAGAAAGAGTTTCAAATTCAAAGAACAATCTACTATCTGTCCTTTGGAGTTGGTACATATAGATCTTTATGGACCTAACAAAGTAATAAGTTTTCAAGGTGATAGGCATTTCATGCTTTTAATTGGTGAGTTCTAAAATTACTTGGCTTACCTTTCTCAAAGAAAACTCAAAATATCTAGATAATTTTAAAGAATTCAAAGCTATGGTTGAGAGTGAAATAGACATTAAAATCAAATGCTTAAGGTTTGACAAAGGTGGAGAGTTAACCTCCAATGAGTTCAACACTTCTTATGAAGTTCATGGAATAAGGAGGCATTTGTCAGCCCCTAGGACTCCTCAATAGAATGGAGTGGTTGAAATGGAGGATAGGACTATTCAAGAAGTAAAAAGGACAATGATGAAAGAAGAAAACCAACCAAAATTCTACCTGAGAGAAGAAACTGATACTACAATTTATATTCTTAATAGAGAACAAGAAAGGACAAATAGTTTAAAGAATCCCTATGAGTTGTGGTATGCAAGAAATCCTATTGTGAAATATTTTAAAGTGTTTGGAAGAAAATGCTATACTAGAAGAGATGAAGAAAATTTAAGAAAGTTTGATACAAGATATGGTGAAGGAATCTTCCTTGGATATTCTACAAAAAGCAAGGCTTACCAGTGCTACAAAAAGAGGCTGAAAAATATTGTTGAAAGTGCAAGTGTCAAGGTAGATAAATAATTACACAAAATTCCAGCGATGATAGATCGATATGAGTTAGATGAGTCCTCTTAGAAAGAAGAAGAGAAAGATGACGGTATGAAAAAAGAAATGTAGGTTGAACATGAAGAAGTTCTGAAAAGGATCCCTAAGACCCCTAAGTATTTGCAAAAGAATCATTTAGAAGATTAGATCATTGGTGACAAGAGTAGAGGTGTGTTTACAAGAAGAAAGGCTACTATGATAGAAGAGCAAGAAAACTTGTGTTTTCTTTCCAAATATAAACCTAAAAATATGATTGAAGCTTGAAAAGATGAACATTGGATCAAGGCTATGGAAGAAGAATTGATGCAATTTGAGAAGAATGAAACTTGGGAACTTGTCCCAAGAGTCAAAAATAAGAATGTGATTGAAACTAAGTGGGCGTTTCGAAAAAAGTTGAATTAGAGTGGAGAAGTGGTGTGAAGTTACAAGACAAGACTTGTGTGTAAAGGCTACTCACAAGTAGAAGGAATAGATTTTTAGGAAACATTTGCTCTAGTGACAAGAATGGAAGCTATTAGGATATTTTTGGATTTTGTAGCACACAAGGATTTCAAATTTTATCAGATGGATGTGAAGTCTACATTTTTGAATGTTGAGTTGGAAGAATAAGTTTGTATTGAAAAAATAAAAGGTTTTTAGTTATTAGATAATCCTAATATGGTTTGCAAATTGAAGAAAGCACTTAATGGACTAACGCATGCTCTGAGATATTTGTATGCAAGGTTGGACAAGTACTTGTTGTAGGAAGGTTTCAATAAAGGTACCATTGATAACAATATTTACTTTAAGGTTTAAAAGGATCAAGTTTTTATTGGTGTTGTGTATGTTGATGACATAATTTCCAAGGGAAATGAAGTTATGTGCAAAAAAATTCAAAAGTGATGTAAAAAGAGTTTGAGATGTCTATGTTTGGGGAGATAAATCTTTTCCTGTCTTCAAATCAATCAGATAGTCAAAGGTATATTCATTTCACAATCAAAATATGTAAAGGAAATATTGAAGAAATTTGGGATGGAAGACTCTAAACCAGCATGTACTTCCATGGTTACTAGTTTCAAATTGAGTAAGAATGAAGAATCTCCTAACATTGATCAAAGAAAGTATAGGTCAATGATTGGTGGACTCCTATATTTAACTGCTACTAGACTTGATATCATGCATGCAGTTTGTCTTGTGGATAGATTTAAAAAACATCTCGAAGAGTCACATGTTGTAACAGTAAAGATAATATTCAAATACTTGAAGGGAACTCCAAAATATGGTTTATGGTATCTAAAAGATATCGATTTCTCTATGAGTGCTTATACATATGTAGATTGGGAAAGTTGTGTGGATGACCAAAAGAGTATAGCTAATGGTGCTTTCTTTCTTGGAAGTAGGTTGGTGTCTTGGCTAAGTAAGAAGTAGGATTCAATATCATTATCTATTGTAGAGGTAGAATACATTGCTACAACATCATGCTGCATATAGGTGTTATGGATGAAGCAAACTTTGAAGGATAACAAATTGATATATGATTAGCCTATTTCTATCTTATGTGATAATACAAGTTCTATCAATATTTCAAATAATCTAGTAATGTGTTCAGTGAAAAAGCATATTTCAATCCGTTATTACTTCTTGAGAGAGAAGGTTGTAGAGAGCGAGGTGAAGTTGTATTATGTGCTTATTGAGGATCAAGTTGTAGACATCTTCACAAAGGCTCTTCCTAAGGATACTTTTGAGTATCCACAGGAGAAGTTGGGGGTTCTTGCCCCTACTACTTTTAACTAGATGCATACATATATGCATTAGTCCAATGGATTTCAAGATTCATTCTTTGTTCTAGACTGATGTTGGAGGCTACCTCTCTTTATTTTAAAATTTCTTAGTGTCATTCCACTACCTCTTCCACCAACAATTCAGAACTCTATGTTAAGTTTGATAACTTTTTACAAAAAAATAATACCACAAATATATAACATTTGGGAATTATGGTATGCAAAGTGGTATTTCCATTATCAAGTTGTGAGCTTCTACTTACAAAAACAAATCATTAAGAAATCCTCCATATTTGTTACAATTAATATTCACCCTTTTGATTTAAAAATTTGTATGATTACTCTTAAGGTAATGGTTAATTTAATCTATGTATAACCTTCTTTATTCAAGAGTTTGTATTTACTAATAATGGATACTCTAAAATATTCCAACTCCTTGGGAGTGCATTATCACCTGACTCAATCAAATAATGATGGCTTGGATATTTTCTTCAAAGATACCCTAACAAAATTTTATCATTTCAATGGAGGTTATTAATTTGATTTGGTGGTGGAAGAGGTAGTGGAATGACACATGGAAGGAGGTGATGTTACAAAGAAAATAGGTAAAGGTAGGGTGATATGAATAAAGTGGAGTGATACGAGCAATAGAGTGGGAAAGGAGTAGAGACAAAGTGCACCAAGAGCAAGTGGAGTAATCAAGGTTACAGGGCAAACCCACAAAAGTGGTTTACAATTCGAATGAGGAAGGAAAACTTGAAAAAGATGACCCCATGGAAAAATTTTACATTTTGGGGGTTCGAATGAACTAGATGGTTCAAATGAACCAAAAAAGGGTTCACTCAAACCAGGGTTCAATCGAACCCATTAATTGCATGTATGGACAAAATTTGAATGAAAACCCCTTTTGGGAAGGGGTTTTGGTCAAACCTGGGTTCGAGTGAATCCAGGTTCACTTGAACCCCTGGGGGTTCACTCGAACCTACCCTAGTTCGGGCGAACCCCCCATTTTCCTGATGTTTGACAAAATTCACAACAAACCTAAATTTTTGCACTTTGAAGCTCAATTTGAACATGAAAATGGTGGACTTCACAAACCCAATTGGAATCAGGTAGTCCTCAAAACAAGGTATCCAACAAATTTAATTTTAATATGTTTTGGTTTTATTATGTATTTATTTTTTTAGTTTTATTAAATATAGGGTTTTCATCGAAAAATGAAGCTCTATGTTCTACACATGGAAAAATAGCAGATTATTAAAAAAAGAATTGAAAAAAAAAAGAATTTTGATATATACAAAAAAAAAATTTTGATATATACAAAAAAAAAAGAATTATATATACAAAAAAAGATTATATAGGCTATGTCGAATTGTAATTGGTTTGACTTTGAAACTTTATTAAAGAATTAACCAAGTGGAAGCACTAGATATCAGAGTAAAAAATCTACATTCGAAAGAAATAGAATTTTATCCTTCATGGAAAAAAAGTTATGTGTTATATAGTGAGCGTCACTTATTAAAAATGTTTTCTGAAAAAAAAACTAGTTTTCAAGGGAGATGGAAAAAAAGTGCAATCTGATTCCAATAATTTTGAAAAAAATATTTTTAAAATCTACAGACAAAATGTCACAAAACTCTAGTTTGCATCATCTTCAAATTCCTCACGCTTTAGCTGCTATAGGTGCATGAAAGTGAAGATTTAGTTAAAAATATATATTTCAGTGTCCAGTTTGGCCAAAATTTGTAAACCACTATTGTGGGATCACCCTACAGTAGAGGGGATAGTTAATTGATGGCACAACAAAGAATTTGGGGTAGAAAAGACGCAGAGAGGAGTGCATGGTGGGTGAGAAATTTGGTGGCAAAGTAGAGTTGGTGTGGGTGGGACAATGGTTGGCACAATAGAGGCCACAAAGGGTGGGGTGAGGACCTAAATCATAGAGGTTTATTTTATTTTTCTTAATTTTTTCTCTAATGAATTAGAAAGTTGCAAGTGGAAATTTGAGAGAGGTGCAAATACATAATATATGGATTTATATAAATAGAGGGTTGGGATTATCTTAATTTGAATGAGAGAATCAAGTTTAAAGCTCTCACACATGTGTGAGAAGAATTACAATGATGCATGATTGTGACATGTAATTGATCTCACACATGTGGATGTGTGATTTCACATGTAAGAAGTCTCACAAATATGCGAGAATCACATCTATGAAATGGAGTGTATATATCTTCTTGGGATAATAAATGATGGAAATTTAAATTTTATTTTATTTTGGATTCGAAAATGATTGGCTAGTTCATTTGATGGATAAATAAAATGTTAGCTTGACTTTCGATTGGTGTCTTGTATTTCTTTTAATTTTAAATTTTGGATGTGACATAATTATCCTAGATGATTAGAGTAAGATTTGGTGATTAGGGCTAATTAATCAAATAAATTTATTATTTAGCCAATTACAAGAAATGTGTGTAGAACTTTAGTGTAATTAAATAATATGATTTATTTGATTAGTTAGCGTTGAGATAATGAAAATTTTGTGAACTAGGATGTTAAGTGTGTCTAATGCAGTGAAAGTGGTGACATTAAATGTATTATAAGACATGGTTAAATTTAGGCATCTACACTATGTAGTTTTGAGAATTTGGGATTAAGAACATAGATTTACTTCTTTTTTAATAACTCCAATTTCTTTTCATTTGTTTGTGGTTGGAAAGTTGTTTTCTAATCTCATCTTTTATAGTGGTTTTATATTTGTTTTGATTAGTTAGTCTTTTCATTGAGTTTACATGAAATACAATCCAAAATGTCAACTCTATTATTTCTTCTTGTCTTATGTCAATTGTAGCTTTTGAAATTGTCAAAACTTATTTGTGTGGATCTTATAAAATTAGTGATTTATCCTAAGAAATCCCTAGACCTCGACCTATTCTTTGGGCTCATTTGAGATGGTCTTTCCTATGTATTCTTTGAAGAGAATCGAATTCTTCATAGTTCAAGTCGATAGTCATAGCATCCATTTACTTAACTTCTAATAATTTTAGTCTATTTTCTTTATCTTTGTAGTTGAAAACTTCTTATCCTGTTTTCATAATAGTCATAATTAAATGGTGGCAATTTCTTAATCTTTTCATTGAGTTTATACAAGATATAGCTACAAACCACATTCATATTTTTTTTGTTATCCTAATCAATTACAGCTTTTGAAAGAGTCATAAAAAAATAATTCTATTTTTTTAATCTATCCATTTACAATCTATATCTAACATTAATAATTTAATTAAATATTAAAATTTAATATCCGTATAGGAAAACATATTCTTAAAAAATTAGAAATTCATTATTACGGAAAAACACTTATCAATTCATTCAAATTTTTTTTGTTTGAAAGTCAACTAATTGTTAAGAGTAAAGAACCTACCGACTCTTTATTGTAAATGTTTTAATTATTTTCTTAAATTTTAGTTTTTGGAAGGTAGTTGTTAGAACATCGTAAATTCCAAATGACAACAATATGCCGGCTGTTTTTTTTAAGGGCTTTAAGTAGCTAATCTATGAAATAAGAAACACTTTGCCGGCTGATTGTTAAGAAGTGCGTGTACTAATTCTAAATACACAATTGACAATTCAAATACTTCTGACAAAGTCATGCCATAAGCAACAACTTCAAACATCATTGTCTCTCATCTATAAAAGAACTGCATCAAATACAAATATTTCGCAAAATATTTTTCTCAGGTGCAATCTAGAAGAGGAATTAGATTGGTTAATCAGTATGGAGATACTATTTCTTCTGATTTCATGCCTGCTCATGTTTACAAATCATCACCACCAATTTTGTTCAAAAGCAGCAACATATAATCTGGGTCGGTACAAATTTTCAGTCTTTTGTCAGGAATCAATTTTTTCCTGAGAGAGGTTCATATACAATTTTTTCTTATACAATATCAATCTGTGACAATACTCTTTGCTTTATGTTTGCAGAGTACCCATATCCATTTATGACTGCAGATGCTCAAAAGGCAGCTTCAAGGACGTATGATTACATTGTTGTTGGAGGAGGTACGGCCGGGTGTCCTCTGGCAGCTACCCTCTCACAGCACTATTCTGTTTTGGTATTGGAGAGGGGAGATTCTCCTTATGGAAATCCCGATGTCGAGGACTTCAGGAGGTTTTCCAAGATCTCAGGGGATCCTAAAAATTATCCCTATGTAGCGCAGGGTTTTGTCTCAGAGGACGGAGTGCAGTTGGCAAGGGCGAGAGTTCTAGGAGGCGGAACAGCTATCAATGGTGCATTCTACAGCAGGGCGAGCTCTGAATATATTCGGAAAATGAAGTGGGATGAGAAACTTGTGAATGAATCATATGAGTGGGTGGAGACGTTGAATGTCTTCAAACCAAAAAAGCTTTTTACTTGGAGTTCTGCTTTCAAGAATGGGCTTCTTGAAGCAGGAGTTCTTCCTTACAATGGATATACTTTGGATCATTTGGAGGGCACCAAGATCAGTGCTTCAATTGTTGACAAGAATTGGAAGAGACATACAGCCGCAGATCTTCTCCAGTATGCAAATCCAGAAAATATTGTAGTTCTTCTGAATGCTACGGCCAGCAGAATCATTTTCAATGGGGCATCAGGTTCGTATACATAATTTATTTTCGAAATTCCCCTGTTTTGAAATTATACATCTTGATTAGAAGCCAAAACCACTACATATAAACTATTTTCATAGTTTATTTTTTAATTTTTATTATCTTCTTGTAACATTGTCAACAATTCATATTGCAGGAAAGCTTGAGGCTGATGGAGTGGAGTTCATAAGCAACATGGATAATTTACATTACCAAGTAAACCTTAATCAATTTTTTATGAATAGTGAGGTGATTTTGTCAACAGGAGCCATAGGTAGCACTCAACTTCTCCTCTTAAGTGGAATTGGCCCTGCAAAAGAACTTAAAAATTTGAATATTACTGTTCTTTTAGATTTACCCTTAGTAGGCAAAAAGGTTCAAAATAATCCTCGTGTGACAGCTGCGATAAAATCTCCAAAACCACTTGAATTCACTTCTTCACAAGTAGTGGGCATTATAGACAACTCACAACTCGACCTTGAGTCTGGTAGCCTTTATGTAAAACAAAATGCCACTAATATACAATATTTGGGATTCATTGTAAGTAAAGTGGCTTATCCCTTATCAAGAGGCGAGCTTTGGCTTAAAAGCACAAATCCTCAAGATAACCCTTATACTCGTTACAATTACTATTCACACCCTTTTGATTTAAAAAAATGTATGATTAGTGTGAAAGTAATGGTTAATCTAAGTATGACACCTTCTATTCAAGAGTTTGCATTTAGTAATAATGGACACTCCAAAAAACTTTGATTCATTGGGATGCCATTACCAAATAATCAATCAAATGATGATGCCTTTGCCAAGTTTTGTAAAGATTCACTAACAACATTTTACCATTACTATGGAGGTTGTCAAGTTGATTTGGTGGTTGACAAAAGATATCAAGTGAAAGGTGTTCATAATCTAAGGGTTGTGGATGGCTCAATTTATAAGTATTCTCCTCGTACCAATCCACAAGCCACTACCATGATGCTTGGGAGGTATTTATTTTTATTAACAATGTATCTAATTTATTTAAACTCTAGTGATTTCAAGTTACAACATTAAAAAAATAATTTGACTATGCAATCTATGCAAGTATATTGGAATTAATATCATCCAAGAATGTATGAAGACCTGAAAGTATTCCAAGCTCTCAGTAAAATCATTTACACACTTAATGTATTTCATTTGCAATTCAACATTTTCCACATCTTGATTCTATACTACATTTATTATTCAATATATTGATGAGACTATTAGACATCACTTATGATTGTTTGATCATTTGGTAATTATATGTTGGTGATTGGAGACCATTTGATGGTTAATCTTGATGCATTCAAATAAAATTGAATTTTTTTTTCATATTTATGGTTATGAGTTAATTATGTGTATGTGCTTCACATATGTTTTTGTTGGATATTAGTGTTGTTATTAATGCCAATAGGGAGATTGTTGCTTTATGTTGTCTTTAGTGTTGGCATTGATGTCAACCTATGTCAACCTATAGTTTGGTTGTGATAAGCATATGATTGTGGTCTTGGGCATGTGTTGTTGATGCACCTCGTTCACTTGGTTTCCAAGTGCTTTTCAAAAAAAATGAATAGAGCGTGTACAAGGTGACATAGTTGTGTTTTACATTATGCTCTACATTTCTTCATGGTTGAAGATATGCTTGTGTGGTTTGAATGAGTTCATCAGAGGTGTTTGGAGGTATTGATGTAGATTTGGGTCCTGCTTAATCCTTTTCATGGTCCACCTTTCCTTCTTTCCATTGTGAAAGTGTTTGGCGTCAATGTAATTGGTGATCGCACATTTCAGGTGCTTACATTTCATTGAGGTTGACCTAGATAAGGTTGTTTGAGGTTGTGAATGATTATAAGCATGATTAATTATTGGATATGTGTGGTGTAAAATGTGATCAAGCATTGTGATTTGAATGTGATCTTAAACAATTAAGGCTACTAGAAGTAGTGAGCACAAGGTGTCTACATTTTTAGTGTACTTGAGGGTATGTGCAGGATCATGATGGGCCAAAAAGTGGCAATATGACGGGTATGTGGCTAACAAATTTTTTCTTACCCAAAATTGATGAAACATATATTTTTTTTAAAGGAGATTCTCAACTTTCTACCAATATAAATTATGTTTTAGTTTGAATTTAATAAGTAATTATTATTCATTTTCTATTCAAATTGCGACTAAAGTCCTGATAGATAGACTTATTGAAAAACATCTATAGCTTTCAAATGGTATCACATTTTTTGAATCCAAAACATGCATCACATATTATAGGATTAAAAAAAGAAAATTTGAATTTCATGAATTTTTGACCAAGTTAAGGTGGTTAGACATACGAGATTTTTATATTTTAAAAAAAAATTAATAAAAAAATCATAATTAATTATTTACTTGAAAAAAAATTACAAAAAAATATGCATCACATCAAGGCATGAGTCCTCTACTTATATCTAAAATCTTATAAAAAAAATATTATCATTTTATTGTGGTTAGGTGGTTAGATAGACCTACTTATTTTTTTTGAAATTTAAGTACTACTGCATTGAAATTTCAAATTTTCACAAATAGATTTTTTTTAAACAAAGCTAGTAGTTTAGAATCAACATTCAATTTTCTACAGATTCTATTCTTACATATGGGTATGTGCAGGATCATGATGGCCCAAAAAGTGGCAATATGATGGTTATGCGGTTGACGACTATTTTTTTACCCAAAATTGATTAAACAAAAAGGGTTTTTAAAGGATATTTTCAGCTTTCCACTAATATAAATTATACTTTAATTTGAATTTAATAAGTAATTATTATTCATTTTCTATTCAAATTGGGACTAAAGTTCTAATTGATAGGCTGATTGAAAAATATCTATAGCTTTCAAAATATCACTTTTGAATCCAAAACATGCATCACATTCTATGCTTCAGATATTATAGGATTAAAAAAAAAAATGAATTTTATTAAGTTTTGACCAAGTTAAGGTGGTCGACATAAAGTTTTTATATTTAAAAAATTGTAATAAAAATTCATAATTAATTATTTACTTGGAAAAAATTACAAACAAATATTCATCACATTGGGGCATGAGTCCTCTACTTATACTAAAATCTTATAAAAAATTATTATCATTTTATTGTGGTTAGGTGGTGAGAGACAACCTACTTCTTATTCTTTCCCCGAAATTTAAGTACCAATCGCATTGAAATTTCAAATTTTCACCAAATAGATTTTTTTTTTATAAAGAAACCTAGTATTTTAGAAACTACATTCAATTTTCTACATAGTCTATTCTTACATATTTTTGAAATAATATAGATCACTTATTCAAAATTTTAGATCAAGTTGCCTAACTCTGATTTTTCTAAATTTTTTGCCACTTAAGGGCTTGTTTTTTCTATGATGATCCTGCGCATACCCATATTTTTGAAATAATATAGATAACTTATTCAAATTTTTACCTCAAGTTTCGTAATTATGATTTTTCTAATTTTTTTGCCACTTAAGGGCCTGTTTTTTCCATGATGATCTTGCACATACCCTTGAAGATGTTTGAGGTAGTGAGCAAAATATTGCAAATGGTGTAGATTTTTTGTGGTGGATATTCATGTTTCTTTGTGGTAGTGAACCTCCTTGTAAAAGTAATATATTCTTTTCTCATCCAATCAATGATTACTTTGGGCAGTGATCCCTTGGTAGTGAGCCATTCTATTCTTCTAAGTATTGAGCCCTTCTGATAGTGATACTTTTGTAATTGGTGTTGTTATTCATATATATGTGAGTCAATCCTCATAGTGGTTTTCCCCTCATTATGTTTTTCCACGTAAATCTAGTGTTCTATTGTGTATGATTTTTGATGTGTTGATGTGTTGATTTTTCACCTGTTTGTGTACTCATGATAATGCTTAATAAGGGTGTGAGATTCATAAGGGTTTAATTTTTTTTTAATGTATAACTAATTCAAGCCCCCTCCAAGTTTTTCTATGTGTCTGAAAATTAGTATTAGAGTTGTGGTTCCTTGGAAGAAACTCAACCACTTGAGGTTGATCTAGATAGCACATAGGAATGGTGTCAAAGTGCCTATGTTTGATGAATTAAATTATGGTTTTTGGAAAACTAGGATGGAAGCCTTCCTTGTCTCATTAAGGTTTTGTTTTTGGAAGTCTATTTAAAATGGATATAGTACATGCCTCCTACTTCTTTTACAAGTAAGGATAAGATCAAGGATTATGTGAATAATGGAAAAGAAAGGAATGATATCTTGAGTGGGATTTCTAATTCAGAACTTGTGAAGGTGATAAACCTTAAAACTTCTAAAGAGAATTGGAAAAAGTTTTAGAGCATTTATGAAGGATATGATAAAGTCAAGAAAGGAAATATGTAGAATTTCAAAGCCAAATTTGAAACCCTAAGCATGTAAAAATATGAATAAATCATTGGTTCCATGCTTAGAGTGGATGAAATTGTTAATGCCATCAATGGTCTTGGTGGAAAACTAGAGGAAAGTGAAGTTGTCAAAAAGGTATTGAGAACTCTTCCTAAATCTTATAGTGCTAAAGATTTTTCTATTGAGGAAGCTCAAAATTTGGATCAATATTCTAGAGATCAAATATTTGAAGCTTTAAATACTTTTTGAATTAAGATAGTTTGACCAAGATGGTCCAAAGAAAGAAACCACCTTTAGAGTCGGCAAGAAAGAGAATGATGAATATGATCCATATGATCTTGATGAGATAGAAGAAAATATTTTAAAGAGATTGAAAAAGGGCACTAGAAAACTACATACGCAAGTTACCCTTTGAAGGTTTCAATTGTGGAAAGATAGTTTATTATTCTTCTAAATTTCCAATCAAAGTTCCAAATGAAATACATAAATATCATAAAGGTAAATCTATCTAGAAGAGTTATTATGCTAAAGAGGATAGTGGTATACATATCTAATGTTGAGGAATCAAACTATCTGAATGATGGAAGTGATGAATGCTTGTTCATGGCTCTAAATTTTAGAACTAATTCTATTGATCCTAAAATATTTGTGAAGGAAATTACTTTAGAAATAGGTCATAATATTGAAGGAACTATGTTGATTGCTTTTAATGTAAGAGAGGAGAGAAACTATTGGATAATTGATAGTGGATGCTCAAATCATATGATAAGTGATAATAGTAGGTTTGTTAAACTTGAAAGGTATGATGGTGGTCATGTTAAGTTTTGTGATGATACATCTACTAAGATCTATGGAAAAGGTTCAATTAGTTTTCATGGAAAGCATAAAATAGATGGTGTTCTTTACGTCAAGGGTCTTTAGCATAATCTTCTTAGTGTAGGACATATGTGTAGTAGAGCATACAATTTGGTGTTTGAGAATAATGGTTGTGAAATCAAAAGAGGAAGCTCTGGAACATTTGTTGCAATAGGAACATGGACAAAAAGAAATTTTTATTAGCTCAAAAGTGGTGGTGTTAAGTTGTTTATGTTACAAATCATTGAATGTTTATTATGGTAGTAAGAACATTGGGTCACATTAATCTTGATAGTCTAGTGAAGATCAACTCTACTCAATCTATATGAGATCTACGAGTAATTAAAAGTCCTATAAATGTAATTTACAAGTAATGTCATTTTGGAAAGAAGACAAAGAAGAGGTTCAAAACTAAACAATATTCTAATTCAAGACCTTTTGAGTTGGTGCTTGCAGGGCTATGTGAACCTATGAGAACAAGAATCTCTCAAGGTGATAGGTATTTTATGTTGTTGATATATGATTACTCTAGAATGTCTAGGGTGACCTTTCTCAAGGAAAAATTAGAAGCTCTCTAGATAATTTTAAAGAATTTAAGTCTATGGTTGACAATGAAAAGGACTTGAAAATCAAATTTTTGAGGTTTGACAGAGGTGGTGAGTTCACCTCCAATGAGTTTAACAAATTTTGTGAAGATCATGTGATAAAAGGACATTTATCAGCTCTTAGGACTCCTCATTAGTTGGAGTTGTAGAGAGGAAGAGCATGATAGTTCAAGAAGCAACAAGAACCATGATGAAGGAAGAAAACCTAATGGAATTCTGTTGGAAAGAAGCTATTCATATTGTAGTGTACATTCTTAACATAGGACAAGAAAGAGTGAAAATTTCAAGGACCCCTTATGAACTATGGTATGGAAAATGTCTTACTATGAAATATTTTAGAGTATTTGGAAGAAAATGTTATATCAAGAAAGATGAAGAAAATATATGAAAGTTTAATGCAAGATTAGATGAATAAATCTTCCTTAGATATTCTACAAAGAGAAAGGAATACTAGTGCTAAAAAAAAAAGGTTAAATAATAAAGTTGAAAGTGCAAGTATCAAACTTGATAAAGAATCACACCAAAGCTCAGTGATGATAGAAGGATATGAATTTGATGAACCATATTGCAAAGAAGAAGAAAAATAAGAAGAGAAAGAAAATGAGATGCTAGTTGAAGAGGAAGAAGGTCCAAAAAAATCATGAATCTTAAATATGTGCAGAAGAATCATTATGAAGATCAAATAAATGGAAATAATAGAAAAGGTGTACTAACAAGGAGAAGAGTTGTTATGGAAAAGGAACAAGTAAATGTTGGTTCTCAGTTGTGATCATATGGTTTTTCCTTGATGACAAAATCCCTTTCAGTTGATTCTACTTGTTGACAGTTTCAGTTTGGTTTCTCATGATTTATCGTGATACAGATTTGTCTATATGGTTTACTTGTCTTGGCATTTAGTGGACAATTTACATTTAGAATCTTAATTTCTTTGGTACTGATCAATTTAAGCTTCGTGCAGTCTCTAGTGATAGAAAAAGAACATATCGGCATTAGAATGGCAGGGTCTCCCCGATCCATTTTTGAAATGTTTGTGTTTCCTATTGGCAAGACATTCCTGATGTCATAATGATTTGATTTTACATACAGGAAACTTTCTGCATCCCCTTCATGTGGTCTTGCCAATAGTGGAAAGGTCTATCGGCATGATTTGTGTTCACCGCTAGGAGGTCTTATTGAATCAGTCGGGTCTCACCAACTAATACATGAGGTGGTGCATCGGCGTAAGTAATCCCTATCGGCATGTTGTTTCATCAAGCGCTTTGTGTCTTGGCGACCGGCACAAGAAAGTTCATATCAACAAGCTTTGTGGCATCAATATGATGTCTTAGCGAAATTGCTTTGTCTCACCGATCGGAGGTTGAATGGGAACTTATCGGCAGGAGTTTTGTTATCAGGGTAGTGTCTCATTAAACTTGAAATGTCTCCCTGACTAGTGTATGTGGAAGTCTATCAGCAAGAGTTGTGCCATCGTTATATGGTCTTAGCAAACTCTTTTGTTCTCATCGATGGGTGCATTAAAAGATTCACTTCGGCTAGACTTGGAGTATACGGTTTAGTATCTCAGCGAATTGAAGTGTGTGTCACCGACCCTATGCATATGGAGACTTATCAGTAAAACTAATGGCTATCAATATAATGTCTTGGCGAGGTTTTCTTGACTTGTCGACTAACAACGTAAAGGTATGCATCTCGGTAAGAGTTTTTGCATCGAAGAAAGGTCTTGGCGAATTCGATTTGTTCCACCGACTGAAAACATAAAGGTATTCTCTTCGGTAAGAGCTAGGGTTTTCGACAAGAGGTCTCGGAAAGTGACCTTCGGTCTCGCCGATGGAACATAAAGGGACTTCATTGGCATAAGATCTGGATTGTCTCAGCGACACCGGATGAAAGGATGGCTTTCGGTATGACTCAAGCTTTCTATGGGAGGTCTCCCCAATGATGGTATGCTATAGCGACACTCATAAGAATGAAGGTTACCTTTCGATGAGAGAACTATTGTGTTTTTTTGACCACTAATAATGAAATACATTTTGGTAAGACTCATTTGTTTCGATGTAGAGTCTCAATGAACCTGTCAAGTCTTGGTGAAAAAGTCTAATGAATGAATTTCGGCGAAAGGTTGGTGTTGTCTCAGCAACCCTCAGTGGATAAAGTCTTTCGGTATAACAAAGTTATCTATATGAGGTCTCCCTGAAAGTGATATGTCATGGCAACAAGAATGATTAGGTGAGCTTTCGGTAAGACACAGGATGCTCTACAAGATGTCACCCCGACTACACATTGTCTTGGCAAAGGCAAATGAAGGATAAATCTTGTCGAGAGTGTGTTTTTGTCACAGTGACTCATAATGGATAAAGCCTTTCGGTGAAACATAATGAAATCTACCTAACATCTCCCCGATAGCAGAATGTCACAGCAACAAATAAAGGGATGACTGGCGGCGATAAAGTTTCCTTCGACATAGGTGTTGAATAGTTACAGTGACAAGGTTGATCATGGGGGCTCTCAGCAAAAAAAAAGCCTTGTCTACAAGATGTCTCTTCGATTTGAAAAGGTTATAGTGACAGTGAATGAAACGAAAAGGGCATCTCAGTGAAAAACTTGGTTATGTCTCAGCGATTGGAAAGAAAATAACACATGGCTCTCGGCGTAACATAAAGTATTTGCTATGTCTTATCCCCGACTTTGATGGGTCTCAGCGAAAGCAAATAAGGAAAAAGAAACACAGCTCGCATAAGGTCATACTGAATCACAAAGAACACGTGGTGACTGTTGTCTTAGCAAATGATTTTCGAAGTCTCATACACTGTGGCCGGCATGGATTTTCTAAGTATAGTTGCATTCATACATCCTTGGTTGGTATCAAATCTCTGGCAAGATATTCTTTGAGATTTTAGAGGTTATGATTTTCTATTAGTGGGTAGACATGGCTTTGATGAAAATATTTTAGTTACAACTTGAAATCTCTTCACTCAGCACAAAAATTAAAGCTTTCTGGATATGCGTTACTCTGATTTTTCCCATCATCTACAGATCACCATTATCTAGCTTCAGATTCTAAAAATCACAAGAGATTTTCATAATCTTGTGAAAAACACTTGTTGAAGATTTCTTGATAACAGATATACTTGAAATGTATATAAAAACTAGTGTTGAAAATAGTGAAAGAGTTATTGGCCTGTAATTATGAGAGATAGTTATTTTGGCCATTATCGAAAGATTTATTAGAAAAATTTGTAATACAAGAGTTGGATTCTTAGGGTATTAGGGAGATAAGAGTGTTGATTTTATTGAGCTTATTAGAAATTAGAGAGATCCTCTAATATTTTTATTGTTCTAAAAATAACTTGAGGGATTGGTGCTCCTTGAGATAGATATCTCTAAACGAGGGGTTGGTGCTCCTTGAAATTGGTGTTTCAAAATGAGGGGTTGATGCTCGTTGAGTTGGTGCTCAAAAAATAGCCTATAAGGCATTGTTAAAAGTGGTTTTTGAAGATTAAGCGAGTAAGGCAGTTTAGGAGTGGTTTCTCTACCCAAGGAGGGTTTTCCACTTGGCAAATCTTTTGTTTCTTTGTTCTTCTGTATGCTCACTACTTTTCTTTGTTGTTTTTATTTCAGTTCACTATTGGGATTATTACTTTTCTAACTTATGTTTATGAATGATTACATTCAACTCATGAATGCATTAATCAAAGTAATATTGAGATCAAATCTAAGCTATGTTTTTGAATATGTGAAAATGAGTCAAATCTGTTAAGACACTGATTCACCCCCCCTCTTAGTGTCATTTTAACTCCAAAAATTGGTATTAGAGCCTAGGGTCCTTTGTTAGGTCTAAACTACCTAGGATTGTTCCTGGTTTCTTGGAGTACTTTGGTTAATATGGGAAAGAACAAAAGGAATAACAGAAAAATGTGTTCTCTACAAAATGCTATTCATCATGTTCAACCTAAATCTAGTATAAGTAACAACCAGGAAGAGTTCATAAACATTAGCTCTGAAATGGTAGATTATCCTAGATCAGGAACTCCTCAGTTCAAAGAAACAAACTTTATTATATGGAAACATAGGATGGAAACATACTTACTCTCTTTAGGATCTAAAGTATGGGCAGCAATAGAAAAGGGTTGTATTACATTTGCAACATCTCCTTCCACTCTTGAGGAGATGAAAGCTCTTCAATTCAATACCAAAGCTATAAATACTATTTTTAATAACTTGCAAAGAAACTCATTACAAAAGTCATTCATTATAGCAGTGCTAAGGAAGTTTGGGACAAGTTGACTAAAATGAATCAGAATAGTGAGTTACAAGAGGAGATATATTTCGATACTAAAATAAGTTGTGAAACATCTAAGAGTGAAGAAGGTGTAAACCTTCACAGTTTTTAAAAGAAGAACAAGGAGATCATTAATGAATATTTAAATGATCAAGAAACTTGTGTAAACGTAGACCAATCTTTTGATGAAGTTAACTTTGAACAGGAATATGATGAAGCAGAAAGTGAGGTTGATTTGGAAGGTGAACTCCTATGTGCCTTAGATACTATTAAGCATCTTAGAAAAGAAAACTAGTTTTTAACAAGACAACTTCAGCAAGAAGAGAGTTTGGAAGTCAAGTTAAAAAACAAGGATGAATTGTGTAATAAACTACAAAATGAGATTGTTTCTTTAAAGAAATGTTCAAATAATGATTCCTTGTTCAAAGAACTAACTCTTAAGGACGATATGGTTATAATTCAGAAAATTGAAATTGAAGAATATAAGAGTATAGCAGACGTGAGTTTTGATTTGGAGATTAAAAATATTGTTTGTTTAAAACTTGAAGAAGAGGTAGTTGCTTTAAGAAAAGAGCTTGAAATTGTCAAGGCTCAATCTGGTAAAATTCAGAAATTTGATCATAGTACTAATATATTGAATGAGATGTTGGGCAGGAAAAAGCATTCTAAAGATCCTCCATGAGTGGGATATGAGGTTGGACAAAGCTCTACATACTAATCTAAACATGAAACAGTGTTTACTACTTCAGATGGAAAGAAGTTTACAGCCAAGCAAACACCAAGAATGAAGGTTGATCTTGGTTACAGTATTGCTGCATCAAAGGATAACATTGACACTAGAAGACAATCTAAAGGTATTCATAGAGAAAGGAAAAATTTCTTCAGATCTTCACATCCTTGGCATGATCATTCATTTAGGTATAATCATTCTTTCCAAGGATATTGTTATGTTTGTAATGACTATGGTCATAAGGCAATTGATTTCATAATTTGGTCAAATAAGAATCATTCTAATGTTCCTAGAAATGAGGATGTGGTGTGTTACAACTGTAACAATTTTGGTCACTTGAGAAGAGACTGTAGAATAAATAAAAGTGATAATAATATAGCTAAAAATACTAGAAATGTCTGTAGAAAGTCTTCTATTTCTTAGAACAATCACAAAGTCATTTGTTTCAGATGTAATAACATTGCACATAAAGTACAACAATGCAGATTCAATAGAAAGATAGGTACTTTAAGAAAACAAGTGAAAAAGTCTTCATTGGAGTGGAGAAGAAAAAACAATCAGGATGACAAGAAGAGCAATAAAGATGCTTATGAGAAAACTCCTTGTGCACTCCTTGCACAAGTGTTGCCTTCTAGGTCTTGAGAAGAAGCAAAGACTTAGGGGAAATCTATTATGGTAATATATTTTACCCCTATGGAGTCTAGAATGAGGTATGACATCTTGCATTGGCTTTTGGTGGTATAAGATGTTAAGGAGTGTTTTTGTTTGGTCTAGTGGTTGACAGTTTTTCAGAAGTTATTGAAATAACAGTGCACTTTGTTCTTAAATGATCTCTTTGGATGCTTGGGTTTTGGAAATAATGGTATGACCTTATGACATCGTTGAGAGGTATGGAGTCATATAGATGAGTTCCTCAATATATTAAAAATAAGAAAGCCTTTGTTCTGAAGTGTTGTTGATATATTTATCTTTGGAGAACAGTGATTGAAAAACATGTTTGATGTTATGAGTTATATCTGTGATGATATTATTCGGTGTTGTGTGAGGGCTGAGATTAATTATCTTTGGTATTTTTCATTGTTCCTAGTGTGGTAATAGAAGTTCTCATATGGACTGAGGATGGGTGCACAAGAACAAATTGACAATGAATTATGTAGTATACATGCTTTCAAGTTATATTTTGTGTATGAAAAGCATAAAATGTGTGTGTTGTTTGAAGAAGAATAACCAGTATCATTGGTCTTTGATATGTATTGTCATGGATAGTGACTGAGGTTACTTGTGCTAAGAAGAGGTTGGTTGTTTGTGCTCAAATTATGGTATTGCTAGATTGAAGTTAATCAAATTGAATGTGGAGTAGGTGATCTTGAAGGTGCCTTGATCGAACATGACAAAGAAGGGGGTATGTTGAAGTAATAGGTATTCAATTTTTACGTATCAATTTGGTTTGTTACATTATAATATTTTGGTACCTTTCCTTTGGCATTCATGATATGAACCAAGATTCTTGAAAGGACATATTGTTATCAGCATGTTACAATCTTACTACTCTCCTACAAATATGTCTGCTGCACTATTGCTCTATTTGCAAACCGTTCTTATGGTATTTGATGGCTTCTCGGTTGTGTTTCCAGGCATTGCACATTATTCTCTTCTATCCTTTGTCATTGAGGCAAAAAGGGGGAGAGTCATTTGTGTTTTTCCATCAAAGACAAAGGGGGAGTTTGTTGGTTCTCAGTTGTGATCATATGGTTTGTCCTTGATGACAAAATCCCTTTTAGTTGATTATACTTGTTGATAGTTTTAGTTTGGTTTCTCATGCTTTTTCATGATACAAATTTGTCTATATTGTTTACTTGTCTTGGAATTCAGTGGAAAGTTTACATTCAAAATCTTAATTTCCTTGGTACTAATCAGTTTGAGCTTTGTGCAGTCTCTGGTGACATAAAAAGAACATATCAGCGTGAGAATGGCAGGGTCTCCCCGATCCATTTTTGAAATTTCTATGTTGCCTATTGGAAAGACATGTCTGATGTCATAATGTTTTGATTTTACATGCAGTAGCTTTCGGCATGACATTTATGTGGTCTTCGCGATAGTGGAAAGGTCTATCGGCATGAGTTGTGTTCACCGCTAAGAGGTCTTACCAAATGAGTCAAGTCTCACTGACTAATACATGATGTGGTGCATCAGCATAAGTAATCCCTATCGGCATGTTGTTTCATCAAGCACTTTGTGTCTTGGCAACCGGCACAAGAAAGTTCATATCGGCAAGAGTTGCGGCATCGATATGATGTCTTAGTGAAATTGCTTTGTCTCATCGATCGGAGGTTGAATGGGAACTTATCGGCAGGAGTTTTGTTATTGGGGTAGTGTCTCATCAAACTTGAAATGTCTCCCCGACTAGTGCATGTGGGAGTCTATCAGCAAGAGGTGTGGCGTCGTTATATGGTCTGAGCAAACTCTTTTGGTCTCACTAACGGGTACACTAAAAGATTCACTTTGGGTAGACTTGGAGAATTCAGTTTAGTATCTCAGCGAATTCAAGTGTCTCACCGACCCTATGTATATGGAGACTTATCGGTAAAACTAATCGCTATCGATATAATGTCTTGGTGAGGTTTTCTTGTCTTGTTGACTGACAACGTAAAGGTATGCATCTCGGTAAGAGTTTGTGCATCAAAGAAAGGTCTTGGAAAATTCAATTTGTTACACCGACCGAAAAAATAAAGGTAGTCTCTTTGGTAAGAGCTAGGGTTTTTGGTGAGAGGTCTCGGCGAGTGACCTTCGGTTTCGCTGATGCAACATAAAGGGACTTCATCGGCATAAGATCTAGATTGTCTCAGTGACACCAGATGAAAGGATGACTTTCTATATGACTGAAGCTTTCTACGAGAGATCTCCCCGATGACAGTATGCTATAGCAACACTCATAAGAAGGAAGGTTACTTTTTGGTGAGAGAACTATTGTGTCTTGCCTACCACTGATAATGAAATACTTTTCGATAAGACTCATGTGTTTTGATGTAGATTCTCAGTGAACCCATCAAGTCTTGGCGAGAAAGTCTAATGAATGACTTTCGGTGAAAGGTTGGTATTGTCTCAGCGACTCTCAGTGGATAAATTCTTTCGGTATAACAAAGTTATCTATATGAGGTCTCCCCGAAAGCGATATGTCATGGCGATAGGAATGATCAAATGAGCTTTCGGTAAGACACAGGATTCTCTACAAGATGTCACCCCAACTACACATTGTCTTGACGAAGGCAGATGAAGGATACATCTCGACGAGAGTGTGTTTTTTTCACAGTGACTCATAATGGATAGATCCTTTTGGTGAAACATAATGAAATCTACATAACGTCTCCCCAACAACAGAATTTCACAGTGACAAATAGAGGGATGACTGACGGCGATAAATTTTCCTTCGGCATAGGTGTTGAATTGTCATGATGACAAGGTTGATCATGGAGGCTCTCGGCAAAAAAAAGACTTGTCTACAAGATGTCTCTCCAATTTGAAAAGGTTACATCGACAGTGAATGAAACGAAAAGGGCATCTCGGTGAGAAACTTGCTTATGTCTCAGTGATTGGAAAGAACATAACACATGGCTCTCAACATAACATAAAGTATTTGTTATGTCTTCTCCCCGACTCTGGTGGGTCTCGACAAAAGAAAATAAGGAAAAAGAAACACAACTCGCATAAGGTCATAGCGAATCACAAAGAACATGTGGCTAATTTTGTCTTAGCGAATGATTTTCGAAGTCTCATACATTATGGCCAGCATGGATTTTCTAAGTATAGTTGCATGCAGACATCTTTGGTTGGTATCAAATCTCTAGCAAGATATTCTCTAAGATTTTAGAGGTTATGATTTTTTGTTAGTGGTCAGACATGGCTTTGATGAAAATCTTTCAGTTACAATTTGAAATCTCCTAACTCAGCGCATAAATTAAAGCTTTTTGGAGATGCATTACTCTGATTTTTACCATCATCTAGAGATCATCATTATCCAGCTTCAGATTCTAAAAATAGCAAGAGAGTTTCAGAATCTTGTAGAAAATACTTGTTGAAGATTTCTTGATAACAGACATACTTGAAATGTATATAAAAACCAGTGTTGAAAATAGTGAAAGAGTTGCTGGCCTATAATTTTGAGAGATAGTTATTTTGGCCATACCAAAAGATGTATTGGAAAAATCTGTAATACAAGAGTTGGATTCTTAGGGTATTAGGGAGATAAGAGTGTTGAGTTTATTGAGCTTACTAGAAAACAGAGAGATCCTCTGATATTTTTATTGTTCTAAAAATAACTTGAGGGATTGGTGCTCCTTGAGATAGATATCTCTAAATGAGGGGTTGGTGCAACTTAAAATTGGTGTTTCAAAATGAGGGGTTGGTGCTCCCTTAGTTGGTGCTCAAAAATTAGCCTATAAGGCATTGTTAAAAGTGGTTTTTGCAGATTAAGCCAGTAAGGTAGTTTATGAGTGGTTTTTCTACCCCAGGAGGGTACTCGACAAATCTTTTCTCTTTGTTCTTCTATATGCTCACTGCTTTTCTTTGTTGTTGTTGTTTCAGTTCACTTTTGGGATTATTACTTTTTTCAATTATTTTTATGAATGATTACATTCAACTCATGAATGCATTAATCAGAGTAATATTGAGATCAAATCTGAGCTATGTCTTTGAATATGTGAAAATGAGTCAAATCTGTTAAGACACTGATTCACCCCCCTCTTAGTGTCATTTTAACTCCAACAATTGGTATCAGACCCTACGGTCATCTATTAGGTCTAAACCACCTAGGATTGTTCCTGGTTTCTTGGAGTACTTTGGTTAATATGGGAAAGAACAGAAGGAATACGTCAAAAAGATGTTCTCTGCAAAATGCTATTCATCATGTTAACCCTGAATCTAGTATAAGTAACAACGAGGAAGAGTTCATAAACAATAGCTTTGAAATGGTAGAGTATCCTAGATCTGGAACTCCTCAGTTCGAAGAAACAAACTTTATTATATGGAAACATACTTACTCTCTTTAGGATCTGAAGTGTGGGCAGCCATAGAAAATGGTTGTACTAGGGTATGTGCAGGATTATCATGGAAAAAATAGGCCCTTAAGTGGCAAAAAATTTAGAAAAATCAGAGTTAGGCAACTCGATGTAAAAATTTGAATAAGTTATCTATATTATTTCAAAAATATGTAAGAATGGAATCTGTATAAAATTGAATTTAGTTTCTAAACTATTAGGTTTTTTTAAGAAAAAAAATTTATTTGGTGAAAATTTGAAATTTCAATGCAGTAGTACTTAAATTTCAGGAGAAAAATAAGAAGTAGGTGTTTGTCTGACCACCCTAGCTACAATAAAATGATAATATTTTTTTATAATATTTAAGATATAAGTAGAGGACTCATGTCCTGATGTGATGCATATGTTTTTGTAATTTTTTTCAAAGTAAATAATTAATTATGATTTTTTTATTACGACCTTTAAAAAATATAAAAAGCTCGTATGTCTGATCACCTTAACTTGATAAAAACTTCATGAAATTCAATTTTTCTTTTTTTTAATTCTATAGTATGTGAAGCATAGAATGTGAAAAATGTTTTGGATTCAAAAAATGTTATACCATTTGAAAGCTATGGATTTTTTTCAATCAGCCTATCAATCAGGACTTTAGTCAGAATTTGAATAGAAAATGAATAATAATTACTTATTAAATTCAAAGTAAAGAATAATTTATATTGGTGGAAAGCTAAGAATATCCTCTAAAAACCCTTTTCGTTTCATCAATTTTGGGTTAAAAAAAGGTCGTCAGCCACATACCCATCATATTGCAACTTTTTGGCCCATCATGATCCTGCACATACCCACTACATCTGCAACATCTCCTTCCACTCTTGAGGAGATGAAAGCTCTTGAATTCAATACCAGAGCTATAAATGATATTTTTAATAACTTTCCAAAGAAACTTATTACAAAAGTCATTCATTACAACAGTGCCAAGGAAGTTTGGGACAAGTTGACTGAAATGAATTAGAATAGTGAGTTACAAGAGGAGATATCTTTGGATACTGAAATAAGTTGTTGAACATCTGAGAGTGAAGAAGGTGTAAACCTTCATAGTTTTGAAAAGAAGTACAAGGAGATAATTAATGAATATTTAAATGATTAAGAAACTTGTGTAAAAGTAGATAAATCTTTGGATGAAGTTAACTCTGAATAGGAATATGATGAACCAGAAAATGAGGTTGATTTGGAAGGTGAACTCCTATGTGCCTTAGATACTATTAAGCATCTTAGAAAAGAAAACAAATTTTTAACAAGATAGCTTCAGCAAGAACAGAGTTTGGAAGTCAAGTTAAAAGACAAGGATGAATTGTGTAATAAACTAGAAAATGAGATTGTTTCTTTAAAGAAATTTTCAGATAATGATTCCTTGTTAAAAGAACCAACTCTTAAGGATGATATGATTATAAGTCAGAAAATTGAAATTGAAGAATATAAGAGGATAGTAGATGTTGTGAGTTCTGATTTGGAGATTAAAAATATTGTTTGTTTAAAACGTGAAGAAAAGGTAGTTGCTTTAAGAAAAGAGCTTGAAATTGTAAAGGCTCAATCTGGTAAAATTCAGAAATTTGATCATAGTATTAATATATTGAATGAGATGTTGGGTAGGCAAAAGCATTCTAAAGATCCTATAGGAGTGGGATATGAGGTTTGACAAAGCTCTACAGACTAATCTAAACATGAAACAGTGTTTACTACTTCAGATGGAAAGAAGTTTATAGCCAAGCAAACACCAAGAATGAAGGTTGATCTTGGTTACAGTATTGCTACATCAAAGGATAACATTGACACTAGAAGACAATCTAAAGGTATTCATAGAGAAAGGAAAAATGTCTTTAGATCTTCACATCCTTGGCATGATCATTCATTAAGGTATAATAATTATTTCCAAGGATATTGTTATGTTTGTAATGACTATGGTCATAAGGCAATTGATTGCATAAGATGGTCAAATAAGAATCATTCTAATGTCCCTAGAAATGAGGATGTGATGTGTTACAATTGTAACAATTTTGGTCACTTGAGAAGAGACTGTAGAATAAATAGAAGTGATAATAATATAGGGAACAATACTGGAAATGTCTATAGAAATTCTTCTATTTCTCAGAACAATCACAAAGCAATTTGTTTTAGATGTAATAACATTGCACATAAAGTACAACAATGCAGATTCAATAGAATGACAGTTACTTTAAGAAAACAAGTGAAAAAGTCTTCATTGGAGTGGAGAAGAAAGAGCAATCAAGATGACAAGAAGAGCAATAAAGATGCTTCTGAGAAAACTCCTTGTGCACTCCTTGCACAAGTGTTACCTTCTAGGTCTTGAGAAGATGCAAAGACTTAGGGGGAGTCTATTATGGTAATATATTTTACCCCTATGGAGTCTAGAATGAGGTATGACATCTTGTATTTTCTTTTGGTGGTATAAGATGTTAAGGAATGTTTTTGTTTGGTCTAGTGGTTGACAGTTTTTCAGAAGTTATTGAAATAACAGTGCACTTTGTTCTTAAATGAACTCTTTTGATGCTTGGGTTTTGGAAATAATGGTATGACCCTATGACATCGTTGAGAGGTATGGAGTCATATAGATGAGTTCCTCAATATATTAAAAATAAGAAAGCCTTTGTTCTGAAGTGATGTTGATATATTTATCTTTGCAGAACAGTGATTGAAAAACATGTTTGATGTTATGAGTTATATCTGTGATGATATTATTCAGTGTTGTGTGAGGGATGAGATTAATTATCTTTGTTATTTTTCATTTTTCTTTGTGTGGTAATAGAAGTTCTCATATGGATTGAGGATGGGTGTACAAGAACAGATTGACGATGAATTATGTAGTATACATGCTTTCAAGTTATATTTTGTGTATGAAAAGTGTAAAATGTGTGTGTCATTTGAAGAAGAATAACCAGTATCATTTGTCTTTTATATGTATTGTCATGGATAGTGACTGAGGTTACTTGTGCTAAGAAGAGGTTGGTTGTTTGTGCTCGAATTCTGGTATTGCTAGATTGAAGTTAATCAAATTGAATGTGGAGTAGGTGATCTTGAAGGTGGTATGTTCAAGTAACAGGTCTTCAATCTTTAGGTATCAATTTGGTTTGTTACATTATAATATTTTGGCACCTTTGCTTTGGCATTGATTATATGGACCAAGATTATTGAAAAGGACATATTGTTATCAGCATGTTACAATCTTACTACTCTCTTGCAAATATGTCTAGTGCACCATTGCTCTATTTGCATATGGTTCTTATGGTATTTGATGTCTTCTCAGTTGTGTTTCCTAGAATTGCACATTCTTCTCTTCTATCCTTTGTCATTGAGGAAAAAAGGGGGAGAGTCATTTGTGTTTTTCCATCAAGGAAAAAGGGGGAGTTTTTTGGTTCTCAGTTGTGATCATATGGTTTGTCCTTGATGAAAAAATCCCTTTTAGTTGATTCTACTTGTTGACAGTTTCAGTTTGGTTTCTCATACTTTATTGTGATACAGATTTTTCTATATGGTTTACTGTCTTGGCATTCAGTGGACAGTTTACACTCAGAATCTTAATTTCTTTGGTACTAATCAGTTTGAGCTTTGTGCAGTCTCTGGTGATAGAAAAATAACATATCAGCATGAGAATGGCAGGGTCTCCCTAATCCATTTTTGAAATGTCTGTGTTGCCTATTGGCAAGACATTTTTGATGTCATAATGATTTGATTTTACATACAAGAAACTTTTGGCATGACATTCACGTGGTCTTGGTGACAGTGGAAAGGTCTATTGGCATGAGTTGTGTTCACCGCTGAGAGGTATTACCGAATGAGTCGGGTCTCACTGACAAATACATGAGGTGGTGCATCAGCGTAAGTAATCCCTATCAGCATGTTGTTTCATTGAGCGCTTTGTGTCTTGGTGATTGGCACAAGAAATTTCATATCAGCAAGAGTTGTAGCATTGATATGATGTCTTAGGGAAATTGCTTTGTCTCACTGATCGGAGGTTGAATAAGAACTTAACGACAGGAGTTTTGTTATCAGGGTAGTGTCTCATCGAAGTTGAAATGTCTCCCTAACTAGTGCATGTGGATGTCTATCAGCGAGAATTGTGGTGTCATTATATGGTCTGAGCAAACTATTTTCGTCTCACTGATTGACACATTAAAAGATTCACTTCAGCCAGACTTGGAGTATTCGGTTTAGTATCTCAGCGAGTTCAAGTGTGTCTCACCGACCCTATGCATATGGACACTTATCGGTAAAACTAATGGCTATCAATATAATGTCTTGGCAAGGTTTTCTTGTCTTGCTGATTGACAACGTAAAGGTATCCATCATGGTAAGAGTTTGTGCATCAAAGAAAGGTCTTGGCGAATTCAATTTGTTACACTGACCGAAAACATAAGCGTAGTCTCTTGAGTAAGAGCTAGGGTTTTCGGTGAGAGGTCTTGGCGAGTGACCTTCGGTCTTGCCAATGGAACATAAAGGGACTTCATCGACATAAGATCTGGATTGTCTCAACAACACCAGATGAAAGGATGACTTTCGATATGACTCAAGCTTTCTACGAGAGGTCTCCCCGATGATGGTATGTTATAGCGACACTCATAAGAATGAAGGTTACTTTTTGGTGAGAGAACTATTGTGTCTTGCCGACCAGTGGTAATGAAATACATTTCGGTAAGACTCATGTGTTTTGATGTAGAGTCTTAGTGAACCTGTCAAGTCCTGGTGACAAAGTCTAATGATTAACTTTCAGAGAAATGTTGGTATTGTCTCAGTGACTCTTAGTGGATAAAGTCTTTTGGTATAACGAAGTTATCTATATGAGGTCTCCCCGAAAGCGATATGTCATGGTGACAAGAATGATCACGTGAGCTTTCAGTAAGACACAGGATGCTCCACAAGATGTCACCCTAACTACACATTGTCTTGGTGAATACAGATGAAGGATAGATCTCGGCAAGAGTGTCTTTTTGTCACAGCAACTCATAATGGATAAAGCCTTTTGGTGAAACATAATGAAATCTACATAATGTCTCCCTAACAGTAGAATGTCACAGCGACAAACAGAGGAATGACTGACAACGATAAAGCTTCCTTCAGCATAGGTGTTGAATTGTCACGGTGACAAGCTTGATCATAGGGGCTCTCGAAAAAATAAAGACTTGTCTACAAGATGTCTCTCCAATTTCAGAAGGTTATAGTGGCAATGAATGAAACAAAAAGGGAATCTCGGTGAGAAACTTGCTTATGTCTCAGTGATTGGAAAGAACATAACACATGGCTCTCAATGTAACATAAAGTATTTGTTATGTCTTCTCCCCGACTCCAATGCGTCTCGGCGAAAGAAAATAAGGAAAAATAAATGCAGCTCGCATAAGGTCATAGCGAATCACAAAGAACATGTGGCGACTATTGTCTCAGCGAATGTTTTTCGAAGTCTCATACACTGTGGCCAGCATGGATTTTCTAAGTATAGTTGCATGCAGACATCTTTGGTTGGTATTGAATCTCTAGCAAGATATTCTCTGATATTTTAGAGGTTATGATTTTTTGTTAGTGGGCAGACATGGCTTTGTTGAAAATCTTTGAGTTACAATTTGAAATCTCCTGACTCAACGTAGAAATTCAAGCTTTCTGGATATGCGTTACTCTGATTTTTACCATCATCGACAGATCATCATTATCCAACTTCAGATTCTAAAAATAGCAAGAGAGTTTCAGAATCTTGTGAAAAATGCTTGTTGAAGATTTCTTGATAACATACTTGAAATGTATATAAAAACTAGTGTTGAAAATAGTGAAAGAGCTACTGGCCTGTAATAATGAGAGATAGTTATTTTGGCCATATCAAAAGATGTATTGGAAAACTCTGTAATACAAGAGTTGGATTCTTAGTGTATTAGGGAGATAAGAGTGTTTTTTTTATTGAGCTTACAAGAAAACAGGAACCTTGGAGCTCCTCCTAGTAATCCTTGGAGGTTAGATATGGGAAAGTTGATTGTTCCCAATGTATACATGGATGTTGATCTTTTGAAGGATATCGCCTCAAGGTATGACCTAGTTTCCATGGTGGCTAGGACACTTGATGGGGTAGATATGGTAAGGATAAATAGGAAGGAAATTGAAGAAATCTTTGACTTGCATGAGTGGAGTCAGGATATGGTCCCTCTAGATATGGATGATATTAGAAAAGAACACAACAATACCAAGGTGTTCATTAGAAAAAAGATGTTTCCTATGCATACTACAATGACTGGCATTAGGAAACACAAAAGGAAAATTAAGATTGATGAAAATGAGCTTTAGCCTTTCCCAATGAGCTATTTTGCTAGTTATTTCAGAAAGACTGTGTATTCTCTATGCTAGATAATTAGTTTTACCCCACTTGACACTTTGCAGAAAGAATACAGTTATTTGGCTAGACATTTGCAACACCCATGCATATCATTGTCTATGATTATGGTACTTATTTGGCAAAATGCATCTACAAAGGCTTAGTTGAGTTGAAGGAAGGAAAAAAATGGGTAAATTTTTTGGTGGTATTCACTATTAATGCATATGTTTTGCATAGGGGATAAAAGGTTTTTGAGAAGGATATCACTTTGAGAAGGAAAGAGGAAGGTGTTGATCTGCCTATTCAGTGTTGGACCCGAATTCTAGAAAAGGATGACAAGAAATACAATTTTGTAATGTTTCAAAATTCTTTTGCATCCTGAATAAGGAGGTCCATGATATATGAACCACCAAGAATTCCCAAAGAAATTCATGAGTTCTTGAGACCCACAGAGATGAGGCCAGATTTGAACTTAAGTCATAATTGGGGAGACTTGATTTTATATCTTGACAAGAAAATTTTTAGAGTATATGGAAATGCTCTAGACCCATATGTTTTGCCAAGAGATGTGCCTTTGAGGATAGGATTCCTTGAAATAATGAGGCAACTAGGAGCTTCATAGACAGTGCATCTACCTGATACAACAAGGAAGCGATCATTCTCTCCAGAGTGGAAAACATTTGTTGATTATATTTTGGTGAAAGGGGCATGGAAGCAAATAGTACATTTTTTGGTACCTTATAAGTTGATGACTATGCGCCCGAGGAATCATGATCTTGAGGGTTTCATTAATAAACTAAAAGAAGATAAGAAAATGGCTAATTGTGTGCATGTTTTTGATAATCCTTAAGATGTCATTAGGAATATTTTTAGCTTCGAAGAACAAGATGAAAGGAAATATAAATACCTTGCTTATAAGAAGATGGTAGAATAAAAATGGAAGAAGAATCCCTAATATGATCCTTTCCCAAACATGCCTAATGAATTTAGCAAAGTCATGCATGTTATGGAAAATTTTCAAAATGTAGTTGGTATGTTGAGGGAACAACGGGATGTCACGGATAAAGGAAAAGAAAGGTATGTTGAAGAAGATGTTGAAGTGACATTGAAATAAAGGCCTACATACTAGCCTCCCAAGAAATTGACTATTTACTCTAGGAGGAAGAAAGCAATAGATGAAGAACGAATCTTGCCAATCCCTATCACTTCTAAAGGGCCAAAGGAATATTCTCCTAAGAGTGCATTTCCACCACCTCCTACATAGGCTCCTTTGTCTATAATTGATCTTGACTCACCCCCTAGAATTCCTATTCCTCCTAAACAACCACCTCTAAAGAAGCAAAGAACTGAGCCAAGAGGAGTGGTTTAATATTATTATATGGATGAAGATGACAACTATATCACTCTCGAGGAAATACAGCTAGGAATGCCTCCTCTTGAAGGGGAAATTGCCTCAAGTTCAGGACAAAGTAGTCTCAAGTTGGGAAAGCTAGACAACATTGGTCTAAATACCGCAGATGATCTAAGAATAGAATCTTGTAAGGAGTTTATGGAAGATGACTCCTTTATTCAAACCCCTGCATTCAAAGAAATTTGGTGGAGATCCAAAGCTACAGAATATGTAGAGAAAGTTGCCACTAAAAGAAGTTTGCATCCAAAATTGCCTAAAAGTGTCATTTAGGAAAATGTGAGAAGTATTATGAAGAATGAGTTTCAAAAGATTAATATCTAGGATGACAGAGAGCTTGTAAGAAGTGTGGTGTGCTACTTCTACCAGAATGGAACATTGTTGATGCTATTGTCCTAGATTTTATGAGGGCTGAAAGGCCTCTAGTGCAAATTAAAGAAGATCTAGAAATGGCACTTTGAGGTTCAAAATTTAGTGAAGATTGGGATGCATTAGCAATATGGTCACTATCCGTGGGATCCAAGAAACAAGTTCCTGTAAATCCATCATATTTCAGTGCACAATTGCTTGTGAAGAGAGTTGTTGATACCCTAGCCTTGGAGGCAACTTACATGGTTGTCAATGTTTCTAGGTTTACTAAAGCAACTATGGAAAGTCTCACCCTGGAGAGGGATGACCTCAGGAATAAATACTGAGATATTATCAGTGAATATGATAATAGTCAGTAGAAGTAGCTATATTAGAAACTGAGTTAGCATTTTATAAACAAAGAGGAGAAATGCAAAGAGAATAAGGTCAA
Source organism: Sequoia sempervirens (assembly GCA_007258455.2). Classification (NCBI taxonomy): domain Eukaryota; kingdom Viridiplantae; phylum Streptophyta; class Pinopsida; order Cupressales; family Cupressaceae; genus Sequoia; species Sequoia sempervirens. The sequence continues at coordinate 28,941,842 of VDFB02274714.1, read as the reverse complement.
CCCAGCTCAAGTCACCCACCTCCAATGTCTCCAATTGCATCTTCTGAACATTCACCTCATGGTCAGGCCTTAGAAATGGTTCCATATAGTTTGGGACAGGAGCCACTTTCAGTAGAGGAATTGAACAAACCATGTCCTAGCTCATTTGATGAACCTACAAGGAAGCAACTTCTACAAAGTGAAACATATAAGAAGTTGTTGGATAAAGCTCAAGACACAATGTATGAAAATGAATCAAAAAAATTTCATACTGTCTTGAAGCATCTAAATGAGAAGATCCAAGCTATATTGAATAGTGTGCATGAAAATTACACCTTGATGATATGAGCAATAGGGTTGTCCCAAAGAGATAAAGAGTTGGCCATGCCAATCTTGAATAAGTGGATTCCAAGAGCTAAGATATTAAAGTTAATAGTAGTTGGAGCTGACCAGCATGAAGATAAGTATCCTCATGTGCTTCCAACCTATACATTTGTGTGTGAACTAAGTGAGAAAAAATTTCAAGGATACATAGCTCCAATAGATCAGAAGATAAGAGAATTAAAGGCTCATTATGATCTAGCAGATTTGTCACCATTGGCACATATTCAACTCACTTATGATGGATTGAAACCATTGCAAACATGGAAAAGGGAGATGAATGATGTTATTGAGTCCTAGGTGAATGAAATTTGTAAGGAAGTTGATATCAACACCTTTAATGACATTTTGGGAAAGTTGACGTTTATTATTAGCTTCCTGGAGGATTTTGACAAGGAGTCCAATTTTGTAATAACCAAGTATTCACCATATAGGAAGAAATTAGATAAAATCATCGATTTCAATTGGCCATCTGATGAAGAGTATGAAGAATGGGGAAGGGTATTGGTAGGTTGATTTGGTTTGTAAACATGGATGTGAGACATATAATTGGTCAAGTATTGTATAGGTCTAGCCTTAGAAGTTACAATGTATAAAATATATATTTCACAGGAAAGTATTAGCTATTAATGATGTGGAATGTTGACTGAGATACTAACTCACTTTTGGTTGACATCATTTTGTCATCTTGCTCAATAAAATGGATGTGCTATGATGAAGAAGATTAACCTTTTTGACATGTGCCTTTTTGAAGGAAAAGCTCCTCCTTACAACGAATGTGAACAATCTGTGTCTCATGTGTATTCCCTACATTTTGAAGAATGCAAATATAACTGAATTAGGGAATATGTCTTGTGGGGTCCAATTACAACGTGACATGTGTACATCGGCCTAAAGCTTGTTTTTGCTCCCTTGTTCTATAAAAGGGAATTCAGGGCCATTTGTGTGGATCTTTTGTTGAATTATGAAATAGAATTGTGAAAATTAAGAACATAGAGTGAATATGCTAATTCTTTGTCTAATGCTTTGAGTCTAGGCTTATTTTTCAAATGTATGGTGTCTGGCATATCTAAATGATAATGGAAGTTTTTTGAGTCTATAGTCTCTCTATTTTGGTTTTGTACTTGAATTATTAATGAAAATTATGATTAGAGATCATTTCATTAATTGTCATCGTTTCATACTTTGATATGTGTTTTGGATTTAGCTCTAGTTCATAGAATGAGTTCAAAAGCTTGAATCAAATCATGAATTCATGTGCAAGATCATTAGATCTAATAAGTAGTCTTTAGAATTTGGTTACAGATTTGTGAATTGAAAAAATCAGTATCACTTAGATCATGGGTGTTCAAAATTAAATATACCTTATATTTCAATTTGCTTAGAATTCTAGCCTATAGATAATGGCACTTGATCATAACCCCATTAAGTATTTCTCATGGTTCTAGTTACCTAACTTGAGAAAAATCTTTTAAATAATCATTGATCTATCTTGAATTTTTGTAGTTTATGTTGTTTTATATTCTGGCTTAAGGTGGGTATGTGCAATCATCATGGAAAAATAGGCCCTTAAGTGGCAAAAATTCAAAAAATCGAGTTAGGAAACTTGTAAAATTTGAATAAGTTATCTATATTATTTCAAAATATGTAAGAATAGAATCTGTAGCAAATTGAATGTAGTTTCTAAACTACTAGGTTTATATTTAAAATAAAATCTATTTGGTGAAAATTTGAAATTTCAATGCAGAGTACTTAAATTTCAAGGAAAAATAAGAAGTAGGTGTCTGAACCACCCTAACCACAATAAAATGATAATATTTTTTAGATATAAGTAGAGGACTCATGTCCCAATGTGATGAATATTTTTTATAATTTTTTTCCAAGTAAATAATTAATTATGATTTTTTATTACAAATTTTCAAAAATATAAAAACTGTATGTCTAACCACCTTAACTTGGTCAAAACTTCATGAAATTCAATTCTTTTTTAATCCTATAGTATGTGAACCATAGAATGTGATGCATAATTTGATTCAAAAATGTGATTCATTTGAAAGCTATAAATGTTTTCAATCAACCTATCAATTAGGACTTTAGTCAGAATTCAAATAGAAAATGAATAATAATTATTTATTAAATTCAAAGTAAAGCATAATTTATATTGGTGGAAAATTGAGAATCTTTAAAACCCTTTTCATTTCATCAATTATGGGTAGGAAAAAGTTGTCACCACATACCCTACACATACCCATCATATCACCACTTTTGGCCCATCATGATCCTGCACATACCGTGTATAGTTCATTCAAGGAATTTCCAACTTCTTGAAGAATTTCATCTTATTAGTCACGGGTGAGAATATATCTACTTGAATATGTAATGTGTATGTGAATTTTCTTAAATAGTGGTATAATATACATTGTGGGATCACCCTCCTAGGTTTTGTATAGCCACAAGTGTAGGAGATAGAGAAATTAGGTGTTATATCTCATTCGTTGGTCACTTGTCTTATAGTTATTCAAGAATTGAGTTTGGAAGACTCATAGATATCTGGTGAGACCCGATTGGTGCGTTGTAAACAACCAACATGCAGTCAGGGGGAGCATATCTTGTGCCCCTAAGGGGAGGATAGCAATGAAGAGAGAGTAATGGAGATAAAGTAAATGGGAGAGAAAGTAGTTTGTAGGTGTTGTTTGAAGTGACGTGTACAGGTGTTGCCCTTTGACGAGAGAGGAAAGTCTGAAAAACATAGGGGGATAATGAAGTATAAAGAAGAAAGACCTGAGAAAATGAAGAAATTTTAAATGTAAGAAATGTTCAAGGGGGAGTGTTTCTTGTTGTAGGATTGCTTTTGTGAGCTAGTGTTCCCATTCTAGGGTTCCTTTTGTTGATGGTTTTTTCAGAGCCAGTGTTGACATCAATGACAAAGGGGGAGATAATTGGATATTAGTGTTGTCATCAATGTCAATGGGGAGATTATTTAACTATGTAACCTATTTCAACCTCTAGTGTGGTTGCGATGAGAAGATCTTTGTGGTGTTGAGCATGTCTTGTGGATGCATCTTGTTGGTTTCCATGTTTTTTTGAGAAAATATGAATAAAGAGTATACAAGGTGGTAGAGTTGTGTTCTACATTTTTCTCTATATTTCTTTATGGATGATGATATGCTTGTGTGGTTTGGAGGAGTTGCTCAAAGGTGTTCAAAGGTATTATATCTAGAGTTTTAGGTTCTAGATCGTGTGTCAGTAGAAGATGTGTCTGACAATGTGTTGCCTATGAAGACGATTGTCTAGGAGAAATGAAATTGCTTCACACTTCTCTACATTGAGGTTTCTTTCCTTGCAAATTTGGGAACATTCTAATATTGTCTATATCTACCTTTCCCTATATTTTTGGTGTTTAGTTATTTTTCAAGGTTTTTTAGTGAGTTGTATGTCTATGGTAGTGTGGTTGATTGTATAGGATGATAGTATTCTTAGTTTCAAATGGTTGTGGTAGTGTTTCTGAATATTTTAATTGTGTTGGAATATTGTGGGATGTTGCATTGTTCCTTTGTGGTCTGTAGGATTTTTTTGAACCCGATGAAGACTGAATTGGTTGTTTGGTAGAGTTAATGTTGGTTTGTATGATGTGGTGTGTTAGCATTAATTCTTGATGTCTTTAGTGAATTATGGAAGGATGGTGAGGTGTGTCGATGTAGATTCGGTTCATGGATAACCCTTGACATGGTCTACCTACACTAATTTCCATTGTGAAAGTGTTTGAAGCTAACTTATTTGGTAATTGCACATTTGAGGTGTATAGGTTTCAATGAGCAAAAACTAGATATTATTTTTTGAGGACGCAAAGGATATATAAGCAAGGTTAATTTTTGCATGTGTGTCAGGAGTTATGTGGTGAAAAATTTGATCAAGTGTCATGATTTCAATGTGTGCTTAAACACCTAATGCTACCAGAAACAATAAGAAGAAGATGTCTACATTTTTAGTGTACTTGAAGTTGTTGGAGGTAGTGAGCCAAAGGTTGTGGTTTGTGTAGAGTTTTTTTGGTGGATCTTGTAGTTGCCTTGAGGTAGTGATCCTCATAATTTAATATTCTTCTATTCCCTTCTATGTTGGACAATCATTCCTTTGGGTAGTATTCTCTTGGTAGTGATCCCTTCCAATAATTATCTTTTTGTAATTGGTGTTGTTATTCATATATATATGAGTTAATGCTCACTATGGTTTTTCCTTGATTAGGGTTTTCCATGTAAATCTAGTGTATTATTGTGTATGTTTGTTTATGTGTTGTTATGTTGATATTTCATGTGTTTACTCTCAAGATAATTCTTAATAAGGGTTAGATTTGAAGATTTATGATGGTTTGAACGTTTTAAGGTACAATTTGTTGACCCTCCCTCTTAGTTCTCTTGTGTGTAACAATTTAAGGACTAACCTACTAATGGGAATTTGAGTGTGATTGAGTTTATGAATATGTGCAGGTACTAGTTGAAGGAGAGAAGATGGTTGAGGTAGAGGTATCCTAGTCGTTTGATAAATGAACAGTATGATGGAACCTGATGCAGCCAGACACACATGTTGTTGCATTCACATTCACATTCATAATTGCATTGCATTATTATATATATTTTATTGTTTGAATGTTATGATTTGACTAATGATTATGCTTTAGGCTTATTATTCAGTGAAAACTAAATTATATAATGAAATTAAAATATGCCATATGTTTACTTTTATTTTAAAATTTCAATTAAATGATAGGAAAAGTAATGATTTTACTTTCGTTAATAGATTGAGTAGTTTATATTTATATATTGATAGTAACATAATAAATATTATTATTTGTATATGTAAATAAATAACTACATAAAAAAGATTGATTTTAAATAGAAAAAGGTTTTATTTTATAATAAATTGTATAGTTTGTCTATATATATAAATAGTATTATAACTAATATAAGTTATTATATATATGCATAATTATAAACATGAAAAGATAGTGATAAATTTATAAATAGTTTAAATTTAAAAGTTGCATGATTATTATTAAACATACATAAATAAGTTTTAAATTAAAAAGAAAACTAATTGAAAATTAAATTAAATTTTTAAATAAATTTAGGAATATTGAAATTGCATGAAATCATGCAATAATGTGGTTAAATGTTTAGTTCTAAAACTTATAAATGGAGTTAAACATTATTTTACATGAAAAATATCAAAACATAAATGCAGATGGGAACAAGGGAGATGGGGGCACTATTTGCAGATCATTTTTGACTATCAATGGAGGATTTTACAAATGATAATTCCAATCTATATTCTTGAGATTAAGAAGGAAACGAGGTTTCATTCTACTATTTAATTTACTTGTATTGTTTTATCCATGCCATATATCTACACATGGTTGTGCCTACCAACTACTCGATGAAATGACTTTAGAATTGTGAATTAGTTTAAGAAAATACATGAAACTCAAAAATTTATATACTTTTGTTTACATTAAATGGTTATGCTCCTATGCTAAAACAAACCATGTTTGAGATGTCACATAGATGTAGATTACTTTTCTTAAATTTATAGTTGTCTCCATATGTACTTGACTATAATTTATTTACTATTTCAAATCAATGAAATTGCCAATTTTACTTTAATTTTCTAGTTGGAATGGATACATATAGACTATGCTTGGATTTTTAAAAGGAAAAATAATTTAGCTTTCCTACTTGTACCTCAATTTAGAGAATTTTTTTTGTTATTTTTCCAAGTTAGATAATTTTCATGAGTAGGGGAAGAACATATCTTTAATATATCATGAAAGAGAGTTTAAAACTATATTATTCATGTAAAATCTTATCCATCCCTTTTGTTTGTATACTCAATTTATCAAAATGCACTACCATAGCACGATTAATCTCTCCTTACTAGTCATGAAAACATGAGGTTGACGTAGCCTCAAAAGGAACTCTGGTTGTTTATTAAACTCATTCCTACATTAAAACCTTTGAGTACTTTTCCCTTCTCACTACTATATTGTTTATTTCATTTGATTTCTCCTCATAAACCTCCAATAGAATTATTGTGCAGATCAAAAGCTACAATGTACTAAGAAATTGCAAGTATGAAGTATACCAACAGGAAGTCAAGAGGTATGAAGTGACAAAATGAGGTTGACATTTCCTTTTTATAGAAAAGTCAATTTTGGATGAATGGCCAAGATGATCAGTTGAGAAATGCGCTAAGATCAAAGGATGAAATTAAATGTGATAACCAACAATTAGGGTTATAGTAACATTAGAGTAAAATTTGAAATGAAGGGATGAGATTTGATTTTAAATCAATGGACAAGAATTCATGTGACAAGGAGATGTTGCTCAAAATAAGAGGTTTTTGGAGAATCAAATAATAATTTAAAATTATTTGATTTTAAAGATTGAGTTGACCTTTTGAATTATAAATTAATTTAATTCAAAAGTGGTGGGGTCAAGTGATGGTAGATAATGATTTTAAATTATTTACTTAGTGTGAAAATAGGAAGTGGACAATTTTAAATAAATGATTTTATTTAAAATTAGAAAAAGCCAAGGTGGATAATAATTAAATAAATCAAAGGAATTTATTCAATTATAAGAGGACATAAAGAATTAATGATGTATTTAAATAAAAAAATAGAGTTTATTTATTTAAATAACCAAGAAAAAATAGTGGACAAATAATAATTAAATAAATTTAGGAATTTATTTATTTATAGAGAGACATAAGAAATTAGCGACACATTTAAATAAAATAAATGTAATTTATATATTTAAATAGTTAGGAGGAATGAAAGATATGAATTAATTAAATAATTAAGAATTATTTAATTAATAGTTGAATTTGGACTATAGGACAATTAAATATTTTAGTTATGTTAAGAAGAAATACAGAGAAAATAAAGCTTGCAAGCCTAGGTCAATTTTATGTGTTTACATTTTTCCCCTCTTTGTCATAATGGAGTTTATCGCATTGTGACAAAGAAAATTTAGTTCAAGACATGCCCCAGTGAAGGTACAAAGTATCTATGCCCCCTCTAGAAAATTTGTGAATTTTGGCCTAACATCAAAAAAAATTGGAAAGTGTCTAGCAAATTCAATTTGATGACAAAAAAAACAATGGCGTAGTTGGTTTTGAATTTTAATGAGTTTAAGGAAGTCAAAAGGGCAGTCAAACATGGTTAAATGTCCATCCATTTATAAAACCTTCAAGAAACCCTAATTCCACCCTATAAATAGGCTTGATTTGGGTAAAAAGGTAATTCATTTTCACTTTTTTCCTTTTGGAGATTTAGAGCTTAGAGCTAGAGGACCTTGCACAAAGATGGTGATTCTAGAGGAAGATCATCATGGATATGTACAGAGCCATCAATATGTACCCTATACCCACTTCCTTATTTTCTCATTTTTCATGTTTTTTGGGCATCAAACATAGGGTTACAGATGTGTTACAATGCATCTGTGTTCGTGAACGACACAAACACCATCGTGTTGCATGCATTTGATGCGTCACAATGCAAATGGTAGGGGTGGGCTAGGTTTAGGTTTAAAGTGGTGAAAATGAGAGCTCATGTGATGCAAATGTCAAAATGCAATGCATGTGACAAGTCATGCAATGTAATTGCCATATTGCAAAACAAACACAGGATTATGCAACACAACTATAGTAAAGTGGCACAACTAATGAATGAAACAACAAAATTGATATAAAGTGATGCATCTGGAATATTGAACCATGTAATCGTCATGGGGTGACACATATGCAGGGTGAACCAACGCATTTGACTAGTGTGATGCAAGTGAAAGATAGAATGATCCAATTGAATTTAGCTAGGGTTGACTTAGTTTAGGCTCAATTTATTTGTGTAATTTTGATTAGATAGATGATAATGATGATTTTCAATGATGTGCTAACCCCCATTTCTGTGCATGCAAAAATGATTACCACCCATCTAAACTTGATATTTTTGGCCAGTGGCATACACATTCAAGGATTAGTTGAGGCAGGGTGAGCAAAGGTGACTGATGTAGCTAGGACTATTCCACATGACCTATATTCCCATCTTCTATGAAAATAGGGGTATTCTAATGGTGCTTGTAGTGAGATGGAACTCAAAGACCAACTCGTTTCATTTTCCTATAGGAGAGGCCACAGTTACACTTGAGGATATGTACATGATCTTTTGGATTCCTATTAGAGGAGAGCATGTTGTCTACCATCCACGAGGGGGATTACAGGCCATGATAGATTACTACAAGCATGAGGACATAGCTCAGCTAGGGATTCACAGATATGAGATTAGCTAGGAGTTCATGGGTGAGCATTATAGTAGATGGGATGCTATGTTCTACACTTTGATTGCTAGGGTGTTGATTCCAAATTGTTGTGGTCATGGTTTCCCTATTGGATGGGGAGATTTACTTATCAGAATGAGGTAGGATAGGATAGTATTCACTTGGGAGTTGTGCTTGCTAGGAATGTTATATCATTAGCTACATGATGTTGCATACCAAGAGTCATCAAGTATCAATTGTGGTACGACACACCTGGTGATCTAGGGATGGGAGCATATTCTTGTATTTTGATCGCCAATGTAGAGATAGTTGGTCGAGGGGATGCCCTATGTCTACTTATATGGAGGGTCAGTGATGCAAACTTGTGTGGGTGATACAAGGTACTAGCCTCAAGCTATTAACACTTTGGTAGCATTTGTGTGGATCTCGTACAGGGACTACAAATAGTTTTTGGGAGAGGAGGGGCATTTTTTCATTTTGCCAGTAGTTTAGATATCTCAGTGGATGGCTAGTGTAGTCACAGTTGATCATAGCATAGAGATATACATGACCCAATAGGTACTGAGTTTGTTTGGGGAGCAGCAAGATTTTCCTATAGGTATCACAAAGTATGCTCGATCCTCATGAGAGATAGTGTGGGGGAGATCCCATAGCAGTTATAGTGGCTCAGAAATTGATTGATGATCTGGTTGCATGGTAGTGGGGATGGAGCAGGGGTCTAGTAGATACAAGGACCATCATAGACTATGATGTGTGGTTGCTAACACACAAGCCACTTCCTTTGATGGATCCTAATTATCCATAGTCAATGGATCGAAGGGAAAAGGTACCATGGATTCGTTGAGGAGGGCAAGGTAGGGATGGTGGAAAGGAGAGAGGGAGGGATGGAGGTAGAGGTGATGGTCATGGTGATGGATGAGATGGGGGAGATGGAAGGTGTGGTGGGAGAGGTGATGGAGGGGATGGACAAGGAGGAGGAAGAAGTCACAGGCAGGAAAGGAGGGTGCACCAATGAGTCGAGAAAGTCCTGATATAACCTATCTAAAAGAAGGGAGAGGGGGAGGAGAGAGAGGAGGGCCAGCAAGACGAGGTCAGGGCTAAGGGAGAGTAGCTACAGGGAGAGCAGCTAGAGGGGGAGTAGCTACAGGGAGAGCAACTAGAGGGACCTCATCTGATGGAGATGGAAGTGGAGATGTCGAGGGAGAAGGAGTTGCTCATAGGAGTGGAGGTGTTAGATTTCCGTGGGGAGGAGGATGTAGGGGGGGAGGAGGATATAAATATTCAAGGGGAGGACATAGTTGATGAGGAGAGGTAGATTAGAGAGCAGATGGTGGAGGGCGAGGAGGATATAGTTTGGAGACCACCATTGCCACGAGATGCTATAGTGGAATAGTGGCTAGCAGATATGGAAAGCAAGTTAGATGAGTCCCTCGCTCATATCAAGACATTAGAGTTAGAGTTGAAGGTCACTAGGGTAGAGAGATATCAAGCAATCATGAGATAGCAGGAGGCATGACGTTGGTGCTCAGAGTTCATACATTTGTGTACTCAACTAGTGGGAGAGGTGGCAAGAGAGTTGGCAAGGGTGATCACTAGCCGAGCATAGTACATGATTTTGTATGAGAAGGAAATGTTGGTGGATCAGTGAGAGCCTAGTCTCAAATGGCCATGGAGTGGGAAAGGTAGTGACAATAGTAGGAGCCATAGCAGCAGAAGCCAAAGTAGTGTGAGCCAATCCACTTCATCTGGATAGTCATTAGGACATAGGTCACACCACAACAATAGACATTCATCAGGGCACAGGTTCAACCACAGTCATGCATCATCATCTTAAGGGCACAAGTCTCATTGTAGCTGTCTAGCTATCACAGTGCCAATAGCATCATAGATCCCACTTGTTGGGTCCCTGCAGATACTATCTACCCCAGTGAGAGAGCATCAATCACTCTGTTCTTCACCTCAATGGGATGAGGAGAGTACCATTTAGGGCATGTTATATGGAAATTATGTTTGGGAATTTCATATATATTGACCATCGAGCCTGCAAGCTCCTTTTTTTGGATTCCTCGAGACTCTATCCTATGACATTATTTTGAGATATATATATGATGTAGTTTTGGTACAGATTTTATGCTATGTGTTATCTTATGATGCATTGTGATTTTATTGTGTTCATGTGATGTGAGGTATGTGATGATTCCTATGATGATGCATTTTATTTTATGAGATGTATGCACTTATCATGGTTATTTATGATGATATTCCTTAGTACTAATGATGATGCTACTTTATGTATGATGGTTATTTTATGAGGCTGATGATGAGTATGCATAATGTTTTTGTCACTAATGGATACCATGATGCTTATTATTATGAATGCATTGATGTACGTTTATGTATGTATGGATAATGTCATAAATGATGCTTTATTTTATGATCCTAAATCTATATGCATTAATGATATGGACGATGTATGAAAATGGTTTAATGTGCTTATATGTTATGGTAATGCAAATGAATGAATGAAAATGATGTATTTATTGTAAGGAAGTAAATGCAAATATGTGAAGGGATTTATGCAAATGTATAATTTACTAATGCAATTTCTATATACGATCTTGTATGCAATTATATTTTTGTATGTCACAGGATATCATCAAGAGACAGAAGAAGAGACATGACCAGACAGAAGAGGACGGATGTTAGTGAGGAGAAAGAATCCTTCAATATACTACCAAAATAATAATAGGTGTTGCTTTAATCATCATTGGGTGGATTATTGTAATGGCCAACAAATACTGTGATATGACATAAATCAATGGTTTGCATGGTTTTACCATCATATATAACAAGTAGTTGTAGACAAAGATGATCATGACTCATATGAGGAACTCAGTTGCCCCATTGTTTTTCTCACAACCAACCACAAACAATAAATAGAAGCCATGAAACATTATTGCTCCTCTAATTTCTATGCAGGACATCCTCAAGGAACAAGTAGCATGATAGTCTAAGAAGACAAGATAGTCACTATGATACGTTGTTCCTCCTCTAAATCTTGATGCTAGGACATCCTCAAAGAACTAGTAGCATGACAAAAAATCAAATGATAAATGCCAATATTAAAGATAGTGTTTTCCAAGTATGTTCAAATGCCAATTTTTTTTATGTTGAGATGTCAAGTTTGACGAAGTCTAGGTTTATGTTTGAAAAATGCTAGGTAATGCCAAATTATTGAAAGGACACATCCTAAATGATGTCGATGTCAAGAGGATCGATCCTCAAATTTTAAGAGAATCACTCAAAATTCCAAATGATAGAATCGATTATTCTAAAAGACATATCCTAAAGCATAAATAAATGAAAAGAGTTATTCTTTGAAAAGACGTATCCAAAGAATAACCAAGAGTTGACAAGTTGAATTTTTATGATAGTTTGACCAAAGTTGACTAGATGACAGAATTAACTGCATGTCAGTGTTGACATGCCAATTTGGTTGAAATGTCAATTAAAGATTGGAAAAGTTTGTTTAAGAGTTGCTTGATTTAGAAAATTTGTGAGAAAAGGACAATTGACTCAATAGATGCTAAGGGACTAAACCTAGGGGGTCTCAGGGGTGCATCAATGATGGCCTTGCCTATGTCATACACTTAGAGACCACATAGCTTGACTGTGACCGATGACATTGACTGAAAAGATTTGATTGATTTGATGTTATCTGACATGTGTGATAGTGATTATGATGAACCCTAAAAGATTGACCTAGTGTAGCCTTAGGGGCTCATCAATTGATGTTCTTGCCTATGTAGCAATGCATAAAGACCTTGTTGTTCGACATGGCTTGAATTTTCCTTATTTGACAAAAGACAAAGTCATTATTTTATTTGGACAACCTAAAAGGACTAACCTAATGCCTTGAGGGTGCATCGATAGTTGGCCTTTCCTACCTCGAGTCACAGAGGCAACGTAGTTCCATGATTGACACAATAGACTATGAATCTATTTTTTGGACTTTTGAGTGTTATTTGGATGTTTTCGTGTTTTGATATGTTTTGAGTTTTTTGGATTTTGAAATTTTATACTTTTTTTGGAGTTTTTTCAAGACATTTTTTTATTTTTTAGGGATTTTTTAGGACATTTTCAGATTTTTAAGGGTTTTTTAGGGCATTTTATGATTTTTATGGCTTTTTTTAGGACATTTTCTAATTTTTATGGATTTTTTTAGCACATTTTTTGATTGTTGAGGACGATGTGTGAGACCCACTACAGTCATAGGATAAGAGGATTGCCCCCAATCAAGTCGAGGACTAGCCAAGTTGAAGGATATGGAAAAGGACATGCTTGAGATGAAAGTTGGAGGATATGCCAACCCTAATGTCAACCATTGTCAGCCATGGAAAGAAATGGTAGGATAGTATGAAAAAGGTCATGAGGGTGTTGGAAGATTGGGTATTTATTATGGACAAAAGTAGATGGATTGATAGTAGATGGCAAAGAAAAGACTAGCTACACATGGTGCTTGTTTGCCAGGTTTTCCCTATGGTACTTATCCAAAGCACCATCGAAGTGGTTTTCACTATGCGACAAATTATTTCTCTTTACTATTTTTTTGATATTTTTTTATTTTTTTGGTGTCAACAAGATGACTAATTGCCAAGTTTTCATTAGGGTGATGATTTTTTGTATTTTTCAATTTGTTTTGTATTTTTTGGTTTTTAGCCCAGCTCTCTAATGCTATGTGTAGAATTTGCAAAGATGAAAACTATTGATAGGTTTTGTCAATTGTTCCCTGTCTAAAGTAGCTAACTAGTAAGTGCCAAAATCGAATGTGGTAGTGATGATGTAAGGACCCAACCAATTAGGCTCAAACTTACCAGGTTTTTCACGGTCAAATTGATTCTTTGGATTCTACATCAAAACCAAGTCACCAATGTCAAAATTTTGGACAATAACTCTTTTGTTGTAACTTCAACAAAGGTGATTCTAATATGCCTGTAAGTGGTTCAAGGAATTTTTTCTTTTTTCTTCTAACAATTCCATCTCATCCAATCAAGACTATTGATATTCTTCATCATCAATCAATTCCTTCATGGAGACAAGAGAGTGGATTTTGACCTTCACGGGAAAGATAGCTTCAACTCCAAAGACCAAGGTGAATGGATTGGATCCAGTAGGCATGAAGATTCTGGTGTAATAGGCCCATAGAGTGGGGTTAATTTGTAGATGCTAGTCATGAATAGTGTCATTGACACTCTTCTTAAGAATCTTGATAGTTATCTTGTTAGAAACCTCAGCTTGATCGTTCCCTTGTGGGTAATAGGGCATGGAGAAATGGTCCTGAACGTGGAAGCATTCACAAAGCTCACAAACATCTTGATTTTTGAAAGGATGATCATTTTCCATGATGATGTATTATGGAACACTATATTGATAGATGATGTAGTTAAGGATGAACTTGGAAATCTGCTTGGTGGTTATATAGGTGAGGGGAATGGCTTTTATCCTTTTGGTGAAATATTTAGTGGCGGTGATAACGAATTTATGTCCATTGGATGAGGTATGATGGATTTTACCCATGAGGTCAAGTCTCCATTGTGTAAAAGGCCAAGGATAAGTGATTGGTCAAAGTTCTTGCGCAAGTGCATGAATTAGATCATTGTGTACTTGACATTGATTGCATGTTCTCACAAATTGAAGAGCATCATTTTCCATTGTCTGCCATTAATACCCAAATCTCATAACTTTCATAGCTAAGGTTGGGCCACTTGAATGAGATCCACATATACCCTCATGTACATCATGTAAGTTTTTTATTGCTTCATCAGTGTCGAGACATTGAATAAGGGTATTTTCAAAGTTGTGTCGGTATAAGGTGTCACTCGTGATTGCATAATGGGTGGCTTTGAAGATAAAGGATTTACATTGGTTATTGAAGAGGTTCAGCGGGAGGGTCTAGGACTAGAGGTAATCATATATGTCTTGATACCAAGGGGAATTGGGACCAATAGGCTCACAAACCATTAATGACTCAGGAATTTCATAAGCGGGAACCAACAATTGTTCTACCAAAAACTCAAATTGTGGAATGTTGATATGAATGTCTAAAAGAGATCCAATCATAGCTATTGCATCTATTGCCTTATTTTGTGCCCTAGGAACCTTCTCAAAAGTGATCATGTGGAAATATGACAAAAATATATCAACTATGTGTTTATAAGGCATCATTTTTTCATCCTTGGTGTTGTACTCATCATTGACCTAGTTGATAACTAACTAAGAATCTCCAAAGACTAGGAGGATTTTTATTTTCATTTTTATGGCCATTTGGAGTCCTGTGATTAATAGTATATCTACTCCCAAGCCCTAACCTTTATGGGACCCATCAAAATAGAGCTTCCAGAGTGATTTAGGGTCTACATGAAAGATGGATTCATCAAGGAAATCAGCTACCAAAGGATGATCGCCTTGTATGGGTGCATTAAGAAGTTGATTAGTTATTACTTGTCCTTTTATAGCTTTTTGTTCCATGTACTGTATCTCATATTCATGTAGTATCATAACCCATTTTGCTAACTAACTTGTTAATGCCACCCAACTGAGGAGATACTTCAATGGATAAATCTTTGTCACTAATTATGCTTTATGGTTTACATTGTAGTGTCTTAAATTATTCGCGATGAAGACAACTGTGAGATAAGAATGTTCAATGGGTGTGTAGCTGAGTTCATATCCATCCAAGGTGTGACTGAGGTAATAGCTAGCTCTTTCTTTCTCATCATGGTCATTATATGCTAATAATGCCCCTAGTACTGAAGTGGTTGCAAAAATATATAGAATCAGAGGTTTTCCATCAATGGATTGCATTAGGATAGGTGGTGTCAAAAGATAGTCTTTGATCTATTGGAAAGTTACTTGACACTTATCAATCCACATAAATGGGATACCTTTGCACAATAGATATTGAAAAGGTTGGAATTTTTTAGCTAACTGTGCTATGAAGCGTCAGATGCAATATAATCTACCTTCCAATGTTTTGAGCTCACTGATTCCTTTTGGTGGAGACATGTATAAGATTGCTTTCACTTTAGTGGGCCAACTTCAATGCCTCGGCGAAAAACTATATACCCCAAAAAATTTCTTGAAGTCACACCAAAAGGACACTTATTTGGGTTCAAACAGACCTTGTACTCTTCTAGCCTTTTAAAGATTTTATCCAACACTTTTAGGTGATCACTATGTATCAAGGACTTTTCCAAAAGGTCATCAACATAGTCTTCCATTAGTGTATGCATGAGATCATGAAATATTATGGTCATGGCTCATTGATACGTAGCACCTGCATTTTTTCAGGCTAAAAGGCATAACATTCCAATAGTATGTACCCCAAGGAAAAGTGAATGTTGTTTTGTGTTGATCTTCTAGGGAAATGCGAATCTGATTGTATCCTAAGAAACCATCCATGAGGGATAGCATCTTGTATCCTATTGTAAGATCTACTTTGTTGTCTATGTTTGGAAGTGGAGAGTTATTTTTTGGACATTCCTTTTTCAAATCTCAGAAGTCTTTACAAATACGTCTCTAGTTGTTTGGCTTGGTGACAAGTTTGAGGTTCGATATCAATTCTACATAATCTATTGATCTTATGAACCCCACATGTAGTAACTTTTTGAGCTCAACTTTGACTAGCAAGGCAATCTGGGGATGCATTTTTTCGTAGCTTTTCCTTGATTGGTTTTGTCTCTAGAAGCAAGGTTAGATGATGTAAAACTAATGTTGGATTCAATCATGGCATTTGGCATAGGACCATGTGAATTTAATCTTATGTTCTGAGAAGAATTTTTGAAATTCAGTATTTTCTTCTTCTATCAAAGAGGCTATAAAGAGAACCATTTTAGGATCTTCAAGTGTGGCTCTATTATCTTCAATGGTGTACTCAATGAGCATTTCTGATTTTTCCTCCATAATAGGAAGAAATTCCAATCCTCTATCCTTGGGTGCCTTAGAGAGGTTTTCACCCTTGGATACATCCTTTCTTTTTACTTTTGTATCATCAAAAGGTGCACTATAGTTTTCACCTAAAGACATGTCTTTTCTTATTTTAATTTTATTATTTTTGTGATTAGAGGATTTCACAATCTCCCCAAAGTATGTTGCAGAGTCAAGATCTATAGTGAATCCAACTTTATGGTCCCCAATTGGTATTCCATCATGGAGTCCCATGAATTTTGCAATAGCTTTGTCATTCTGAAAAAAATGCCCATAGTGGGCAGGCCTTGTTGATCCAAGTCAATGAATTATGGGTAGATAAGGGAGATGCCATCATTAGTGTTGGTGAAAAGAGGAGATGATGCTAAAAGAATGCAGATTGAAGTTGAAAGGGTAAAGATATAATTGTCTTCAAAGTCCCAAGAGTATTCCATCCAATCACCATCTTCATTAAAATTAAGAAAATTGGACTCGTGATTATAATAGGGGATAAATGAGTGGGAATCATGGTTAATATAAGGGACAAATGCATTGAAATCATGGTCAATAGGGTTAGGTGATGGCTCAGGTTTGTCATCATCGTGAGGCCAAAAGAGTCTTACCCACTCTTCTATTTTCAATGGGACTTCAGGAGGATCTTTAGGAAGTTCAACGTTAAACCTTTTTCTAAATTTTTCATCTAAAGAAGGCTCACCTGGCTCATAGAACATTTCGTCAAGCTCATAGTCACTCAGGGATCTTTCAGAACCATATTCCCACTCATGGGAGTCACTCTTGGTATGGGAATCTTTGATGGTCTTGACACTTACAGAAGCATTCACACCCTCACCCGAAAGTACATGGGCAAGTGGACCATTAGTTTCAATTAGCTCAATCTCTAACCCTAGATTCTTTGGTCTTCTAGAATGTATTATGGGCTCTCTTCTTCTAGTTTTGTTTATACCAAGTCCACTAATTCCATCATAGGCTTTGACCTTCATCATCTCATAGCCTTTTCTATACTATTGTATAGGTAGTAGAGGTAGGTCTTCCATGTCTTTATAAATCCAAGTCGATATATCTTCAAAATATTCTTTGTTCAGTTCTCCCCAATTTTTGAAATCCATTGTAGAAGGAACTTTAAAAATATCTCTGGGTTCCATTTTAAAACAAGGCCTACCATAAGCTTTTGGATACTTGGGTATTTTAGTGATACAATAGGCAATTTTCAACTTGTACTCACTGCAACCTTTGTCTTGGATCTTGATGTTAGGGTTGGCACTTGGGATGATGGTAGGAGATGATATGGTGGAGGTCAAAGGAGTGAATGTGGATGATTTGGTGAGTGTAGATGGATCAATGTATTTGGAAGAGGTGGATGTTGAAGCTTCATGGATAACACTTGGTGTTTGGAAATACCTCTCAAATTGGTGCAATACTCAAAGGGATCAAGATCTCCAGGCATGGTAATTTTAGTGCCATCAAAAGGAAACTTTAGACATTGGTTGTAGGTGGATGGTACAAACTTTAAGGAATGGATCCAAGGTTGACCAAGTAGAATGTTGTAAGGTAGTTCAAGATCTAGGACCTGACATGTTGTATCTATAATTACTGGCCCTGCCTGAATAGGAAGTGTGATAATGCCCCTAGAAGAGCATTCCTCATCATCATATGCCTTTATGAAAATGCTTTTGGTGGCATCCACACATGCATCAGAGAAGCCTCGTGATTTGACCAATTTCAAGGAGCATATATTCAATCCTACTTTTCCATCTACCAAGACGGATCTAACCTTGTGTATATGGACAAAGACATGCAGTGTATCATTGTGAGATGGTTTAGGTGAAGAATAATCTTGGTCTAAAAAAGTGATGTAATGGGGAGTAGTCAAGTATCTGACCATCGCATTGAAGTGGTTGATATCAATGTTAGTAGGTACGAAAGAATTTTGTAAGACCTTATCAAGTATGGCTTTACGTGCAGGTGGGATGTGTAGTAGCTCAAGTATGGAGATATGAGCAAGCATTTTACCCAATTGGTCAATAAAATTGAATTTTCCTTTGAGTTGTGACTGTTTGGCAAAGGGACTGGGTATTGTGATCTTTGGGTGCCTAGCAGGAGGACCAACTATTGTGACCTTGCCTCGACAAGTGGTGACATTACACTCTAGAGTCTCTTAATGGTTATATTATTAATGTGCTCATCAACAGCTCAGAGGTGATTAATTATGGGTCCATTGGAATAGTCAAAGGAAGTGCAAGTGTAATTAGCTCGATTGTTAGTCTTTGGACTTGATGTAGAGGGGTTACCTATACAATGATCCTATAGTGGGTTTTATGAATGGTATGGTCTGAGTTTGAAGAAAACTGTTGACCGTCTATTTCAATCGTGTGATATTCAATAAGATCTTGTATGAGATTTCTTAACTGTCTACAAGAATAAGTTTTATACCCTTTTATTTGATGATAATCATAAAGGGAATTATCATCCCACTATGATGGCTTGAACTACCTTGGATCATATGATTTAGAGTCTTGCAATGTTATGACATTGTTTTGGAGGAGCTTCTTAAGGAAAACTTTAATTGGTTCACCCAAGGGGGTGTATGTGCATCTTTTTAGAAATTGTCTAGTTTTCTGTGGTCTCCCTTGGTCTTGATTACTCTGGACATAAATTTTTGTAGGTGTTGGTGTGGTTAAAGGATGGATTTGGGGTTGAGTTCCTCTCAGTGTGATTGTAGGACCTATCGCATTTACTACTTTAGCATCAACAACACCATCATTGGTGATATGTTTTTTCTTGACCCAATATTTGTTTTTATCATTAGGTTGGTTTGGGTTTGTGTTCTTGTTGGCATATTTGAGTTCTCCTTTTGTAGGAAGAGCTTTTTTGAGTTGAACTCCTTTTTCTAAAAGGTCTGTGAAAGTGGTGCAACAATGGACTTGTAAATTGTATCTCAATAGGCCAACAAGGTTTTGGAAAAACATGTTTACTTTCTCCTTTTTTTGGTATCTCAATAGGACATCGACTTGCTAGGCCCCACCATCTTTGGAAAAATGGAATGAAGGTCTTGCTAGTGTCTTCTTGAGTAGTCTTACATAAAGTGGAAATGGTAATGTCAGTGTTGATGTTATAGGAATAATTTCTACAAATTTATCAGCAAGTTCATCCCATGACTTTATCCATTTGGGATAGAAAGCAAACCATTCAATTGCAGGACCCATGAGACTTCTAGGGAAGAGTCTGATTAGACAGGTATGCCCATATGCAATGTCCATGCAATTGGTCATAAATTCTCTTATATGCTCAAGGGGATTCATCTTTCCTTTGTATTTGGAGAAGTTGGGTACCACATATCCTGGAGGGAATGGTGGCATGTGTAAGCTCATGTCAAATGGGTATGGACATAAGTGGACATGTGCGGATCTTCTAGTTCGATAATTGCATACTCTCCACTTGTTTTTGCAGGGCAACAAGTTGAGTCGTTAGTGTGTCTAATATAGGGTTGTTTGTGGTGCCACACATGTTGATAATAGATATCCCATGAGTTCCCATTTTCTATGAAGGTATGTGTTGATTAAGAATATATTTTTGCTATTGTGTATGGATATGGGACGTGCATGTGGGAATTTTTGTTCCAATAGTGTTAGTTTGTATTTGCATAATTTGTTGTCCTTGAATGTTTTGATGACCAAATGGAGTCATGTGTTGTGTTACTTGGTTTTCTTGTCCAAATTGGTAAATATGGCCATGTGGGATATTGTTTTTTCCTTTGGGGAACATTAGTGTTGGTATTGACTTGTGATGAGATATTGACATTTGGTTGAGGTCCTTGAACAATAATTCCTCTTTTGTTTCTCCCAAAGGTGTTTGATGAGTTTGTTCCAATAGAATTGGTTGTAGAGCCAAGTAAAATATTAGAAGATATCATTCCCATAGAATTAGATGAAGATCCAAATAAAAGGTTTGATGAATTTTTCCCCATTATGTTGGAAGAGGACCCATGACAAAGCACAAAGACTAAAGGATTGATAATGACTTAGTCCAATGACAATCTACTTTTGAAGGCAAAGGTTTCACAAAGTATGCAAGTTTTCCTATGATAAAGTCTGAAAAAATGAGGACTTAAGAGTTTTTCTATGTTTGAAGATGAAGGCGGATCCTAAGACGTAACTAAAAATTTGCAAAGGTGAACCTATGGTAACAACTAAATGGAAGCTAAAAGATGCAAAAATGGATGATTTGAGAAAATCTTCTTGTTTTTGAACAAGGAACACTGGGAAAAGATGTTTAGCAATATATTGAAAATGCTTGGTCTTGGATTTGGACAATGATAGTGATTTTTCTAAATGACATGAAAATGTACTGTTTTAGTTAACAAACATGTTGTAGAGTCTCAAATGTGTTGTAGTTTCGGAATATGCATTGTTCAGGACCACAAATTTGGTTCAGTAGGTCAATTGCATTGTTTTGTGAAGCAAATTCATTACAGAGTAGTCAAATGCATTTTTCTATTTGTCAAATGCGGTTTAGCAGGTCAAATGTGTTGCACAAAGTCTTGGATGCATTGCAGATTGGATAAAGTCTGGTTTCCTTGCAATTTTGGTAAATTTTTGAAATTGTTTCAGTTTGACTAAGATTTTCTAGATTTGCAAAGGATGTTTTATGTGTTTGTTGGTTCAGAAAACACTTGGGGGTATGTACAAGATCATGATGGGAAAATAAGTGGTGATATGATGGGTATGTATGGGGTATGTGGCTTATGACTTTTTTTATTCCAAAATTGATGAAATGAAAAGGGGTTTTAAAGGAGATTCTCAGATTTCCACCAATATAAATTATGCTTTAAATTTAATAAATAATTATTATTCATTTTCTACTTTTTGAATCTGAAATGTGTGTCACATTCTATGCTTCACATACTATAAGATTAAAAAAATTGAATTTCATGAAGTTTTGACCAAGTTAAGGTGGTCAGACATACATGTTTTTTTATTTTTCAAAACTTGTAATAAAAAATTCATAATTAATTATTTAATTGGAAAAAAATTACAAAAAAATATGCATAACATTGGGACATGAGTCCTCTACTTATATTTAATTATTAAAGAATATTACCATTTTATTGTGGTTAGGGTGGTCAAATAGACACCTACTTCTTATTTATTTCCTAAAATTTAAGTACTACTGCATTGAATTTCAAATTTTCACCAAATAGATTTTGTTTTAAATAAACCTAGTAGTTTAGAAACTACATTCAATTTTCTATAGATTCTATTCTTACATATTTTTGAAATAATATAGATAACTTATTCAAATTTTTATGTCAAGTTGCCTAACTCTGATTTTTTTTAATTTTTCACCACTTAAGGGCCTGGTTTTTTCCATGATGGTCCTGCACATACCCTTGGAAAACACATGATTTTGTCTTGAATTGTGGAAACAAGCACATTGAAAACAAGAATAACCCTATGGATGGAAAAGACTATATTCATTGGATTCCCACTTGGATTTCTCCAACCACACTTATTCTTAGTGGATTACTTAGAAGCTTGGCCACACTAGCTCCCATCCATGACACTC
The DNA here is from genome assembly GCA_007258455.2 of Sequoia sempervirens. Taxonomy (NCBI): domain Eukaryota; kingdom Viridiplantae; phylum Streptophyta; class Pinopsida; order Cupressales; family Cupressaceae; genus Sequoia; species Sequoia sempervirens. The sequence continues at coordinate 28,919,604 of VDFB02274714.1, read as the reverse complement.
ACTTCTTCGGGTCAACCAAGATTTGAGTTGTCATGACTCTCCCATGACAAACTCTTCATCTCTATTAAGAATTGTGAGAATGTGGGATGGCTTGGCAATGACTGTTGCTACACCAATGAATAGAAAGGATTTTGGTAACTACACAAAAGGTTTTATTGAATAATTAGGGACATGACACCTCGTGAGTGTCTGACAAGCCACTTAAGCCTTTAATCACTTTACTAGGGGTTCTTATACCTTTAAAAGAAAAGGTAGGTACCCAGTTTCGAATGACACCACATGGCTAAGGCCTACATACCATGAGGACTTGATGGTTTAGTCTTATCCTTTCATATACTAGCTTGAGCAAAAAAATGGTTGGAGTCATTCCCTCTTTCGAGGAAGGCCCCTCTAAGGTTAAAAAAAAGTGAATTGAATTTAATTTTTTTGGTCATCCAAAATTGCACTAAGGTGTGAGGAGATTGCATAGACAAATCTTTTAACCCACACTCACAAGATTGTTCATTTGTTTAGACATCAAAAAAATTGTCCTATTACGAGACCTTGTCACAACATTGCATCATTTAGACACCTTGTATCATGTTTTTCCCTAGGTACCCATGCCATCATCTAATTAGTTAAATAAATCTCATTTATTTGACTAATTTCATTTATTCCCCTTCCTATGCATAATCCATCCATTCCTCTAATGTTAATTAAATCATTTATATTATTTAATTAATTAAATCATTTTCATCGATTCCTCTAATGCTAATTAAATATTTTATATTATTTAATTAATTAAATCATATTCAGCCATTCCTCTAATGTTAATTAAATAATTTATAGTATTTAATTAATTAAATCATTTTTATCCATTCTTCTAATGTTAATTAAATAATTTATATTATTTAATTGATGAAATCATAAATCCAACATTAATTAAATAAATCAAATATTTATTTAATTAATAAAATCTTTAAAATATCTTCTTGCTTTCTTTCCAAAATCTGAACTCATGTGTATCTAATTAATTTATTTAATTAGATAATTCATTAATTATCCTTCTCATCTTTTTTAGGATTTATTTCCTTTAAAAGAGAATCAAAATCTTTCTATCTTTTCACATCTTATCTTATCTTGTTTTAATTCGTTTAAAACAATAAATCAAAATCTTTCTATCTTTTGAAAATCTTATCTCATCTCATTGTATTTCCTCTTTTGTCAAAAATCAAATCCTTATCAATCTTATAAAATATTATCTTTGTCCACATCGAAACTCTATAAATCTAACCTTTCACAGGCCATTTGTATCGAATTCTTCTAGCATCTTCACTTTGTCAAAATCAGTCTTCAATCTTCCATCTATCATCTTCATCAGGTCGTTATGCTGCAGAACTGAGCAACCAATATTCCTTCAACAATCAACCTTCGAAATCTTGCATCCTTGTGCAGGTGGAGAAGAACCATTGAGATCAATGAACTCTAGTTTGAAAATTGGTTTGCACGTTCTTTCTTTATTTTTATTTTCATTCTAGTTTGTGCTTCATGGTGCTTGATAGGTTTTAATTAGTTTATTGTTTTTAACACATTTAAACCTTTGGATTTATACCTATGTACAATTTGAATGCCCAAATCAAAACATGTGGTTACAAAGCAAAAACCCCTATGTGTTTTTGTTTCTCAAGATCACATCAAAGTGCAAGAGAATTGCATACACACTAAGGAGTTATTACTACACCACATGACACACCAAACACTCATTCATTTTAACACAAGCTTATTAAAGGAGACTATAAGATAAATTCTTTTTAATCCAACGCTATGAGAATGCAAGTAAATTTTAGCATTGATGATTTTGAATGCAAGTTGTGTTCATTTTAATCCCATGAGTGAATGCATGTTCATTTTAAACCATGAAGTGTCAACTCAAGTTGTAGTTGTGATTATTTATTTGTTTGTTGCTTTAGGATTGAAAATTATTTATAAAATCATTAACAAACAACAGTTAGTATCTCCTTCTGGCTTGCCACATGTTGTCAACAACATATCAATAAACCCAAAAAGAAATAAACTAATGAAACTAAAAAGAGAAATCTAGAAAATACTATCAAAAATTGAAAGTATACCTATTATAGGAAAATGTGTTGCTCTTCCTGTCAGATGTGTTGTAACAATAGATGCATCGATTGAGCTAGTAGATGCATTTAAATAGGTCAAATGTGTCATTCTATCTATCAAATGTGGCTCAGTACTATGGATGCATTGTTTCCAAATTAAAATGCACCGTGACACATCAAATGTGGCTTAGGAAGTTGCGTTTGCAGCAGTCTATACTTGTACATCAAAAAATGATGAAAAATCATATGGAAATCTAAAAAAAGTGTTTTTCACGTCAGGTTCACCAATGTAACTAAGGAAAAAATTCAAGTTAGCATGAAAATAAATGCATAAACAAAAACCTAGCTAAACAATGAAGTATAATGGAGTAAAAATGCATTAAAAAATGGAAAACCTTCAACAAACAGCCTTCATACCCTCCATGATTGACCTTCATTTCTCTTCTCCATTTTCTACAAAATCGTGTTTTCCCTCAAATTTTGATGAGCAATTATTGACCTATAAAAAAACCTTAAGCAAATATTGAAGGATTCTATTCAAAAGCTACAGTGTACTCAGAAATTGCAAGTATTATGTATGTCAACAAGAAGTCAAGAGGTATGGAGTGAAAAAATGAGGTTGACATTGTATTTTTATAGAAAAGTCAATGTTGGATGAATGGCAAGGATTGTCAGTTGAGAAATTCCCTAAGATCCAAGGCTAAAATTAAATGTGACAACCAACAATTAGGGTTAGGGAAAAATTAGAGTAGAATTTGAAATGAAGGGTTAGGATTTGATTTTAGAAAAATCAAATCAATGGACAAGAATGCATGTGACAAGGAGATATTGGGCACGGAAAAAAAGGTTGACATAGAATCAAATAATAATTTAAAATTATTTTATTTTAAAGATTGAGTTGATCTTTTGAATTAAAAAATAATTTAATTCAAAAGTGGTGGGGTCAAGTGACAGTAAATAATTATTTTAAATTATTTACTTAGTGCGAAAATAGAAAGTGGATAATTTTAAATAAATTATTTTATTTAAAACTAGAAAAATCCAAGGTGGATAATAATTAAATAAATCAAAGAAATTTATTCAATTATAAGAGGACACAAAGAATTAATGACTTATTTGAATAAACAAATAAAGTTTATTTATTTAAATAATTAGGAAGAAATAGTGGACAAATAATAATTAAATAAATTTATAAATTTATTTAATTATATAGAAACATAAGAAATTAGCGACAAGTTTAAATAAAATAAATGTAATTGATTTATTTGGGTGCTGCCACAATAGTGTGTCTCACTTTTGGGATATGTTGTTTTTTGCCTGAAATCACTATTTTTACAAAAAAACTAATGATTTAAGTCTTGAGAGGCTCCATCTAAAGGTTTTCAATTTAAGAGGAATAGATAAGATCCCCTTAGATCAAACCCCTTTGGATAGAACCCCTCTAGTATTAAATTATACCCACAATGGAGTCTCCTTTGCACCTATCAAAATGCTAGAATAAAACAATTTTTTCTTTACCTTGAGGGATTAAATAACATTATTTAAAAATTATATTTTTTAATATTGTAGCCCTCAAAACAAGCTTTCCAACAAGTATAGGTTTGATATATTTGCATTTTATCATGTATTTAATTTTCAATTTTTACTAAACATGGGATTTTAACTAAACACTAAGCTCTTTGTTGTGTAGAGGTGGAAAAATAGTATACCATTGTAAAATAATTTCAAAAAATACCCATTCCCTAGGTATTGATGTGCTTGTTTCACCCAAAAAAAATGATATATACACAAAAAGTTAGGTTGTATGACACACACGTATGTCCAAATTATAGTTGTATTGACCTCAAAAATTAATTTTAAAAAACTAATGCAAAAAAAAATTATGAAAAAATATCCTTTCTCTAGATATTGATGTTGAGAATGTATATTTCAAAAATTAGAATTTAATCCTTTATATAAAAAATGTTATGTTGTACGACACAAACATTACTTTTTGAAAATGTTGTTTTCTGTCTAAAACTAGTTATTAAAGGAGATGTTCAAAGATTCGTAATTTATTTCAAAAAAATTGAAAAAAATAAAATTAGAATCTACACACAAATTACCACAAATCACTAGTTCACATCATCTTCAAATTCTTAATGGTTTAGTTGTTTTAGGTGTCAGAAAATAAAGATTCGGTTAAAAATATTGATGTAAATGTCCATCTGTGGCAAAAAATGAGACACAGTATTGTGATTTCACCCATTTAAATAGTTAGGAGGAATAAAAGATATATATTCATTAAATAATTGAGAATTATTTAATTAATAGTTGAATTTGAACTATAGGACATAATTAAAAAAATTAACTATGTTAAGAAGAAATATGGAGAAAATAAAGCTTGTAGGCCTAGGTCAATTTTAAGTGTCTACAATGTAAACATGTACTTAGGATGTTTCTTTTTGGTATACATACAAGTAATATAATGCTCCTATTTTGTAGCATTTGAAGAAATCTTTAAAGCATTTTAGGTGACTTGTGTTGAACTTCAAAACTCAACATACATCTCTACCAAGGCTATTACATTTGTAATAGTGGCTAGTCTGAAATTTTAAAATGACTATGAAAATATTGAATAACTTTCCTATCAGCATTCCTATAGTTCCTTTAAACCTTATTAAAATTATTTTTTGTAGTTTTAAGAAAAAATACCACACATCATCTTAGATACCTAATAAATTATTTTTCTTGTGAATTTAATTAATCTTTTGAGGTCATGATCCTTACATTTGGTATCAGAGAACTAGGTTTAAAATTAGGGCCTTTTCCTACAATGCTAAGTTGTAACTCTATGTTTCAAGATTTTGATTAGTAACCATGCTAAAAACTAGGAAATGTCAAATCAATAAAGAGTAAGATAGGAACAATGAGCATGGTGGACTAGACAATGATCAAACTGGTAGTTTAAGTTAGATCTTAAACCTCTTGACTAAAACAAGGACTAGTATGGATGAATTGGAGCAACAAGTTACATAAAACTAATATGAATAGATTTTGAGGAAATGAAGACCCATAAAATAACTATGGAAGGATTTCAATAGAATTCAGTAAGGACAACAAGAAATTTTATCCACCCAATTTTGATGGAAAAACCATCAGACATGATATGAAGGCCTAGATTATTGATATGGAGAAATAATTTGACATCTAAAATCTATCAAATGAGACCAAGGATATGTGAGTTATGTATCAACTCAGTGGAGAGGAAATTACTTGGTAGGATAATGTGAAAAATTAGAAGTTTTTACCTAGATAAATCATCTAGGAAACTTTTCTTCTACTTTCTAGGAAGAGGTGGTTACCTCAACTCTTCTTTGATAGAAATATGACTAAATTCTAGAACTTGATACATGCTACTTTGATGGTGACTTAGAACTAGGATAAGATTATATAATTGCTTAAGTATGTTCTAGAGTAATAGTTTAATGAATGATTTGGCATCCCAATGTTGATCTTGGGATTGAGGCCCAAAATAGGAACAAGGGTGGACATCTATAACTAGTTACCTATGGATGAATTTTTTGAGAAGGCCATCAAACAATAGTAGAAACTTCAACAAACAGCCAACTTTTGTAAGAATATAGATGCTAGGTTTTGAAAAATGAAATTTCAAAATAATAATTAGTAAGGAGGAAACAATCATTAAATTAGAAACCTAAAGCATGATAACAATTCCAAAGAAAGAGTAGAAGGGAATCACAATAGAAACAACCAAAGACCTAATTACTACAATAACAATAATTGGAAGGATGTGCCTAATGGACAAAAAATTCTCATGGTAGATGATTTGTGTGTGGAGGAGAGAATTATGGTAATTTTTTCCCTCAACAGATAACATGACAAAGGGGAAAGAACTAGCAAGGAGAATTTCAACACTAGATTCATGCAGTTGTGAATAACAAGCAAGCATAATTTCAAGCCTCACCCATCCAATTTTTTGGTAAGCTCTATGAACAAATTATTTTTCTATTAATTGATATTGGGAAAATTAAATATTTTGTAGATCCTAAAATAATTTCCATGTTACTAGTTAGACTAGGATATATTAAAAATTTAGGGATGGTTCAATATGGGAATTAGGTAGAAAAGAGGGTAGGTCCATATCTTTCTTGTAGTGAGTTATAACTTCTTGGTTTTTAGACTCAATTCAACATAGATCTAGCCCCCTTAGGATCCTATGATGGGATTTTTGGTATCAATTAGTTCATGAAACACATGGCGATAGTAAATTTTGAGAATAAGATTGTAAGTTGTTTAGAACTATTTGGGAATCATGATGAGATTCAGGGCTTATAGAGACCTTTGGAGCCTAGGTAAATTTCTTCTATGCAACTAAAGAAGGTGGAAATGAAGGTGTGTTCCATGTATGTTCACATTTATGATATGGATATGATGGAACTAGTGCTTGATGACTACCTTTTTCTTAGAGGGTTTGAGGATGTGATTCCAGAGGAACTACCAAAATTACCACCAAAGAGGGAATTTGACTTCTCTATTGATTTGCTACTAAAAGAAGGAAATAGGGTAGTCCATATTTTAGGAGATGGGACAATTATGGGGACCTATTGCACTCTTCAATTCATTAGGAAATCCTAGAGCTTCCTCAACCAAGATGAGTCAATTGAGGGAATGACTGCTAGGAGATTCCTTAGGTGTGATTAAATAGGGGGCTTCAACATTAAATGAAGTTCAAAAGAGAAATAAAAATATGTAAGCATAAAACCCTAGAAACTTAGAACAGAAGGAGCATGTGAACACACACCATCATAGAAGAACATCCCCTCTCAATACCTTTGGGATACATAATGAATTATAGAATGAGCCTCCAGGGGAAGAAGTTCATGTTCTCCCCATTCCAAAAAATCATTCACCCCATAATTGGCAAAAAAATTAGCAAGCCTATTCCCCTCTCTATAAACATGGGAGATATAATATTGCTTGAAAGAATCCAAAATATTTAAGGCATCATTAATGAGAGCTTTCATTGTCCATGAGGGATGAGATGTCCTCCTAAGGTTATTAATAATATTGATGGAATCACCCTCAATCCACACCTTATCATACCCTCTTGATTGAGCTAACTTCAAAGCGTGATAGGTTAGATATGCTTGTTATAATTGTTTACCTTATTGAAACTTTAATTATTGTAGAATAATTCTATTTGTATTTTTTCTATAATTATATAATAAAATGAATTAAGTATAAATTAAAATTTATAGAGAGAGAGAAAATGTAACTTTTTATTAGTCATTTCATACCAACAATCCAAGGATGGATTATCCCTATGGAATTATATTCAGGGTAGCATGCCATTTGATTAAGGATATGATAATTCACCTTTAAAACCTCTTCAATGTATCGATTTAACAATTAGGAGGAAAATAGATAGAGAGAAAGAGAGAAAATAAGGAGAAATATATAAATAGAGAGGGAGACAAAGAGATATAAGAGATAAAAAGAGAGAGAGAGGAAAAGAGAGAAGAGGGGAGAGACACATAAAGAGACATAGAGAAATAGAGAGATAAAGAGAAATATGAGACAAAGATATATAGAGAGGTAGAGAGGCCAAGAGGTAAAGGGGGAAAGGGAGAAGAGAGGGGGAGATAAATAGGGATAGAAAAAAATAGCAAGGGGATAAATATAGGGAGAAGGAAATAGGAAAATAGAAGAAATGAGAAAGATAGATAGAGGAAGAGAGAAGGGAAGATAAATATAGGGAGAAATAAGGGAGAGAGTGGAAGAAAGAGATTGAGAAATAATAAAAATATAAAGATAGGGAGGGAGACAAAGATATAAAGATATATCTCTCTTTCTCTTCCCATATATCTATATATCCCCTCATATGTACCTCTCCCTACCTCTACCTATATATATCTTCCCTCTCTCTACCTCTCTCTATATAACTTTCTATATCTATCTTTTTATCCATCCATCTCTCCCTCTCTCATTCTCTACCTCTCTTTGTCTCCCTCTCTTTCTATCTCTATTTCTCTCCCTTTCTCTCTCTCCATTTTCGTCTCCATCTCCATCTCTATCTTCCTCATTATCTCTCTCCATCTCTCTATCTCCTTACCTCTCCTTACATATATTTCTCTCTTTCTCCTCTATCATTCCACTATATATATATATGTATATCCCTCTGTCTATCCATATCCCTCCCTCTCTCCCTATCACTCTCTCTTTCTATGTCTCTCAACTTCTCTATCCTCTCTCTATTTCTCTCCCTCTCTCCCTCTTTGTCTAACTATTTATATTTATCTCTCCCTGTATATCTATCTCAATATCTCTATCACTTAGACACACACACTCCTTGTTTCTCCTTCCCTCTCTAAGTCTATATCTCTTTTTACTCACACATGCAAACTAATTGTTTCTCCCTCCCTGTCTCTATCTACCACCTCTCTCTATCTCTCACTCTCTATTAATTATCTCTATCACCTCCTTTATCTCTAACTCTTTCCCCATTTCTTTGTATCTTCCCATCTCTCCTCTCCATCTCTACTTATATCTCATTATCTCTCTCTCTCTCTCTCTCTCTCTCTCTCTCTCTCTCTCTCTCTCTCTCTCTTATTTACTCCATTTGTCCCTCCATATCTTCTACTCTCTCTTCATATATATATATATCACTTCCTATATCATCATATTTCTCTCTCCACATCCCCCTCTTTCATTTTCTCCATCTTTCTATCTCTATATTTCCCTCTCCCTCTTCCTCTCTCCTTCCATCGGTCCCTTTATATATTTATCTATCTATGTCTTTATCTTTATCTCTCTCTCACCCTCTCTATCTCTCAAGTTTATATCCCCATCTCTCCCTCTCTTTGTCTCCTTATAACTTACTCTTTCTATATCTCTCTACTTTTGTCTCCTATATCTATTTCTCTCCCTCCATATCCCTCCCTCTCTATCTATTTATGCATATCTATCTCCCTCTCTATCTATCTCCATATCTCTCTTACTCATACACACAAACTCCTTATTTTTCCCTCCCTATCTCTAGTTCTAGCTAGACCTCTATCTCTCCTTATCTCTCTTACTCATATACACACACTCCTTAATTCCCCCTCCCTATATATAGCTCTATCTCTATCTCTATCTCTTCATATTTAAATTCTTACATATCTCCCCCTATCTCTATCTCATTATCTACCCATCTCTCTCTACCACTATATCTTCCCCTCTTTATGCCCCTCTCCATATATCACTTCATATCTCTATTTTTATATTTCTATCTCTCTCTCACTCATTCTCTCCCTCTCTCTTTGTCTCTATATATTTAGCTCTTCCATATCTATCTATCCCTTTGTCCTATCTCTTTACTCTCCTTCCTCTCTCTAGATCACTCTCGTCCATCTCCATCTCCATCTCCATCTCCATCTCCATCTCCATCTCCATCTCTATCTCCTTACCCCCCCCTCTCTCTCTCTTGCTATCCCCATATCTCGCTTTCCCTCCATCTCTCCCTATTAGAAACATAACATGAGGCTATTGGTAATGGAGCTTTATTATCTTCCTAATTCAAAGGTTTTATTTTATTTATTTTTGGTTCCCTATAAGTAGATGTATAGTTGTTTTGAAGCTATCACCTCTCGACTAAGACCTTTGTTTCAAAAACAACATCATTCACTTAACGACCTACCAATTGACCTCATGTATACTACACAAATGTATGTAAAAAATAGACCCAAAAAAATCCTTAATTGACCTTCCACACTTCTTCGATGTACCCATTGCACACCAAGGTGAAATTGCTAGTATATTTTAACTTTTAAATTTTTTAACATTGTTTTCCTTCCAAACAATACATATTTGAAAGTTAAATTTTAATGTATTTATTTTTATATATTTATATATAACTATTAAACAATAGAATATATTATATTAAATTATAAGGTTTGTTTCGTAGTAAACACAAGTTCAACTAAATCTCTTCATTTAGATCAATAATTGTTAAATATTAACGAAGGTGAGATGGTATGATTTTTCCAAAGTCATGAATGATAGAGTAAATACTTTTGGATTAAATTATGTATGCTATTTTGAACCACACTCAATGATTCATCATATGAAGAGGATAATGAAGAATATGATTGTATAAATGACCTTAAATGACCTTAAGAAGAGTGAAGCTGTGGAAGAGGGTAGGGAGGAAAGAGATTGGAAAATGAAGTACAAGTTGAAATAGTCAAGAAAAATAATGAAAACATAAAGAAGAATGAATAATATAGTAATATGATATAACACAAATAAATGGATAAAAAAGGTTAAAGGTTAAATGTTTCAAACAATGAATAATAATTCAAAGAGAATTATAAAGATGAATTGTACAAAAAATTGATTGAAGAACAATTACCAAAATTATTAAAAAAAATGAAAAAAGATATTAAAAAAAATATACCTACAAAAATATAAATAGAAATTATATATATATATATAACCTACATTAAAATAGATTATATATAATAAAGACCTTTATATACCTATATATTATAGGTTATAATATTTTTAAGTACATATACATGTATATATACTATATACATACATATATACATACATATATATATATATACACATACATATATATACACATATATATACATATATACATACATACATATATCTACACATGCATACATACATACATACATACATACATACATACATACATACATGCATACATATATAAATATATATATATATATACATACATATATATTTACACATATATATACATATATACATACATACATACATACATATATATATATACATGCGCACACACACACAAACATATATATATACATATACATATATACATACATATACATATACACATACATATACATACATACTAATGAAAAGAAAGAGAGTTTGCATGAGTAGCATAGTTGGCTTGGGCAGTGGGTTTGCTCCCCATTGGTCTTGGGTTCGACTCCCCTCTTGGGTTTGAGAGGTGGGACTTATTGTGAGTGGGACTTATTGCGAGTGGGGATCTCACCTGTAGGGGACTAGTTTTGCCTTAGCTTACCCTGCTCTCTACAAATTCCTCAATAACACATAACTTTTTAAGCCAATCTATGAACAAGAAATTAAATATTTTAGAAAACTTTAAGAATTGAATTTTATTTTAATTTTTTTAAATATCGTTTTTGATTGATTGAAAACTAAATTATTAACTAGTTAACTAAAAAAAGTCCAAACTCATTACAATAATACTATGACAAGTTAAATTTTTAAATTTTAAAAAAATTCTACGAAACTCATTACTTAGACGACTACACTTTTTAATGAATTCACAAAACATCATGATTATCACACATCTAATTCACAAATATAAAAATCGGTGATGACAACATCCTATCCTGATTCAATATATTACAAAAACACGATATTTTGATTCCAATCTAATCCACTCCACTCCACTCTATCTACTCCCAGGCTGCCTCCTCAACAATGAACGCTCATATCCACGGAAATAACCCCTAAAAACTTAAATTGACAATGTGACCGTTGTTTACTCTTTTAATGTCCCTTCAAATGGAAGTTCCTTGCACCTCCCAATACCCAGCACAAAAAGCTTTGTTAAGTGACCTTTAATTCCGTCTGCAAACAGTCCTGATTTTTTTATTTATTTTTTATTTTAATTAGACTAAACAGAAATATAAATTACAGAATAGCTGCAGGAACAGCAGCCAGTAGCCACAACAACAGTTATATAACACAAGTTTGAACTTGCCATACATATTAAAAATACAGACGGTAAAATATGGAATGCGACTACGAATGGAAATTCTTATTAAGAATATGGATGGAATGCGACTACGAATGAAAGTACTTATTAAGCACATGGATTGAATTCTAATGTGATTGTGAAATCGGCGTGTTTGGTTTTAAGGGGACTAAACGGGTGGTTAAACTTCAACTTTGGAAACATCGTTCTGCAGGGAAGAGTATATCTTAGCTCACATTGCCACTCAAGTTAGATAATTTCTTCGTAAACAATTCTTGTAAATCAAAGGATAATGTAGATATTACATGGAGTGATTGTGAGTAATAATTATTTCAACCAAGAAACTCTATAACCCTGATGAGCACTATTTATACTGAAAAAAGGATGAACCACAAATCAACTGCACTTCGGTATCTTTATAATTTTAAATCTTGTTTATAAAATATACATAAGAAAATTAAAACATAAGTAATATATAATTTTAAAGTCTAATGTTTCACCTCTGTGAACATCATCTATATGAAATGAGTGTCAAGTATACTAGCATATATATATTTAATAATATATATGAAATGAGTGTCAAGTATATTATTCGTTATCATGAGAGATGGGTTCTTGTGAATCACTATTCATGAAACATCGCTCAATGAATTTGATTCGAAGAACTACATGATTGAATCTCAATCTCACATGAACAAAAATCATAATAAATGTTATCGTAACTATTACAACAATGCTCTTGATCCAAGGGCATTGACGAATGGCAGAATTTCTGTTGAGAGCTGTTTTCTAAAGCGGCTTACATCTGTAATTGTAAATATGAATTAGATGGTATAGATCTTGTGGGAAAAGATATCGGTAAGGAGGCCCAACTCTTTATTTTTAAGAGAACTACAGCATAGGCCCTCTACAGTATGATAGCTAGCGACTCTAGACCTAAATCCAAATAAATATTGTCACAAGGACGGCTATAGATTTGAAGTTATTAATTATATTACTACAAGCCATATTTAACTAAGCTGCCGCATTTAGCTTGCACTTCGGCCGTATCGTCGATCTTTACGATCAATAGTAGCTCTTCTCTTTCTTTGAATTTAAAATGTGCATGTGGGCAATCGTGACCTTTAATGGAGTAGGGGACTTAGCAGGCAATTAATTTGTAGCAACTACTCAATCAGATTTCCATGTCCTTCGCTTTCTTCTCCGGGCTGGCAAGTGCCTCTGCTACTAGCGAGTGATGAGCTGTTGCTGTTGAGGGCACTTGTTTTGGCATTAGACAAATTTGGGTTTCATGTATTTTATGTGTCGTAGAGTGCAGGAATGTAGGAATATTAATGTGGGATTTGTTTTATTTATTTATACTGTAGAAGGGTTGGAATACTAATATCTATTGAATGATATTGATAAATTCTTTTGCATTGTAAAGTGGTAGGTTAAATTAATATAGAAATTAATTATGTCTTCGTTCAAACATTTTTTTAAATTGCATTGTTATTTTTAACTGATAAAGTTTTTTCTTTTATTTTAACTTTTCAAAGAAAGGGGATTTTGTTGACAAAACAAACGACGACTGTTGAATTTCAGTTAAATCATTATTTACGGGTCAAATGTGCACTCGGTATGCTGCATAGAAAATATGGTTGACTGAACGTGATCCTTATTTCGGACATAATATCGATCATTCTTACATCTCCTGTATAAGTAACTGCATCGAGTGCAAGTATTTCACATCACAAAATATTTATTTAGAAAAGCAATTAGATTGGTTAATCAATATGGAGATAGTATTCTTTGTAATTGCATGCTCGCTGATGTTTACAAATCATCACCATCAATTCTCTTCAGAAGCAGAAACATCTAATCTGGGTCAATACAAATTTTTAAACTTTAGTCTGGAATCAATATTTTTTTGAGACACTTTCATATATAGTTGTTTCTTTGCTTAGGGATAGTGGGTGGCATTGATATGTAATGCTCTGTGCTTGATGTTTGCAGAGTACCCATATCCGTTTAAGACAGCACATGTTGAAAAGGCAAGTGCAAGGTCAGATGATTACACTGTGGTTGGAGGAGGTACAGCAGGGTGTCCCCTGGCAGCAACTCTCTCACAGCACTACTCTGTTTACCATTAGAGAGGGGAGACTCTCCTTATGGCAATCTCGATGTTGAGGACTTCAAAGGGTTTTTCAAGAATGTGGGGGATTCCAAAAATTATCCCTATGCAGTGGAGGGGTTTGTCTCAAAAGATGGAGTGCATTTGGATAGGGCGAGAGTTTTGGGAGGCGGTACAGCTATCAATGGTGTATTCTACAGCAGAGCGAGCTCTGAATATTTTCGGAAAATGAATTGGGATGAGAAACTTGTCAATGAATCATATGAATGGGTGGAGAAGTTGAATGTCTTCAAACCGCACAAGCTTTTTACTTGGAGTTCTGCTTTCAAGGATGGGCTTCTTGAAGCAGGTGCTCTTCCCTACAAGGGATATAGTTTGGATCATTTGGAAGGCACCAAGATTAGTGATGCAATTTTTGACAGGAATGGAAGAAGGCATACAGCTGCAGATCTTCTCAAGTATGCAAATGCAGAAGATATTGTAGTTCTTCTGAATGCTTCCGCTAACAGAATCCTCTTCAGTTTGGCATCAGGTACGTAGAGATCTATTAGTTTCAAAAATCCCCTGTTTTCAAATTCTACATCTTGTATTTAGCTTAACAGTTGAATAGTTTTATGATAAATTTGTTCTTTACTTATAGGTATTGTCTTGTTTTATTCACAGAAAAATCCTGTTTATTGTTAGAAAAAATAATTAGTAGGCTAATAATTCTTTTATTTAGTGTTGCTAATATTTGGATTAATATTTCTCTTTATCTTATTATAAAATATTAAAGAATTAGAGGCTAAGACCATTACATATAAACTAATTTTATAGTGGCTATTATTTCATTTTCATTATTCTATCATTGTGTGTAACATCCTCAAGAATTCATATTGTAGGAAAGCTTAAGGCTATTGGAGTGGAGTTAATGAGTGGCACTAATAATTTGTATTATCAAGGATCATTAACCAATTGTCTACCAAAAGTGAGCTAATTTTGTTAGCAAGAACCATAGGTAGCACTCAACTTCTCCTCTTAAGTGGAATTGGACCAGCACAATAACTTAAGAAGCTGAATATTACTGTTCCTTTAGATTTACCCTGAGTAGGGAAAGAGGTTCAAGATAATCTTCTTTCAACAACCATAATATAATCTCCAAAACCACATAAAATTTCTTTTAGAAAAGTAGTGGGCATTGCAGACAATTCCCAACTCTATGTTGAGGCTAGCAGCTTTTCTCAACAAAATAATGCCACAGATATACAATATTTGGGAATTATTGTAAGTAAAGTAGCATTTCCCTTATCAAGGGGTGGGCTTTGGCTTAAGAGCACAAATCCTCAAGATAGCCCTTGTGTTTGTTAGAATAACTATTCACACCCTTTTGATTTTAAAAATATATATTTAGTGTGAAAGTAAAGGTTAATATTAGTATGACATCCTCTATTCAAGAGTTCGCATTTACTAATAATGGACATCCTAAAATGCTTCAATTCCTTAGAACTACATTGCCAAAGAATCAATCAAACGATGATGCCTTGGTCATGTTTTGCAAAGATAGACTAGGGACATCTTACCATTACCATGGAGGTTGTCAAGTTGATTTGGTGGTTGACAAAACATGTCAAATGAGAGGTGTTGACAGTCAAAGGGTTGTGGATGGCTCAATTATTAAGGATTCTCCTTCTACCAATCCACTAGCCACGGCCATGATGCTTGGAAGGTATTTATTTTTAATTAACAATTTATCTACATTATTTAAGCTCCAAGGATTTCAAGTTACAACACTAACAAAAGTAATGAGAGCATACATGTAGGTCTAAAAGTATTCCAAGATCTTACTAAAATTAGTTACACAATTCATCTCCTTTAAATATCATATAAATCCACAATACCATTTCAAATAATATAATTGATAGCATACTTTTTTTTTCATCTCATCTCTTCTTTGACATGAATATAAATACTGTTAATTTTTTATACAAAAGAAAAATTGCTATTTAAATTTAATTGATGATTTATAAAATAATTCTTGTTCTAAGAATATATAAATTTAAATAGTTACATAAATTTGTCTATAAATGTTGATTATATGATGGTGCAAATAGGGTAATGTTTAATTTTTTAACTGTTTCATTTTTTGGCCAAATGATATTCATTTTTCCCACTTATGTTCTTGTGGAGTGATGTCATTTTGAGCTATTCTCTAATAATAGGCTATATTTATTATCTTCAATTTTTAAATTATATTAAATAATTTGACAAAAGATAGTATGTAAAAATGATAACTCTTAACCTATCAACTCTAGACTAAGATGAGCATGGTAGCTTTATATCGGTTGTGGCACTCCCTTTGGGTACCTAGATAAACCATGTTGTTGAAGCTACAACTACCTCCAATAGTTTGAATTTGGCCCACTCTTTGGGTTTTCATAAGATATGGATTGAAGGAGATTCTCTAAATATTATTAATTGTTTAAAACAACTAAATAACTTGAGTTGATCAATTGAAAATTTCATAAAGGATTTTGTTTTGATCCTTAATACTTTAGGAAAATTTTACATCTGTCATATCTATAGGGAGGGAAATTCTATAGGAGATGCTTTTGCTAACATTGGTGTGGGAAATGACTCATCCTAGTGCTAAGATAAGGTGAACGATGTTCTTTATCACATTCAAAATCTTATTAATCATGATGTGCAAAGGACTCATAATTTGACATGGTTTTTTAATAATGGTAGGACAAGTTTGAACAGGGCTTATGATTTAGTGATTTGTAGAAAATATTCCTTGGGATTTGTATTGATGATAATCAATGCCCGTTGTTCTCTCATGCAGATTATAAGAATTGTAGAGGGCCTTTAAAATTGTTATTTGTAGGGTCAAAAGGTTATTTTCATTTCTCTATTTCTCAAACAAGCTAATACAGGAGGGGATGGAAGCAGAATTGAGCCATCATCATGCAAGGAAATAAAAAACAAAGACATGGTCTAGAAGATACTCGAAGATGGAGGTGTTACTCCCTACCTAGAGAAGTTACATGGTCATGACCCTAAAGTTACAAGGGCTTTTGTTAATGGTTGGAAGGATCACACTCTTAGTGTTAAAGGAAGGAGTTAATTGTCACTGAGACCTAAGAAAAGAAATAATTGGTCTCTCCATCTAGGGTAGAAAGTTCTTTAGGTAAAGGAGAGCCTTTGAAGGTGTGGTTAAACAATTCATGAAGGGTTCTAAAGGGCTAAATTTGTTGAAATATAATGCTTGTGGGTATGATCACCTGTCAATAAAACTAATTTAGGTGTAGGTGATCATGTACTATTTTACTCTATCTAGAAGGTACACACACATGTAGGGTTTCTATTTCATTCTCTTAAATCACTTATGCCATAAGCATGTATGGTCTCTTTTCCTTTTTACCATATTGTTTCACTATATTTTAGGTTTAAAGAAAAGAAAAAGAATGCAAAACTTCCTATTTTTCATGAGGGTCTTATTTTATTGATTATGGAGGATTTTAAATCCCTCCCTTCTCCCACTATAGTTAATAATCTTCCTTTAAAATGTAAGGCTCACATTGTCTCTTCTTTTGAGGCTTCAAATTTTGCTTTGGATGGGGATAAGGAGTGGAAAGAAGGGGATGGTCTACAAATTGTGTCTACTTTTTGGTTTGAAGATGAGAAAATGAAGAAGGGAAATTTGGCCAAGAAGAGGGCTTGAATTCAAATTTCTTGTTCAAGCAAGTCACAAACAAAAGGCTTTATTCATGAAGATATTCCCATCTCTTTAGCTAGGAAGATAAAACCTATAAATTTTGATAATTGGGAGAAAGGTGGAAAAGGTAAGGGTAAAGTGGAGGTTAAGGCTAATTTGCATGTAGGTTTTAGTGGTAAAATCATTAATCTTACTCTTGAAAGTGTTAATGGCAGCAAAATTTTCTCTAATCAAACATTTGAATTAGAATGGTGGCATAGTCAAGCTTGGAGATGATACTTCAATAAAGATTTCTGAAAAAGGATAAATAAGCATTGATAGAAAGAACAAGACAAAATATTTTCTTTATGTCAAAGGTCTTAGGAACAATCTTCTTAGTGTGAGTCAAATGTGCATAAATGGATATAATCTCATATTCAATGAAAGTGGATGTAAAATCAAAAAATTATATTATGGAAAATTGGTTGGAAAAGGAACTAGGAATAACTATGACATATACAATCTAAAAGATGTCAATGGGAGAAGATGTCTTTTGGGACAAACATGTTAATGTTAGATTTGACATAGGAGAATGGGACACATTAACTTTGGAAATCTTGTAAAGATCAACTTATCACATGAGGTAAGAGATATGTGCAAGATAATCAAGCCTATATGTACTTTGTGTAAGAAATATCAGTTTGGAAAGTAGACACAGATAAGTTTCAAGTATAAGGAATATTCTTTTTCTAGACCATTAAAGTTGGTTCATATTGATTTATGCAAATATACTAGAACAAAGAGCATCAAACCGGAAAAGTATTCTATTCTTTTATTGATAATTTCTCTAGGATGACATGGGTAGCATTCTTGAAAGATAAATCTAAAGCTTAATTAGAAGATTCAATATTTTCAAATTAATGATTGAGAATGAAGTGAATGCTAAAATCAAGTGTTTGAGGTTTGATAAAGAAGGTGAGTTCACATCAAATGATCTTAAAATTATTTTTTCAAAGAAAAATAAATAAAAGGCATCTATCCATTGCTAGAACTCCTCAGCAGAATGGGGTAGTGGAATAAAGGAATAGGATAGTTCAAGAACGTCAAGGACTATATTGAAAGAAGCAAATCTTCCTATTTTTATTGGAAAGGGGTAGTTCATACTATAGTATATATTCTCAACAAAGTATTGTTAATGGTGAACAACACTAAGACCCCTCATTAGTTATGTCATGGGAGACCTACAAATATTAGGTATTTAGAATCTTTGGTAGAAAATATTACATCAAAAGAGATGAATATGTTTTGGGGAAGTTTGATGCAAGAGATGATGAAGGAATTTTTCTTAGATATTCAACTTAGACAAAAGCATATAGGTGTTATGACAATAGATTTGGAAAGAAAATTAAAAGTAAAAATGTTAAGATTGATGAATATTCAAATAAAAATATGTATGAAATAGGGGACTATAAATTTGATGCACCTCCCTGTTGAGAAGAAGAAGAAGAAGAAGCTAAAGAAAAAGAAGAAATAGTAGAAAAGAAGTGTAAGAACCCTTCCAAGTATGTTCAAAGGAATCATTTAGCGGATCAAATTATTGAAGGTAAGAATGAAGGAGTACTGACCAAGAGAAGGCTTACAAAGATAAATGAACAAGTAATCTTTATTTTATTATCAAAGATAGAACCAAAAAAAAAATTGGATGCTAGCAAGGATGAAGGATGGATACAAGAAATGGAAGAAGAATTCATTAGATTGAGAAAACCAAACTTGGGAACTATTTCCAAGGCCTACAAGTAAAAATATGATAGGAACAAAGTGGGTATTCAAGAATAAGTTGAATAAAGAAGGAGAATTTGTGAGAAACAAAGAGAGACTATTTTGTAAAGGTTATTGACAAGTAGAAGGAATTGGTTTTGACGAGACTCTTGCTTTGGTGGTAAGAATGAAAGCTATAACAATTTGTCTTTCCTTTTTAGCCTACAAGGACTTCAAAGTATATTAGATGGATGTCAAATCAACTTTCCTAAATGGAGATTTAGAAGAAGAAGCTTACATAGAGAAACTTGATGAATTTTGGTTATCAGAAGACCCAAAAATGGTGTCTAGAGTCAAAAAGGCATTGTATGTGTAGACACTTAAATAATCCTAATTGATAGTATGCATTTGATTTTGATTGACTATCACCATTTCCTCCTAAATCACTTCATACTAACTAATTAATAAAATAATCAAATAATTAACTTTAATAGATTAGGTCACCTTTCTTCTAACTAATGTTCATCATATTTAATCAAATCAAATTATTTAATTAAATCCCCCTAAATCCCTCTCATTTGATTAACTAAATCAAATTATTTAAATTAAATGTCATAAATCCCCTAACCCACTCAAGTTAATTAATTTTGAATTAATTAACTCTAAGCCACTTTCTAATAATCATTATTTAATCCTCTAGCTTTTAACTCCCCAAGATTTAAATCAAACCATGGTCAACTAACTAGGTTGCACATGAAATTCATTTCTTTTAATTATCTAATTACCCTATTTATCCTCACAATGGCATATTCCTAGGAATATTCCTCTCAACTACCTCATTCAATTTCCATCCAAAGGTTTTAAATAGCCTCTTACACATCCATAAATACCTCTTACATTCACTTAATTCTTCTTACATCTTTCAAATCCTCAACCATTTTCATTTATTTCTCTAACATATCCTTTACACATTTCCCAAAATGTGCTCCACCCTTATCCAATAGAATTGTGACAATTTTGAAAATCCCATTGGATCCCTTTTTATCATGCATTCATCAATTTCTCTCATTCTTCAACCCTTGATTTCTATAAGTAGATGCTTGCTCTACAAAATATGGATCCACAATCTCAAGCAACTTTACTATAGGCATTTTTTACTCACTTCATCACATCATTTAGCTAGTTTTATCAAACTTTGGCATCATTTTCATACTTGGAATCACCTACATCATTAGAGATTATCAAAGGGATTGGGAAACGGCTTCTTTCCACATCAAAAGATCACTAATCCCCCTATGGGGTGAAGGTTTGGTTGATCTAGTTGATTACATGCTATCTTTTTCTTTCTTTCTTGTTTTAATCTTTGTTTAACCAAGAATCTCATAGGGAATGCTTTTTTTGGGTTTATAATTTGATTAGCATTTTGTTTTGTCTCTTTTTAGTTAATTGTATAGACATTCACATTTTTTCCTTTTCCACAATGGGGGCTTGATCTCATCGACAAAATCACACCCACCTCATCTAATGGACATAAGCTCATTATCACTGCCACAAAATACTTCACAAAGTGGGCGGAAGTCATCCTAATGACCTATATTATAGGGAAGCATATCTTTAAATTCATTTTAAACTACCTCATTTTCCATTACAGTGTTCTATAAGCCCTTATCTATGATAATGGAACACCCTTCAAAAATAAGGATGTTTGTGAGCTATGCCAAAAATTCAATATCCAACACTACTTCTCCACCCCATATTACCCCCAAGGTAACAACCAGGTTGAGACTTCTAACAAGATGATTCTAAAAATCCTCAAGAAAACAGTCAATGAAGCTAGTCGTGACTAGCACCTATAGTTAAACCCAACCTTATGGGCCTAGCAAATGAGTATCTACACACCTACATGCACAACCCCTTTCTCCCTAGTCTATAGATTGTAAACCATCCTTCCCATTGAGATTGAGCTCCCATCCCTAAGAATATCATTACATAATCTTATTACTAATAAGGAGTATTATGTTTCATAGTTGAATGAGAGATTTATTGGATGAGCGATGCTTGTATGCTTTGAACCACTTATAGGTGTACCAAAACTATCTAAAAAAAAACTATAATAAGAAGATCAAGAGTCAGTCCTTTGGAGAGCTCATTTTGAAGGAAAATTAGAAGAATGTACCAATCCAGAGAGCCAGTGAAAGTTTAAACCAAATTGGTTGGGGCCCTTCATCATCATGACAAGTTACAAATCAGGAGCATATCATCTATCCATACTCGAAGTTGAGCCTTTCCAAGAGCCCATCAATAGCTCCCATTTCAAAAAAAAACTATGCCTAAACTTGCAAGGAATAAATCCAAAAATGCAAAAAAATCTTAAATATATCAAAATCCAAAAACATTATAAAAAGGATTGGAAACAATAAAGAAAAAAAAACTCCTCTAGTGAAAACTACTTTGGTGGCACGTTGGCAAAGTACCTTGGTGAAAACATAACAATCAGACACCTTGTGTAAATAAGCACTTTCCATCTACCATGAATTCTTCAGCTTGTTCCACATCATTTTCCATCACATTCACCCATCACATTCCATATTTCTTCCATCCCACATCCCCGTCTGCACCATAGCTTGGTACTTGGCACATTCCTAAGGTCAGTATGTCCTGCCTATATCAGAGTAGTCTATCACATCACATTGGGGGTATGTCCTTATACCTACATCGAATCGGATTTGTGTATATCCTTGAAATTCTCAAAATATTAGGAAATCCAAAAAAATTCATAAAACCAAAAAAATCCAAAAACATCCAAAACATATCAAAAATTCCAAAAATCTAGGTCAAAATAGAAAAATTCAAAAACATATTCATCATGTCGAACTACATTGTCTCTGAGCTTAAACGTAGGCAAGGATTATCATTGATCAGCCCTGAGGCATTACGTCAGTCCTTAGGTGTCTGCCATAATAAATTGACAACCCAACACTATTCATACTTCATCAACAAGCGAGTCTATGTCAATTGAACTACATGGTCTCTACATGTATAACGTAGGAAATTCTAATCTTTGATCAGCCCCCAAAGCCCCTAGGATAGGTATTTAGGTTAGGTTCTTGGTCAAAATCTCATAAAACACAAAAAATTGGAAATTTTGAAAATAGAAAACATTTGTAAAACATCTTGAAAATCCAAAAAACAACCTCAAAACATTTCAAAATACCAAAAAAAATTCAAAAAACCTAAAATCATGCATCCCTTCACCTTCACCCATAATAAACATCCACTCACAACAAATCGATTGTCACCTTCAACCTTTGGCAAAACAATCATAAACCAGTTTAGCAAATTTTAAAAGTGTAAACTCAAAAATGTCAAGGTCTTAAGTCTAGAGGTCAATAGGTAAACAAGTTAGTCAACTCTTGGTGTCAATAGTCCATCATCCTATTAGTCTCACAATCATCTAATAACATCATGTCCTAGGATGTATCTTTCCTACAATGGACATCAACATCAGACATCACTGTAGTTTAGTCTTGGCTAGAGGTATGAAGAACATTATCTTGTTTGTTTACTTGATCTCTTATTTTGATTTATCTTATTACACTCATTCTAATGACCTCTTGATGAGGTCTAATCAAAATGATTTAGGGAGAAAGGAAAGGGGCATTGATCATTATCTTTTTTTCACTCTATTTGTTGGATATTCTTGTAATATAACCTTGGTCATACTATTTTTTTTTAATTGTAGGGAGGGTGTTTTGGATGTCTCGTTGACTATTACATTGGGAGGTTTTTCCTTTCTATGTTTTGGCCTGAGATTTTTGAAATGTCCAGGCTACATTCTAACAAGCTTTTGTATGCCAGGTGTGAACAAGGATATTCCTATATGTTTGCTAAGTCAAAGTCCATCACACTAGATACCATGCCATCTTGGTTGTCTATACCTTGATGCATCATATCTATGTGTTTTATCAAACATAAGGAAGTTAAGATCTTTTACGTCCCCAAACCATGGATAAGCAACACATCATCATCACTCATCATCATATCAAATAAATTCTTGATGACTCATAGACTTGACATAGCATCCTTATGGGTTATAAGGATGCTATGTCAAATAGGGATTAGGGGTGTAATCAAAGTGCTTTATTTTTTTGTTGGAATCCAATGGTTTTACCTAAAACATGATGTTTCTCATGGTTGGCATTAAAGGATAGGGTCTTAAAAAGTGACAGATTGGTTAAACTTGGAATAGATAATCCATTCAAATGTGTGCTTTGTGAAGAACTTATAGAAGAAGCGGATCATTTATTTTTAAATTGTTCATTTGATAATTCATGCTCATGTTTTGTACAATCCAAAATAGGGTGGAGTTCACCCCTTCCTCACAAACTTTGGAATTTTTTCATGTCTTGGCCTAATTTATACAAATCTTCTCTTTTTGCAAGTTTATGGAAGGTAAGTCCTTCTTTTGTGTTATGGTGCATTTGATGGGAAAGGAATAAGAGGATATTTAGAAAAACAAATTTTAGTTTGGATTTGGTATTGGTTAAGCTGCAAAAATCTATTTGTGAAGTTACTAATGCTTATGTGAAAATCACTAAGCATGTGGGCTCTACATTTACAAAATGGGATGCCAAACAGTTAAAGAGGTGAGATTTTTTGGTTATTCCTTTTAAAAGTAGTAGGGTATTAGATGTAAATGCCAAAATTGACATAAAAAGGTGGTTTGGTTACCTCCTTTTGAGGGTTTTATTAAGTTAAATTTTGATGGTGCATCACGAGGTAATCTCGGTTTATCAGGGGCTAGGGAAGTGTTAAGGGCTCATGATGGCTCAATGTTAGGTGAAAAATCAATTTCATTACCAAATGGTACAAAAATAAATCTGAAGTACATGCTCTTCTTCATGGTTTACTTTTAGCAAATTTATATAAAGTTTCCAAGTTGGTAATTGAATGGATTCTTTGTGAATAGTAAATTCTTGCAAAGATAAAAGGTCATGTAATTGGTCAATCAGTTATGTTTTGAAACAAATTGTTCTTTTATTTGAAAAGTTTGAAATGTATGAGATTAATCATGCTTATAGGGAAGCAAATCAAGTGGCAGATGGACTTGCAAACAGAGGATGTGATCAGGATCACGAAATAAAAATGTATGGTGAAGAAATCACAAATTTCCTTTGAATATGTAGGAATTGATACATTTGGATAAAAGGAATAGCATATAATGTTTTTCTCATAGCTAGCAGTGAGAACAAAAGAAAATTTGAGTGCAGTGAATTTTCATTAGAATAGAGAAATTTAAAGAGGCATCAAAGAATATGTGATTTCATAAGAGGAATAGGAATTGAAAAAATGTGCAATATTTCTTTGTATTTGATATTTCTTTCATGGAAGAGATCAAAAGATATGATGACCGGTTTCAAGTGTTATATTTAAAAGAAATTATATTACTATGCATTAGGCATCAATTAATTTGGGCATATATTACAACAGAGCTTTAATATGAAGAAGGCATTAACAGAAGTGTTGTGTAAAATATGATAGACAATATTCTCATACCCAATTGAAGATGATAGATGAAAGATCATGGTCAAGAGAAGATGGAAACAAATATAGTGAAGTATTTAGTTATACTAACTTTGTCACTTTTTTGGAGGAATGATGATATAGTAAGAAGCTAAATATCAGGTTCAAAAAAGAATAGGGGAGGTGTTAGATCATTAGCTATAATTATTTTAAAACAAAATAATTGTTAAGGATATAGGGTTGTGGGAAATAATGATAGAGCATGTACAAGCAAATGAAAAATATGGAGGATGACAACAAGGAATAGGCAATCATGACAATGTATGGAAAATCTAAAAGCGGTTAGTCTCCAAATTTGTACATCATAAAAAAAGATGTATAAGGAGTAAGGCTTTGGGTTACAAGATGGGAAGATGTGAGTGTCCAATAATCATTTGGAATTAAAGCTAAGGGAAAGTGTGAGATTTAGATAGCAAAATCTATGTGAAAAAATGAGATTTCAGATTAATGATGGTGCTTTGGCTATAAAAGCTAAGAAAATTGCATTAAAAGTTAGTCAACTGGAGTTGTATGTGGATAAAGGTATTTTCTATTGTAGTGGATGTGGATAGAGGGTTAGTGATTGTAGCAGCATGGTGATTCCAGATTTGTGGAAAAAGGTTTTTACCAATAGTGACAAGGTGTTTCTAGGTGGCTTATTCCTGACAACAAACTAAGAGTTTGTAAGTTTATGTTGAGTTATCCATGTTTCAAAGTCATAGTTTGGTTTTGATGTATGTTATAAGTTTCTCAAAAACTTACAAAACAACATTAATTTTTGGGCGGAGGGCATCTATGTTAAAAATTTATATGTTTAAGTCTTGTTTTTGATGAACGATGACTCTAGTTTTATTCTGTTGTTATCTATCTAATGGGTAATGATATTAGTATTTCAAAATAAAAAATCTTGAATATAAATGGTGAAGAAAGGGATTAGGCTGAAGGTGACAGGGATTAGCATTGCATAATTTATGCATAAAAGGACTAGTAAATTTTGGTACTTTTTTCAATAATATTGAAATGGTGATGATGGGTATTATACAATTTTGTGGATAACACTAGGAGTTGACATTATGGCTATGTTTTTCCATTTCTAGGGAGTGTGAAGAGTTATTTCAGATGGCTAAGGAATACAATGTTAAGAATTTTAGAGTTCCTATGAAAGTTAAAGAATATGAAATCCCTTTCTCAAAGTAGGTGTCAGAGGAATACATGGCACAAGTCTTTCAAACATCAAGCCCCAAAATTGTAGACTACAGAAAAATAGTGATTGGGGAAGAATTCATCTGCCCAGAATCACCAAGGCTCATGTTTCCATCAAATTTGTCATCAATATTTCTATCAAATACAATGGATATGATTAAGTCTTTTGTGGATTTAAGAATTGTGTTTTCAATAGCAATAGTGCTAGAAGTAATTGGTGAAGATGAACTGTTAATGGTAGTGCAAAAATATAATTTGGATTTGTGTGAAGCTCATGTAGTAGGTATTTTTCCAAAACAATACCTTAAAGAGAAAAAAACGTTTTGCAGTAGTGCACTCAACAATGAATAATGGTTTAAGAGATGATGATCCAAGAATGCTCTATCACATGTTTCTAGTGCACGCTGAGGAATTGAGTGAGCACATGATCGAAATGTTTAAAAAAATATATTTTTCTATATCATGCATTCTGCATAGAAGGAGTCAAGTTCATATACCACACATTTCTCATCAATTGGGAAGATGTGCACAAGAACTGGCAGAGGCTCAAGGTGAGAATATGTTTGATCTGAATGAAGTAGTAGAGAATGACAATGAAGGGGTTGATGTGATGATGGAGTGAAGAAGTTGAAAAATGGGGACAAAATTTGTAATAAGTAAATTGGCATATATATTTATAGATGCATGATCAAGTATACATTGTAGAGGGTAATTTTTAGACTATTATATAACTAAAAATATAGATAGTAACAAGCTTATGTGGGATTTCTAGTACTATAAATCTGGCTTTTTGTAATTTTGATCAAATATTAATGAAAAATACTTAGGCCTAGGCCTTTTATCGATAAAAAAAATTATAATTTGGACATAGGTGTATGTCATAACACATAACTTGTTTTGTATGTATTGAAATTAATTACTATTTTTTTTTCTATGTGAAAATAATTACTATTATTATTATTGAAACAAGGACATAAATACCTAGGCAACACATATTTTTTATATTTTTCTCTTTTTTTTCTTTTTTTTCTCTTTTTTTTTTTCTAATTTTCCACATTTGTGAAACAAATACCTTGATGTTTGGTGAATAACCTACATTCAAAAGAAATAAAATATAATAATAAAATTTGAAATATTAAAAATTATACTTTTTGAATGCTTATAATAAGGGCTACATACTTCTATAACATAATTTCCAACTGACTTTATTTGATCCCTCAGAAGATAAAGAAAAAGTTATTTTCTATCAATATTTTGATAGGTGCAAAGGAGACTTCATTGTGGCTGTGATTCAATACTAGAGGGGTTTTATCTAAGGGGATTTTATCTAAGGGGGCATTATCTAAACATCCTCAATTGAAACCCTTTAGATGGAATCCCTCAAGGATTGTTTCATTATTTTTTTCTAAAAAATGTGTTTTCAGGGAAAAATTAGGATGTCCCAAGTTTGGGACCCATTATTGTGGGATGACCCCTTAATGAGTGCTAATCATCTTGGAACACGTCCATGTCAAATAAAATCCATTATTTTAGGGCCTTGGATATTAAATTAATGGCACCCTTGATCCAAAAATTTTGGTACAATCTTCATCCATCTGAAGGAATGTTCTTTCAAACCCACAATAGATACCTCTAAAACACTTATCACCACCCCCTCCTTTGTCATAATAATCCAAAAAAATATACTATTATCCCTGCCATCTTATCCCACATGTACTCGCTCTTCCAAATATATTTTAGGCCCTTATGTCTCGAAATCAACTCCTCCATGATCAATTAAATCTATTTTGGGTCATTATTACCAAATATTCTTCATCCACAATTCTACCAATCCATATTTTATAATCCTTGATCATGATAAAAAAATGGAAACACTCTTGAACCCTTTCTAACATGTTTCTTCTATTACTCATTCCATGAACTATCAAAATAATATATCCTCCTACGTTCCTGTACAATTACCTTTTGAAGAAATTTGGATTCCCAATAAATTATTCACAAAGCAAAAGTACATGGATCAACATATCACAATAAATTGGCATGCAAATTAAAACAAAACTATTATCCTAAATCAAACAAAATTCATAAGGCTATAAAGCCCCACCAATCAAAATGCAAAATCAAAAACCATGTGGATCCAAAAGAAAAATAAGTAATATATCCAAAATAAAAATTCAAATCAACATTCAAATATTATACTCCAATGGCTTCCTCAACTCCTAAATCTCCTCATCCCCCATCTAAAACTATTCAATCTTCCAAGACTATTTTGGGGCCATATGTCTAAAAACCCACTATCTTAAGACCATCATCTCCTAGATCCCTTCCAAAGCTACACATCAAGGTGTGTGCCAACGTTTATCCTAACAAACATTTCCTTGTAACACTATCACTCTTCATTTTCTTATCCAATATACCATCCAATGTATTTCTACCATCACATCCCTTTAATCCATACCTTTATCTATTCCAACTATGCTCCATCCAACCTACCTTCCATTGGTAGAATTCCCTCTCATCCCATATCAAATAATATCTTGCCTCTCCCTTGGATAATCCCACCTATCAAGGTTTGCACCAACATGCAATATTAATTGTAAATAACTCATATCTCCTTGATATGGAAAGGGTGTGCAGGATCATGATGAGCCAAAAAGTGGCAATATGATGGGTATTTGTAGGGTATGTGGCTGATGACTTTTTTTTACCCAAAATTGATGAAACAAAAAGGGTTTTTAAAGGAGATTATCAGCTTTCCACCAATATAAATTATGCTTTACTTTGAATTTTCATAAATAATTATTATTCATTTTCTATTTGAATTATGAGTAAATTCCTGATTGATAGGCTGATTGAAAAATATCTATAGGTTTCAAATGGTATCACATTTTTTGAATCTAAAACATGTGTCACATTCTATGCTTTGCATACTATAGGATTAAAAAAAGAAAAATTAAATTTCATGAAGTTTTGACCAAGTTAAGGTGGTCGACATATGAGTTTTATATTTTTTAAAGTTGTAAAAAAATAAACTAATTATTTACTTTGAAAAAATTACAAAAAAATGCATCACATTGGGACATGATTCCTCTACTTATATCTAAAATATTATAAAAAAATATTATCATTTTATTGTTGTTAGGGTGGTCAGACAAACACCTACTTCTTATTTTTTTCCTAAAATTTAAGTACTACTACATTGAAATTTCAAATTTTCACCAAATAGATTTATTTAAAACAAAAATAAACCTACTAGTTTAGAAACTAAATTAAATTTGCTACAAATTCTATTATTTCATATTTTTGAAATAATATAGACAACGTATTCAAATTTTTATGTCTAGTTGCCTAACTCTGATTTTTCTGAATTTTTTGCCACTTAAGGGCCTATTTTTTCCATGGTGATCCTGCACATACCCAAAATTCATGCTTGACTCCTTTCCCCATGCCTGTAATACCCCTCATGTTCTTGATACTCCTTGATCCTCTTATGTTTTGGTTTGTACTCAGTTTGTGATGGTGATTAGTTCATTGGATTGGTTGTCTGTGGATTCATAGTTTGGTTGGTTTGTTGCACTTGATATTATTTATGATGTTTGATGATACATTATGTGGTGATTACATTATTTGGTTATGCTATGGTTTTCTTTAATAATATATATGATGATGATGTGATTCTGTACTACTATGGTTTTTTATGTGTTTTCTCGTGAGTCTTGGTGAAAGGATGGAGTGGCATCACTCACTCGCTCGTGCCCTACTACCCCATGATTACCTTTCACAGTGTGTTTGCAATGAAGATTTACATGCTACATGACGTTTGTTTCTATGTAGTTGGTGCAGAAGCACCTTCACCATGATTCTATTTTGTAAATGATTTCATTTTTTTCCTTTGTAGAAGTTATTTAAAAGTAATTTTCAAAAAAAAAATGTAATGATGTCAACAATTATTGAAATCAAAGTGTAAAAGTTGCATAAAGCAACAATTAGGGAGTTAAAAAGGTCATTAGGGAGACTAAAAATTAGTGGGAAGTTGGAAATCAGTTGGAAACTGATTATTCATGTTGTAGTGTCTTTAAAAAAGGCTCTTTGTACGTTCATAAGCTTGTGGGTGATTGAAAATTTGAAATGGAATAATGGAAAGCACAGTTTTCTAAAATTTTATTTAGAAAATTCACAGTTTCCAGACTTTGTGCGGATTTTTACAGCCTCAAATGATAAAATAAATATTTTTAAGTGTTAGAGGGAACAATCACCTTCCATTTACAATTTGTTTCATGCAGATTGGTTCATTTTTAAAGAAGTTATGCTAATTTTTGTAAAGACAGTCTAAATTCTGATCTAGGGTAACAGTTTGCAGTAAAATTTCTGTTTCTCACAATATAATCATTGGATTTTGCTAACAATTGTAGAAAATTCCCATAATGATATCCTCTAAAGTCTCACTGGAGCGATTGGATTAATTTTTTGATATGTGAAAGTTATAAGTGACTATTTGCATGCGTATCTTGTTATTTCAACCTAATTTGTAGCAAAGAAGTCCGGACAGCAAGCCTGTGTTCCAAAACAAGTGTACCTACAAATGAGATATATTTTTGATGACCAAAATGGGTACTCAAAAATGTATTTAGGTTTTGGAGATTCAATTTGGTTTGAAAGTTACACCCGATTTAGCCATGATGCTAAGGTTTGAGTCTTGGACGCAAGAATTGATAAATCTGATAAAAGATAGTTGTGAGGCAACATATTTGGCTTGAATTTGTCAAATTAAAGATGGTAAAATAATTTTGAAGGTCCTATAGATATTTGGGAAAAGTTAGTATTTGAGTCATGTGATCTTGTGATGAGAAAACAAACAAAGCATGTTTGAGTTTTGTTAATTGGAATTAAGTAAGTTGTTTTCTTCCTCTTTTCTCTGCATCAGTAGGATGCAAGTAAAAGACACTGACTCCACCTATTTGATAGGTCTAAGTGTGTCCCATAAACCCAATGAGTATGATGCTGAAAAGAGAATTGATAAGTGTCCCCATCCCAAGTCTGTCACCTCGTCATGAGTCTTATGGTGTCATGGCTTTAAACTTGTCCTTGTTTCAGTAATGATTGTTGTTAATTATTTATTTTATTTGTGGATAGTTGTTATTTAATTTATCTTTATTTTATATGAGGTTAATTAATGTTATTTTTTTATATGATTAATTGTAGATGATAGTAATTCTGTTAAATGTTGGATTTAAAGATTATAAATTAAAAGTTATTTAATTAATGAAAAGGTATAAATTAATTAATTTAAATAAATAATGTTTTATGATAATTGTAAATTATCTTTTCCAAAATACTAATATTATAAAATCTAATAATAATATCATGTGAGGATAAATGTGAAAATAATGAATTTTTAATGAAATTTGTGAGATAAATGCGAGCTCTTAAAGCAAGAAAAATGAACCAATGCATGTGGTGGATTTTTTTGGAAAATGGAAGAGCTTTAATTATTTTTTATTTATTTATTTTGGAGAAAAGAAGAAGTTTGGGAAGATGGGAATGGTTTTTTTTTTTGTTTTTGTCTGGTGAAGAAAAAGTAACAACATTTGAAGAAAAAAATTGTTCTTTGCAAGGAAAAAGATAATATTGATTCAAAAGTTAGCTGAAAGAAGGGATTAGAGAAGGAACTTCAAAGGAAGTCTATTTTCAAAAAGGAAGAAGGGTTGTTGTGTTTGGATTCAACATCAAATGAAGGAATCTAGGTTCTTTTCAATTTATTAATTCTTTTGTCTTGTTAGTTTCTATAAGAAAAATGAAAATCATGTATATCATGCCTAAATTCGATAATTAGATTTAAAAGAAGATTTTGTTTTGGAATTTTTTATTTTAGTGAAACTTTAGAACCTTCTATAGAATTTTTTTTTGAAGCCTCTATAGGGAAATTGATTTTTGTTTAAAAATAATTGAAAGCTCAAAAGCAAAAAATAATAGAGGGATTTGAAAATATCTATAGGTTTAAATTGAAATCCTTTGGTTGATTGGAAACATCTTCTTATAGAAAAAAAATTGGTTCAATATGCTCTTCTCTCCAATCACTTAGACTTAATTGGTTTATATATATATATATATATATATATATATATATAATTAATTCTAATTTTAGATCCCTATTGAAGATTTATTTAATTCTATTAAAGCCTTGATTAAACATAGGGGAATTCTATTTTTAAATATATATATATAAGATTAAAAAAATTATAAAATAAAATTAAAAATGGAATTGGGGAGGGTTGGCGATGTCGTACCCTAACGCCACCCCCTTTGCTATGTCATGGGCATGGGAGGGTTGTGGCCTCCCCATATGGGGAAGCACACAACCTTTTCAAGCTGCGATTTTCCTTATGAATTTAAAATTTATTTAAATTAAATTTTAGTTATTTGTTCTTATTTAATTATATATATATATATATATATATATATATATTTCAATATATATTTAAACATATATGTTTATATGTGTATATATATATATATATGTGCAAATATATCTTGGTTATATTTTTAAATTAAAATGTCGATTTAAATATATGATTATATATATTTTTATATATATATGCATAATGATGTGTATGTATATATGTATATATATTTATAATTTTTTTGAAATTATAGAAAACTAGATGATGTTAAATTGCAAAGTTGGATTTTATGAGTTGTTGATTAAATTAGAAATAAGCATTGTTGATTAAATTAAGTTGAATTATTTTTGGGTGAGTCAATTTTTTTACATTTCTTGGTAAAGTTGTACAAGGAGATATGCTAATTTGTGTTTGTTAAATTATGGAATACTTGAGTACGTATCTATTTATCTTTCAAATTTTTGTTGAGTCAATTGTGGTTTTCACTTGATTGTGTCATGGTTATGTGGGAAAACCCTTAAGTTAGTTTATCCTTTTATAGGAGCAAGTAAGTTTTTGTTTAAGACTTCAAGAGGCATGGAGAAATGATGTTTTATATATGGTCTTTTAATTTGATACCTGTCCCTATTTTGACTAGAGTTGTGATTTTGAGTTTACATTTGGGTTGTACTGTTTCTATGGGAGTTGATTCATATGACTTTTGGCAAGATGGTTTTGCCTCATGGTTGTTCTACTTTGTGGTTTAGTGTTCTTATTGGTACAACCCATTGGAATTTAATGTTATTTTTTGGGTTCTAGGGAGAGTGGCTTTACATGGGCGCTGGCACACAAAGGGGCTATGAGGATAACCCACGTTAGAGTTAGAGTAACAAGTGATAACCTAATTAATTAACGGGTGGGTGGTTAAACATTAATAAGATATTTGTGGATGCCTTGTCCACCTATTAGGGCTTTCATAGACTAAAGGTGGCCCGAGAAGGTCGTGGTTGGCAAGATCATTGCCTTGTCTTCATGAGAGGTTAATGGTTCTGCATGAGTCACCCTATGGGGTCTATAATGCCCAAATAAATTTCCCAAATGTAACTACACAACTAACAATATTCTATTAAATACTAACATATAAAAACTACTATTTTCCAAACCATTGTTGCATACAAAATTTTAATTACCATTATGTCACCATTAGTAATAAATTCCAATTACCGAAGCCATAAATCTTTTACAATTTAGTACAATAATAATAATCCCCTCAAATTTATTTAATTTGGTTTGTATATATATTTATATTTATGTTTATATTTAACTATTATTGTTTTTACTTAGATTATCTGTCCTTTGAATATATAAAAGTAAGGAATATTTTATCTACTTAAATTAATCTATAATATAATTAATTTGTCTTTATATAAGTACAAATATTACTAAAATAAAATCACATATAAAGAAATTAACCTAGGAAAAAGTATATATATTAAGTTATGTTTATGTAGAAATAGTTACTTCTTAAAAAGAAACGATGAGCCTACTTCACTAGTCTCAAGGAAGAATTTAAATTACTTTTTAATCTAAGATATATGTCTTTTATGTTAGGTTTTCATTTAAAAAAAAAAACCACATCACATGCCATTTTTAAATTGGCTTAATTCAAACCATACAACTCCCTATCTAAAAGTTTTTATTTTATGGTTACTTTATTCTTTTGTCTTTTTATGTTTTCCTTGAACAAAAGCAATGTAAACACCTCATGAAAAGTAATTCTTAAGAAACCCATGACTAAAAAGTAGGTGTTATCGAATCCTAAAAGGAATCCTAGAAAGAATGAAAGAAGATTGGGGTTATCCAAACCAATACGTTCCAGATAAAAATAAAATAATTTAGATGCCCAAGGCATGAGCCCTAATTTTCTCTCTTTGCATCCATTATTTTATTTTTTTGATGTGTAGGTCTGAGGCATGGGTGGCGGCTAGAACATAGAGAAGGAAAACAAGAACTATTCCAAAACTATCTATTGTTCAGCAAAAAATTCAATGGCTCCATTTTTATTTGATTTCCATTACAGGCTAGAAACCAAAGGTTGACATGAAATATATGGGCTAGGGTTTGATCCAAAATGATGTTGCAGATCTCATGGTCAAGGAAAGTTGATGTATTTTATTTTTCTTATGCAGGTCTGAGTTTCGTGATTCTCCTAGGAGTGTTTATAATCAAAAAACAAATATGTTCATTCCTAAGAACAATCATTCATAAAAGTATTGAGATTTATTTTATTTTCTATGCCTTATTTTTTTTAACAAACACCAAAACTGAAGAATTTATGGGTAACAATGTATATTTTTTCAGTACCTATTAGCTGATTTATCATGACAAAAAAAATAATGCATAGATTTGAAAATCATTCATGAAACACTAGGTAAATTATCGATAGTCTCCAGCTAATAAAGCTGCGTATGGCTAAAATTTTCATCTGTATGTGATTTCTAGTCTCAAAGAGTTATTTCCTAAAATATTCAATAACTGTATTACCTAAAACAAAGTATACAAAGTATGGTGGTGTAATTAAAATCAACATTGTAAATTTATTTATTTATTTTTGTTGTTTTAAAAAATCAATTTAATAAAGCAATAACCTACATACAATGTGTTTCATATCTATTCTAATTTCCCATCTAATCTTTTCAAAGCATCATTTTCCAGTTGCTATACTCTGGTTATTTAAAACAGAAAACTAAATCAATCCTTATTTATATATACATGATTTGTTTTATTGCAAATCAAGAAATAATTGATAATGCTCATTTCAAAATAGATAATCAGGCATAACAATATATACGCATTTCCTCTCAAGCACAAAGCAATAATTCTGCCATTTCAAGAAGATGATGGTAAAACAATAATTTCATACACAGATCTGAAACAGAGATATGAATTAAAATCAATGATTATTTCCTTTTCATCTATGTCCTGCAATAAATATCCCATAAAATTTTACAACCCAACAAGTCCTTTATAGGAGCTATCCATGAATCCTAACAATATACATAGCAGGGTAGATTACAATAACATTTACAATAGACCATAAACAGTCTCAAACTGACATCTTCCTCAGAACAGCAAGCTCCCTTCAAATTGGTAGAACCTAAACAAAGCACAATTTTTCTTTCCTGAAGCCAATGGGGTGCTCACCACCCAACCTTAGACTGGAAAACCAGTCACCCCCGAGCTTGGAGGCCATCAAAGGAACCAGGTTACACACATTCTCAAACATGCATTAAACATCAAACACACAAATGAATACAATAACACCCAAAATCTCAGGGATTCACATGCACATTGAATCTTCTCAAAGATTCAAGAAAGGGGGAGACTTAGGAGATATCACTACCCAATGGGGAAACTGAATATTTAAATAAAGATCTGTATAGTATCACAACTTCTCTCCATGGGCACTCATACCCAAAAACCCCATACTCCAATAATGTGGGTACTCATACCCAAATTCTCCACCTTCTCAAAGGTTGGAGTTCCCCATTGGAGGTTCATCCTCTCTCAACCCCATACTTGGGAAGCTCTCAAAATCTGTGAGAGCCATCCCCATACAACCCAATACAATTAAAAAAACAACACAATAACACAATAATACTTCAAATGAATACTCAGTCTTTTCAAAAATTAATAGATTCAATCAAAAACAACACAAAGGGATTGAAACCAAAATTTTACACTTTTTAGGAAGAAAACTGTGGAAGCACCCAAGCTTTCCTTCAGACTCTATTTCACCCAAAAATTCTTCCAAAAAATAGAACCCAAAAAGAATACCAATTTTTTTTTCCAAAAAAAATCCAATCCCCCCAACAATCCAAAAAAAGAAAGAGATAAATAGAAGTTCCCAAAAATTTGTTTCCCAAAACCACTCTTGCTTTAAAACACTACAGATAAAAGAAAATCTCTAAAAAAATTATCTATTTACAACCCATTCAAAATCCGAATTCGTCACCCTTAAAGCTAGGCCTTTTTGAGAGGTCATATCTTGATTTTAGTTCAATATATACCTTGAATTAAGTGTCTAACCCTTGGGTTAACACGCTAGGGGTTTTAAAAAAACAAAAAAAACATAAAAATAACCATTTTTAACCCCTTTTACTCGATTAAAAAAATAAAATAAAAAATAAAAGTCCCAAAATACCCTCAAATATAACTTTTCAGATGAAATACAACTTAAAACATAAAATAAAACTATATGATAAAAGAATAACACTCAAGTCTCAAACCACTTTACAAATTTTTACATCACAATAAGACTATAGTCCCCATGGACTATTGTTAGCATTCACAAGGTTTATCACATAGGGTTCCTTGAAGACCTCCAATTCCATTGGCTATGGAATTTGTACCTGCACACTCAATTTCACACATTAATATATCCAATAAAATCATATATTCAAAGCAACTAAAACATATATATATATATTCACATCATACAATTTCCATCACAATTAAATCACATTAGAAAATCAATTCATAGTTACAATAGTCACATAAATCCATCATCATTGAATCCTCTTAATAACATTTATTCATTTTTTTCATACAGTAACAATGATTCAAATTTCATAAATTTTATTAATTCTACTTGAGCATCCATAATAATAATCAATAATAACCAATATGAGGTCTAATGTTCACATCACCATAATATGAAATTAAGACAAGGTCTAATGTCAAAACATCATAACATGAATAACATCATAAAGCATAAATCTGTATCAAAACATAATGTCTAATAGTTAAAACTCAAATCAAACTATTTATCAAAATAATAAATAGCATAGTATCAAGTTTCATTGGTGGGTCTCATAGGGTCGGTGCCTAGAGAGGTTGTCAAGATAACCATAAATGGGGATGATGTTGGTATGTAGCGACTAATCATGCTATACTGTATAGCCCATGGTATACGGTACATCTCGAGATGTATCATTGCCAGGGTCTGGGGTCGGGTCGGGCCCAGGGCAAGGGTTCGGGAGTGGCAAGCCCTAAAAAGCGGGGGTTCAGAGGTGACAACCCCAGAGAAAAAAATTCCTCCTACTTTTTCATGTTATCACTGAAAAAGGGAAAAAAAATCAATGAAAAAAGAAAAATCTAATTTTGTAGAACCCAAAATCTGGAAGCTTCTAAGCTTGATAAAAAGGGGTTCGGATGTGTGGTATAGTATGATGAAAAATGCGATTATTTGCAAGATTGTAATAAGTTTTGCACTGGATAATTAAATTATTGGATGGTTGTGGTTTGGTGGATGTAGCCTGGATTGGGTGAACCACGTTAAATTCTCTATGTTATAATTTATTCTATGTGCATTTTAGTTTCTCTGTTTATTAATTAAATTTGCATTTAATTGTTAGATATCTACCATTTCTAACCCTAACAAGTGCTATCAGAGCGAGTTGTGTTTTGATTATCATTTGTAGGAAGGTCTCACAGCTGAGTGGGAGTCTCACAGTTGAGTGGGAGTAATGGTAGATGAGGGTAAGAAGGTTGAGAAGTTTAATGGGCAAAACTATCAGTTATGGAAGATGCAGATGGAGGACTATCTCTATCAGAAGGATTTATGGTGGCCATTGGAAGGGAAAACCAAGAAACCTGTAACAATGTTTGATGAGGACTAGGATATTTTGGATAGAAAGGCTCTTAGTAGTATTCATTTATGCCTAACACAATTAGTGGCATTCAATATTACAACAGCAAATACAACTCAAGAGTTGATGGAAACCCTAGTGAAGTTATATGAAATGCCTTCCGCTTCGAATAAGGTATTTCTTATGAAGCGTTTATTTAATATGAAAATCGTAGAAAGTGGGTAAGTTACTGATCATTTGAATGAGTTTAATATGGTCACCAGTCAATTAACTTCTATAAAAGTAAAATTTGATGAAGAAGTTAGGGCTCTTTTGATTTTGTGTTCTTTGCCTGAAAGTTGGAATAGCTTGGTAATGGCTATTAGTAATTTTGTTTCTAGTTTGAATACATTGAAATTTGATGATGTTATTGGTGTTATTTTGAGGGAGGAAATTCATAGGAAATGCTCAGGTGGAACATCCACATCAGGTAGTGTTTTGAATGTAGAAAGAAAGGGAAGAACAAAGGAGAGAGGAAACAATTCTGGAAATCATGGGAAGTCACGAAGAAAATCAAAGGACAAAAGGTACCAATCTAGAGACAAGAGGGATTGCTAGTACTATGGTAAGCCGGGTCATTTAAAGAAATATTACTGGTTTCAGAAAAATAAAGACGAAGACAAAAAGGAAGTAAAGAGGAAAAAGTGTTAAGTAATAAATCTGATGAGGATGCTTTGATTTTTTCCCTTGATAATGCTGACGATTCTTGGGTGTTAGATTTAGGGGCTTCATTTCATGCTACCCCCCATAGAAGTTATTTTCTTGATTATGTCCAAGGGGATTTTGGGCTATTTTATTTAGGAGATAACAAACCCTATCAGATTGTTGGAAAGGGAAGAATCAAGATTAAGTTGCAGAATGAGAATCATTGGCTACTACATGAGGTAAGGATGTTCCAACGTTAAGCAAAAATTTAATTTCAGCAGGGCAACTAGATGATGAAGGTTGTGTTGTCATTTAGTGATAAAAATTGGAAGGTCAAAAAGGGTGCCTTAGTGGTCGAAAAAGGTGTGAAAGTAGGAACCTTATATCTTTGTATAGGTCATACTGTTCCTTCTACTCTAATTGTTACAGAAAAAGGTCAATGTTCAGGAACAGTTACTGCAGTTCAGCAGGTAGAAAATAATATAGTTGTTGTGGACTCTAAATCACCACTGTGGCATAATAGACTTGGGCATATGAGTGCAAGAGGTATGAAAGTATTCATTCAAATAATGTTTTATCAAGTCTAAAATGTGTTAATATGGATTTTTGTGAAAGTTGTGTGTATGGAAAACAAAAGAGAGTTAGTTTTCTCAAGGATGGGAAGCAAATGAGAGATGAGAAATTGGCGCTTGTGCATATGGATGTATGGGGACCAGCTCAGGTATCTTCTCTCGGCGGCTCTCTGTATTATGTTACATTCATTGATGATGCAACTGGGAAGGTATCGATTTATTTCCTTAGGTAGAAATATGATGTATTTGAAACTTTTAAAAAATGGAGAAGCTTGGTTGAGAATGAGATGGGTAAAAAGATAAAATGTCTCAGATCTGATAATGGTGGTGAGTATTGCAGCAAAGAGTTTGAAGATTATTGTTCCTCTAATGATATTCGTAGATGGAAAACGGTTCCTAAGACTCCACGGGAAAATGGAGTGGTTAAGCGCATAAATAGAACAATAATGGAGTGTGCATAGAATATGAGATTGCATGTTGGTTTGCCTTTAAAAATGTGGGAAGAGACTCTAAACACTATTGTTTATTTAATTAATAGAGGTCCCTCTAATCCTTTGGGTTGTGGTACTCCAGAAGAAGAATGGAAAGGTAAGAAGGTGAGTTATTCTTTTCTCAAAACCTTCAGTTGTGAAGCATTTGCACATGTAGATTTTGAAAATAGAACCAAGCTTTATGCAAAATCAAAGAAATGTATATTTTTTGGATATGGCATTGATGAATTTGGTTATAAGCTTTGGAATTTTGAAAATCAGAAAATTGTGAGAAGCAGGGATGTCATATTCAATGAGAAAGTGTTGTACAAAGATCTATTGTTGCCGCATGAGAAGAAAGAAAATGATTATGTAGTGTTTGATGATATTCCAAACAATGATGTTTCAATGGTTCCTCATGCTGGACAACAACAACAATAATAGATACCACAAACTCCTATTAAACGATCTTCAAGAATAAGTAGACCTCCAGAAAGATTCTCTCTCTCTCTTTGTATACTATTTTGTTAACTAATGCTGGTGAACTAGAATATTATGATGAAGCTATGTAGGTGGATACCAAGGTTCAATGGGAGCATGGAATGGAAGAAATGGACTCCTTGCTGAAAAATCAGACTTGGGAATTATGCAAGTTTCTTTCAGGTAAAAGGGCTTTACCAAATAAATGGGTTTATAGGCTAAAAGAGGAGGATGGAGGTAAGAAAAGATTTAAAACTAGATTAGTTGTAAAGGGATTTTCACAGAAAAAGGGTATTGATTTTGATGAGTTTTTTTCTCTAGTTGTTAAAATGACTTCTATTCGTATTGTTTTAAGTATTGTGGCTGCTGAAGATTTGCATTTAGAACAGCTTGATGTTAAAACAACCTTTTTTCATGGTGATTTGGAAGAGGAAATTTATATGGAACAGCCATAAGGTTTTGAGGTTAAAGGTGAGGAGAAACTAGTGTGCAGATTGAAGAAAATTTTATATGTCTTGAAGCAAGCACCTCGGAAATGGGACTTGAAATTTGATAGTTTTATAGCTAAGCAAGGCTATAGCAGGAGTAATTCTGACCATTGTGTTTATTTTAAGAGGTTGGATAATGATAACTACATTATTTTATGTTTATATGTTGATGACATGCTTATAGCTGGGTCTAACATGGATCACATGAGTGAGCTAAAACAACAATTAGCAAAATCTTTTGCTATGAAGGATTTGGGGGCAGCAAAACAAATCCTTGGTATGAAAAATTGTAGAGATAGGAAAAACAAAACATTATTTTTATCTCAGGCTAATTATGTTGAAAAGGTGTTGCAGAGATTTCATATGGAGAATGCAAAAGCTATCAGTACACCTTTGCCTAGTCATGTTAAATTGACTAAAGATATGTGTCCAAAGACACAAGAAGAGGAAGAAAAAATGTCCAAGGTACCATATGCTTCAGCTGTAGGTAGTTTAATGTACGCTATGGTATGCACAAGACTAGATATTGCACATGTCATAGGAGTTGTTAGCAGGTATTTGAGTCATCCTGGAGTTGAGCATTGGAATGTGGTAAAATGGATTCTCAGGTATTTGAGAGGTACATTCAATAAATGTTTATTTTTTGGGGGCTCTAATTTTGATTTAAAAGGCTATGTTGACTTAGATTTGGTAGGGGATATAGATACCAGGCGGAGTACCACATGTTATGTATTTAGAATTGTTGGGACAGTAGTGAGTTGGATTTCTTGATTGCAAAAGGTGTTTGCTTTATCCACCACAGAGGCAGAGTATGTTGTTGCAATAGAGGCAGCAAAGGAGATGATATGGCTGCAACTTTTCATGGATGAGTTGGGAAAACAACAGGTTGGAAATTACTTGTTTACAGACAGCTAAAGTACTATACATCTTGCAAAGAATTATGCTTTGCATTCTAAAACAAAACACATATAGTTGAGATATCATTTCATTCGGTCGGTGTTGGAGGATGCACAGGT
This sequence comes from Sequoia sempervirens, assembly GCA_007258455.2. Classification (NCBI taxonomy): domain Eukaryota; kingdom Viridiplantae; phylum Streptophyta; class Pinopsida; order Cupressales; family Cupressaceae; genus Sequoia; species Sequoia sempervirens. The sequence goes on along the minus strand of VDFB02274714.1, from coordinate 28,877,683 downwards.
CAAGTTGGACAAGATACATACAAATGTCAATCCAGCGGATATATTTATGAAGGCAGTGACAAGGGAGAAGCTGAGCTCCTCTTCAGCTTTGGTTGGCCTTCAAGGTTGAATTCAAGTATAAGAGAGAAGAAGGGTCCAAGGTACTTATTCCTGTGGGAGCTGTAAGTGTAGCAGTGTCATCCATGATTAGTCTCCAAGTGGGAGGTCTGTGATGGTGTGGATCCTGATCAGTCTCCAAGTGGGAAATTGTTGGTATGTGTCAATTGATCATGCTATTATGTATATCCCATGTTATATTGTACACCTCGCCATGTATCCTTGCTAGGGTCTGGGGCCAGGCGGGGCCCTAGGTGGGGGTTTGGGGGTGGCAGACCCCAAGAAAAAATTTCCTCCTACTTTTTTGCGTTATCACTAAAAAAGGGAAAAAAATCAACAAAAAAAGAAAAATATGATTTTGTAGAACCCAAAATTTGGAAGCTTCTAAGCTTGATAAAAATGGGTTTGGATGGGTGTTACAGTATGATGAAAAATGTGATTATTCGCAAGATTGTAATAAGTTTTGCAATGGATAGTAAAATTATTGGATGGCTACAGTTTGGTGGATGTAGCCCAAATTGGGTGAACCACATTAAATTCTCTGTGTTATAATTTATTCTATGTGCATTTTATTTTCTCTATTTATTAATTAAATTTGTATTTAATTGTTGGATATATGTCATTTCTAACCCTAACAAAAGGGGCTATCAGGATAACCCACATTAGAGTTAGAGTAACAAGTGATAACCTAATTAATTAATGGGTGGGTGGTTAAACATTAATAAGATAATTGTGGATGCCTTGTCCACCTATTAGGGCTTTCATAGACTAAAGGTGGGCTAAGAAGGTCATGGTTGGAAAGATCATTGCCTCATCTTCATGAGAGGTTAATGGTTCCACATGAGTCACCCTATGGGGTCAGCACCTAGAGAGGCTGTCAAGATAACCATAGATAGGGGCGGCGACTAGAGAAAGGAAGTCAAGATAACCCATGTAGTACTATGCGATGATACTCTCCCATAGCTTCCCTTGTGTTTGCTTTTGTGTATGTCTAGAGGTGGTTGTGTCTTATGTTAAGGTGATTGTTTCTTGATGTTTTCTTTGTGGCCTCCTTTCAATTATTTCAATGTTGTATATATGCCTCATGGCAACTTTATTGGTGTTGGTGAAAGGTGCCCTTGGATATTTATTGTTGATTGATTTTGTGGTCTCATTTAGTGAGCTTGGAATTTTATTGTTGTTGGCACCTATTATGGTGATTTAATGTTGATCTATGATTTTGGCAATTGGTTTTGGTTAGACTTTCCTCTACCTTTCCCTTGATTTTTCTTATTTCTAACCTCTGGAAGTGGTTTATTGATGATATGTTTTGTGATTTATTGTTGTTATGTTTTGATAGTGGTGTTTTGAAGTTATGTTTCCTTTATGTGCTTTCTTGTTTTTCATGTTTGGAGTTTAGTCTTGTGTTTCTATTTGGATGTGCTTGGTTGGGGATCCTTCCTTATTTACTCCTAGCATAGGGGTGGTTGGGTGGAACGTGCTATGCACCCTGTTGGGTTCCTTGTGATGCAGTTGTACCATTCAATGCAGAGTTTGCAGATGTGATTAATCTAGGGTTCATATGTTACGAGATATATATTTGTACTCTAGATGCATTTTATGTATTGATGTATCATTCCCACGTGCGTTGGGAATACTTATGATGTATTTTTTTATATTTACTTTATATTTCCATGTTTAATTTATTATGAATGCAGGTAAGGTTTTCACATCTAGTTTTTTTTTGTTACATTGGTTATCATTTATTAATGTTTAAAATTGAAGTTAAGTGAATGGATGGGTTAGCTATGTAATGTCACCTCATGTACCCCAAAGGACTTATGTGTTTAATTTTTAATATTTTAAATTTAATGTATACAATAATTTATACACTTTAATTTATTTATTTTTAAAGTACCATAAATGTTAGAAGTATTATTTTTCTTTAGGGTTACAAGGTGGGGCATTACAATGCCCTTGTCCCATCCACTATGTTATCAATCCCATTACCCTTTAACCAAATCCTTCTCTCCCATTCTAATTCACCTTCATCCATCTTATCAAAAAATAAAAAAATCAAAAATTAAATAAAAAAATTTAAAAAATATCTAATGGTGAAAACCTAGAAAACAAGCACCTTGGGCAAGTACCATGATGAAAACCTAGAAAACATACATCATGTGTAAATCCTTCCATCAACTGGTACTCTACACTTTAGGGAAAGCTTCACCCACTACATCCTATACAATTCCTTCATCCCATATTCTAATCCACCATATATTCATGTCTACCCATTGTATCCAATCCTTTCCAATCCCTCTGTCCTCCTTTCGATCTTGGTAAGGATAGGGGTAGAACTTATATATATGATTTAGACAACAAAAACCTTAATTTATTCATATTTCCTCCAACCTCCATATCCTCCATCCATAAACCTTTTACTACTTCCAACCATCAAGTTATTATCCAAGTGACCAAGACCTATCCTACCACCTCCCTTGAATTTGATAGACTTACCCATAATGGTTTCAATATCCAATCCACCAAATGTTGGGAAAAATCCATTATATCTGTAGACATCTAAATTTTTCCACCCCCATATGGTCAAATTCACCCATTTTATTTGGGTATGTGCAGGATCATCATGGAAAAAATAGGCTCTTAAGTGGCAAAAAAATCAGAAAAAATAGTGTTAGGCAACTTGACATAAAAATTTGAATAAGCTATCTATATTATTTCGAAAATATGTAAGAATAGAATTTGTAGAAAATTTAATGTAGTTTCCAAACTACTAAGTTTATTTAAAAATAAATAAAATCTATTTGGTGAAAATTTGAAATTTCAATGCAGTAATAATTAAATTTCAAGGAAAAAATAAGAAGTAGGTGTTTGTTTGACCACCCTAACCATAATAAAATGATAATATTTTTTTATAATATTTTATATATAAGTAGAGGACTCATTTCTAGATGTGATGCATATTTTTTTATTTTTTTCTAAGTAATAATTAATTATGAATTTTTTATTACAACTTTTAAAAAATATAAAAACTTGTATGTCTGACCACCTTAACTTGGTCAAAACTTCATGAAATTTATTTTTTTATTTTTTTAATCCTATAGTATGTGAAGCATAGAATGTGACACATGTTTTGGATTCAAAAATGTGATACCGTTTGAAAGTTATAGATGTTTTTCAATCAGCCTATCAATTAGGACTTTAGTCGTAATTCTAATAGAAAATGAATAATAATTATTTATTAAATTCAAATTAAAGTATAATTTATATTGGTGGAAAGCTGAGAATCTCCTCTAAAAACCCTTTTCATTTCATCAATTTTGGGTTAAAAAAATTGTTAGCCACATACCCTTCAAATATCCATAATATTGCCACTTTTTGGCCCATCATGATCATGCACATACCCATTCCTCTATCCCACATCCCTCATCTGTGTTAATTAAATAATTTAATTAATATTCCCATTTTCTAATGTTCTTAAGGTATTTCTCCCTTATCCCCTTTCCTCTCTAAATTCAATAAGTACTCTAATTTATTTAATTTAGTCATTTTCCATTTATGAATTTAAATCAATTTTTAATTTCATCATTTATCTCTCCTTGTCCCATCCTCCATAATTTTCTCTAATCTAGATTAATTTAATTAATCTGTGATTAGGATGTGCACATCCCTAATCGTAATTAGGGTTATATCCTCCATATTTCCCCACTTGTCCTTAATTCTTCATTAGCCTGCCTAATCTCATGTTTGCACAACTCTAATCACTTCATTAGGTCAACCTAATCCTCATGTCATTTATGGGATGGGTCCTAAGTCAACTTCATTTATTGATTTTTCCTTTTAGAGAAGCCAACTCCTCCCCCATCTGAATTTTAAATTCACATTTATTTCCCCTAGGTATTTTAAGAAATTTTTAATCCCTTCCCTCATCCCCATGTGGATATTTGAGAAATTTTTAATTCCTCACATATCCCATCACCCACATAGGGACAAGGACCTCCTTTATGAGGAGATCTTGTCTAAATCCCTATGTACTATGTAGTACCTCCAACTCATCTCCCCTTTGACACCTCACCTACTGCATGCCAAGATTTGAGGGCTTGTGAGTTCTCAACTCGCCCTAGCCCTTGATCTTTTCCATTGTGGCTTCATCTTGACCCTTCATTATTTAGAGACACTTTCCTTAATAATGGAGGAATTTTCCCTTATTTGTATCCAACACACATTTTCACTCAACTTAGCACTCTAACATCCAAGAGCTCAACCAAGCAAAAATACACCATTGTTGCAACACCCTTTGCATCCATACCTTGCATCCATTGCAATACCCACTTGCATCATTGCATTCTCCATCATCTCACGATAATTTAGAACTGTGTTTATGCTATTTTTTCATCAAAAAGTGCACACATTCGAGCAATCAATAGGGAAAACCAAGTAATCAACTCAACAAGGTAAAATTTTCTTTTTCTTTCATTTTGTTTGAGTTCATTGTATGCCCAATCTTGAGTGTTTGTTTTATGCTATAACGCCCGTCATGCAAACCCCAAAGAACACACACACAATGCAAATAATATTTATGTGTTTTTTAAAAACATAAAGTAAACATGCAATAACATTAAACCGTAATCACATTGTACATTACATCACATTATCACACTTAGTTCTCTGGGGCACGCGAGGTTACATCACAAAAATCTAAACGAAAGCAAAAGACAACATTGAACAATATATCCATTTATATTATAACAACCATGAATAAGAATACCACCATGAATCAAGAGTGAGAGTGTTACTCCATTACATTTTACAATCATAATGAATCTCTTTAACAAAGTTACAAATGATCCTAACTATTACATCATTGTTATAAAATTACATTACAAGCTCTTGATATAAGAATTACAACAAATTTCCCAAACATGTGGGATGATACAAGTACAATAAATTCTGAAATACAAGGTGTTCACTGATACAACTCCAACTACAAAAATGGTGAGAAGAAAGGATGCTGATGGGGAACCCAACGGGTGCGGAGCACGTTCCACCCAACCATGTGAGTTATGGATAACTCACCCCCCGTGCTCAAAGGTGACAATGAAGTTAACTCGACCATGATTGTCAAACCAACTCCATAAACAACAAAGTACAAACTCAATAACACAACAACATAATCCACAACATTTACAAAGAAACAAAAGATAAAGCTAAGAAATAGATCAAAGCAATAACAGATAAACAAGTTACCAAGGAACATTCATAACTCAACTTCAAAAGAATCCAAAACAACATAAAGATTACAATTCTAGAGGCGACAAGAAGTAATGCACTAGGGTGTCTAGTGGAGAGTGTCATCGCATAGCTCTCATGGGATCTCCTGGCTCTTCCTCCAACTTGAGGCACCGACACCCATCTATGGATCTCTTGGCTCTTCCTCCTACTTGAGGCGCCGGCACCATAGGGTAGCTCATGCAGAGTCGATGACCTCTCATGAAGACGAGATTATGACTTTGTTGACCACAGCCTTCTCAGTCTATCATTAGTCTATGATATCCCTAATGCATAGACAAGGAATCCAATATTTATTATCTTGTGTGTTTTACTACCCATCCCCCCTAATTCTATTTTTTTTAGGTTATCACTTGTTTAACTACTCTTACATGGGTTCTCCTGTACACTTCCTCTTACTCGAGGCGCCGGCCCCCACGAAGAGCCACTCTCCCTAAGACCCCTAATAGAAACCAAAATAAGGCAAGGGTTGTACCATCAAGTATAAGGAATATAACACAAAACAAGACATGTGAGGCAAATCCATCTTGCGATCACTCATAATCACAATGACCACAATCTCGTACAACCCTTACAATAAAGATGCTTAACAAAATCATGTAATATTCAAATCCAAAAAGTACAAGGATAAACGTCCAAGAAAATAAATCAACCCTCTGGAACAAGGGTTTGTAAAAAAATAGGGTTCCCACATGGACAACACTAACAATAGCCATAACGGAAAAGATAACACAATTTAATTTTGGAAGACAACACCAAATTTAATGTAATTCATTCCCGATCATTCAATTAAATTAATCTCACCAATTTGCTAATCGTTACAACATAAGATTCTCATTTTCAAATATAATGAAATATAACTAACTTAGTATAATCCATTTATAGTATGAAATAAACTAATTTTCTATTTTAAATTATTTGCTCAACAAAAGATAAAATACTACCCTTTAAATATATATATCTATATATAACCATTATTAACATTTTATTTAAAATACAAAAAATTACATTTTAAAATAATAATAATATTAAATAACATAATTATAATTCTATTTAAAATAAAATAAATTATAATTATAATATTTAATAAAATAAATATATACAACTATATATATATATATATTTATATATATATACAAATATAAAATTTAATAAAATTTAAAACACAGTAAGAAAGGGCCGACGGCCCAGTTGACTGTTTGTAGGGCAGAGAGGACTGCCTACGGCAATCCTTGTGACTGCTGTGCACGACAGTCCATAGGATTGCCGCGCATAGTAGTCTATGAACTACTATGGCTAGTCCTTTTGCCACAGGAGGGCGGGGTGGCTACAGCCTGCCGTCCTTCCCCAAACCCCATTACAATGAAATTTTATTTTATATTTAAAAAAACAAAAAAAAACACGCAATTTTAATAAATAAACATCCGTCTGTCCCTGATACGGATTCTGACAGCCTATTCGGCCATAATAATAATTTATTTTAAAACAAAACATAGAATTTAATAAAATTAACCTCCATCCCTAGTATGATTCTGACTGCCATTACGACCAACAATTTTATTTTAAATAACAATTTCGAATACTTTATAAAGCACAAAAAAGAAGAAGTTATAAACATATGTATGTATAAATATATACAAAATTTGTATATATTTATATATACATTTCAGATGAACAAATATACCAGCTACAGGTACAGAGAATAGAAGAACTGCATAAAAATAACTTATATAAAAAAAAATATATGTATATATATATATATTTATGAATATATATATATAAATATATATAAAGGATATATTTTTATAATCCCAGAATAAATGGTTCTTAAAGAAAACTATGTAAATTCCCAAAGACACAACAGAATATATTTAAAAATATATATTTTATTTTCACAGACTCAACATTATTTTCACACGGCCAAATTGGAAGAATATCCATAGAGTAATTTACATAGACAGTTTTTTTTCAATTTCTTCAGCAATTTTCACTATTTAATAAATTTCCATTTCCTAAGGTTTCATTTTTCTTTCCCCAAGTAATCTAATTACTTTTTTATGTTTTCTTTAAATCAGAAGACCATAGAAGAAGTAGATAAAACCTGGAGTCCTGCGCTTATTTGAGAAGCTGATGATGCCTGCTTGAATCCGATGGCCTTTACAAAGCGCTTCTGGTTCTGCTTCGAAATCTCCTCTGTAGAATATCGTGCTCAATTTCAAATCTAATATTCTCTTAGAAACCCTTCCCAAAACATGCAGCAATAGATTGACAAATCTTTTTTTTTTAAAAAAAATTCAGAAGATTTCAACATTCAAAAGACATTATTTTTATTTTGCTTTTATTTTATTTTTCAACTTCTGTCACATTCTTCCCATGCATGAAAATTCATAATTCTGCAACTAAATAAAAGATGCCTCTTTCCCTTTTTGAAAATTCTAAAAAAAAATCTAATAAAAAGAATCTATCTAATTTAATTCTAATTAAGTTTCCTTTTCCAATACTTTCAATTTTAAATCTACTTTTGCAAGATTTATTTGGTATGCACATAATATACTTTATTTTAATAATTATCCTCAACAAGATAATTAATTAAAATAATAAATAAAATTTAATATTAAATTAGCACATTTAAATCTGTACATACAAATTAATCTAACATTATAATAAACAATTATTACCAATATTAAATAAACTAAACCACGACTTATAAAATACTAACATCAATAACATATGACAATACACAAACATGACCCACAAAGAACGACAACAAGAATGTGCAATACCACTCAATTTGACGGTTTGACAACATGGGACATGATGACTTCATGGTCACCTCTATTTCAACATTTGACCATTGGGCTATTGGTGCTCGCCCTGTCTTGCCGAAGCAGGTGGAATCGAGACTATGTACCTGCAATCCCTACATACAAACGAAGTCATGTACATGTGCATACATATATATATATATATATAATCAAAGAATTGCATTGTGAGAAGGAATCATAGCATAACAGAGCACTCACAACGAGTGATGCTACACTGTCCTTCATCACATCTATCCTAACAATTATAATATGATTGATAAAATAACATTTCTAAACTAACAATTCATCTCATGACATAATTTATTAAATCACTACATCATAATATAATTATGAAAATCAACTAACATCACCAACCACAATGTCATATGAAATAATCATGTTGACAAATGGAATAACAACATCATCAAATGTCTAACTAACCAAATCACACAAAAATAGTACCATCATAGTATCAACGTATCAAAACAAAGCATAAAAACTACTGAGTCTAACTAGCAACTAGGAGGGTTATTACATATGCTTTTGATCTCTTTCATTAGCTAGTTTTTTGCATTTATGTGGGTTGAAAACACCTACACACAATGTCATCTAATATAATCCTTCTAGCTTATCCATTCAATATATAAATACTTTGTATATTCATTCTTCCTCCATCTAGCCATACAAAAACCTTCATATCCCCTATCCCTCATCCACCATCATTCTATGATGGATTATCATGAGCATCCCAATCTCTCGTTATACATGATACTTATAGAGTGGGAAATGTCATTATCCCATGAATTTTTCTGTAGAGACCATATTTGGATCCCTCCATCTATCCATCAGAATCTTCCAATTATTTCCATCCACTATTAATAATCCCTTTATCTCCCCATATCCGATCATCCCTTGTCTAGGTAGACTTGACACTTCCCTTGTCATTAGTATCAAGCTACATGAGACCTACACACAATCCATTATCATTTCTCCTATCAATTGAAGTGCTCTTAGTAATCCAACATAGTAAGAAAATATTAATCCTAACACTTCTTCCTATCCAATCTAAACAAATCATCCAATAACTTCCATTGTTCTTGCTACCAATCTCATTACGAGCCTTGATAAACATAAAATAATAATAAAATATTTTATTCTTGAAACCCTTGTGTTATTTTTTATAAATATATTGTTTCCACATCAACAACAGTTACATCATCATCAAATCATCTTGGCTTCTTAGCTTAATCAAGACAACAACATATTTCTCTTTGTATAATTTTGTGCATGTTTTCTTTCATGTTTGTGTGTATTATTATTTTTTTATTGTAGATAAATTATTCCTTCAATCTACATGGCACAATGATATCATGGTATTCCATATCATGGTAGTATTCTACATATGATTGTTTGTAACTTTTTCTTATAAATAAGGTACATCATTACCTTGGAATTTTATACCTTGTTGCACACTATCTAGTAAAATATCAAATAAATATTTCTCAATCCAATGTAGAATAACAAAGTATTTCAATCAATTTATCCATTATCTCTTCCTTTCATAACCTATCCCTTAACATCTTCTATCCTGCATCTTTTCATCCATTTTGAGAGCATGTATGTTCTCCTAACCTAACTATATTCTCCCAAGGGCATCATCATCCACACCATAATTCATCCTATGCACCCCTTTAAATGAATGGGGCTTCTTCCCTAATCCAACCAGTTTGGGTATGTGCAGGATCATGATGGGCCAAAAAGTGGCAATATGATGGGTATATGGCTGACGAATTTTTTTTAATCCAAAATTGATGAAATAAAAAGGGTTTTTAAAGGAGATTCTCAGCTTTTCACCAATATAAATTATGCTTTACTTTGAATTTAATAAGTAATTATCATTCACTTTCTATTCAAATTATGACTAAACTCTTGATCGATAGACTTATTGAAAAACGTCTATAGATCTCAAATGGTATCACATTTTTTGAATCCAAAACATGTGTAACATTATATGCTTTGCATACTATAGGATTAAAAAAAGAAAATTTAAATTTCATGAAGTTTTGACCAAGTTAAGGTGGTCAGACATATGAGTTTTTTATATTTTTTAAAACTTGTAATAAAAAATTCATAATTAAATATTTACTTGGAAACAAATTATAAAAAAATATGCATCACATCGGGACATGAGTCCTCTACTTATATCTAAAATATTATAAAAAAATATTATCATTTTATTGTGGTTAGGGTGGTCAGATAGACACCTACTTCTTCTTTTTTCCCTGAAATTTAAGTACTATTGCATTTAAATTTCAAATTTTCACCAAATAGATTTCTTTTTTTTTTTAAACAAACCTAGTAGTTTAGAAACTACATTCAATTTGCTACAAATTATATTCTTGCATGTTTTTTAAATAATATAGATAAATTATTCAAATTTTTAAGTCAAGTTGCCTAACTCTAATTTTTCTAATTTTTTTGCCACTTAAGGGCCTATTTTTTCATGATGATCCTACACATACCCTTTTCTTCTCATCCAACTAGTTTTATTCTTATTTGTAATCATGTTATTTTGTAACACCATCTTAGAGAGGAAAAATGTAGACACCTAAAATTGATACATCATCATTTCAACTTACCATTCATCATTTTATCTATAATTAATCATTTTCATTTGATTAATATCAAATTATGATCCCATTTTCTTTTAATTTATTTTTACTTTTTTCCATTATTAATTAAATAATATTTTATTATTAAATTAATAAAATCACTATTCACTCTATCCTATTCCTAGCCTAAAATCATTAATTATCCTTCATGTATAGTCTATCTTAAATAAATAAATATTTGTCAAGTCCCCCATCCTTATCCGAAAATAAAATAAACACACTATATATTTATTTAATTATCTTTTTTCTATCCATTTTTTAAAAATGGAATAAAGCCAATTATTCCACTAATCCCCCACTTAAACATTTCTAACCCTCATTAATCCATCAAATCATGTCCATCCTCCAAAAGTGTACATAGGCATGGGTTTTTTTTTGTAAGGTATGGCCTTTGGTACATATAAAATTTGGTCTTGGTACAAACCACATGGGTCAAATATATGTCCAAACATCCAAGGTATTCCAAAGTACCCCCTCAATCCCATCCATCCACCTCTTCCAAGAGAATCCTCAACCATTGGTTTCCATTTAAGCATGGAATCCTCCCCATTTATAAACCTCATGGAGACATTGTCCTCTCCTCATCCCCTATCCTCTCATCTAATTTGAGCCCTTGATCTTTGAAATCAATTATGTTGATCCAATCCCTCATCTAAAAATTTATAAATTGGATGCAACAAACCATTTTAGAACATATACTCTTTATGTAATGTTATGTTTTTGGTAAGGGATGGAACAACCACCATGACTTGATGCAACAAGGATTGGTATTGGTGAGACTTGTTATTTTCATCAATATTTTCTAGAACTCATTAATCAAAGTGTTGCATATATTTTGAGTAGGATATGTTAACTTAATTTAACTTGTTCTTATGCACTTGTATTTTGTATGTACATAATAGGAATGAAAAATTACATACAAATAGAAAAAAATATTTTTACAAAAGAGAAGATAAAGAACAAAAGATAAGGAAATGGACTAGTCCAAATATTTAAAAAATAAAGCATAAAATATTTTTTATCCCTTTCAACAATGGCATATGTATGTCTAAATAAGGATAATATAAACCAATCTAAAATGAATGAAATAATTTATAGTCTCTAAATCTTTTAAAAATAGCATAAACTATGTTTCCCCTCTTTGAATAATGACATAAGTATGTTTAAATGAGGATACTAAGTCCCAATCTAAAATAAACTAGCTCATATACACTCAAAGATATTGCAAGTGTGCTTTCAAACCAAGGTTCCTAAATAAGCACTTAAGTGAAAATCTAATATATATTTGAAACTAGTTGAGTTCAACAAGAATCCATGGCAACACCTACATGAACTATGTATTCATTCACTTAAAACCATATTAATGATTAGATAAGAAAAAATCATGTATATGCTTACAAATTAAATAATTCCCAATAATTATATTAATCTTTATTTTTTTCATACAAAATCAAATGATTTTTCCATGAAAATTAATAAAAAATCCCCTTTTTAAAATGTTTGAAGACTATTTCTTTTATTTTCCCATCTTAAATTTTGAATAAATAACTATTATTAACAATTTCTATAGTTTAAATAAGTAAACATCAAATACCCAAGAACCATCACTCTTTAGCTCATATAGTCACCTTCATAGCAATAGAATTAGAGCATTAGCATCCATATAGATTTCCATTCATTGTGTATAGAATTATATTTATTATAACATAGAGTTAATATAAATTTTAAAAAAATGGTTTGTGGTCATAAAATAAAAACAAAGGGTTTCACATACATGGAGCACAATCGAAATCAGCTTATAGTAAGATAAAATAAGATAAAAAAAAATTATATTCATCAAATATAAAATATAAAATAAAACATATTTCTTTTAAATAAGCAATGAAGAGATCAATATTTACATTTTATTTTAAAAGTAATTTTTTTAATAAAAAAACTTTAAGACTAGAGATAATTAATTATGAGAGAATATTGATTTGGTAAAATGTAGTACAAAATAGTGTCTTCTAATTAGGTGGGCCTTAATAATTAGACAACACTACAAATAATAATGTTAAACCAAAATATTATATTTTTTTAAAATATTAAAAATATTAATAAAAAATTCTATTTGTAAAGAATAAATGTTCATATTCTACATTTCACTTTGGTTTTACATCACTTTCTATATGACATCAATGTATAATCATATTATCAATTGATTTATGTTACCACCTGAATCAAACTCAACTCAAAATCTATATGTGATTATAAATCATTTTAGTCTATGTTTTTAGATCATTTAATAACAAGAACTAGGCTACATAATATAAATTATCCACCAAATTCAAAATTCAAAATTTATGCTTTAAATTTTATCCTTTTGGAAACTAGTTGAAATTAAACTGGCCTACATGTCCAAAAAATAAATTGAGTAATTATTGACATGTATATAAGGATATTTCTTTGAGACACTATCACAATATCTAGAAAGTGATAAATCATAAAATCATATAAATACATATTAAATTAAAGAACACTTAAAGCTACATTTCTATACTATACTAAATCATGAACATATTAGAGTTAGCATCTACATTCTATATTTGACATGTCTTCAACAAACTGTATTAAATTATTTATTGGGATTCAAATATGGTCTTAAATCAATTGTCATGAACCAATATTCATGAGAAGTGGCTCATAAAAAACCATCTCTCACATGATCGTGAATGTTCGACCTAGCACTCATTGCATCTAGGTGATTTTCTCAAGAGATAAAAACCAAAATTTTCTAAGAGATACCCATCAGTCAAACCACAATAGTGGTTTACAAAGTTTATGAGGAAGGAAATTTCTTTTTTTTTCCTTTTTCCAAAGTCAATGGGTTCGGTCGAACCACATTATATGTTCAACCGAACATATATGTTTGATTGAACCATTGGTTCAACCGAACCCCCAAACCCTACACACAAAAAAATAGATATTTTAAGGGGTTCGGTCAAACATGGGTTTGACCGAACCCCTTAAAAAAAACAAAAAAAAACATGAATTAGTCACTGTCATTTTCACTTTTTACTAGTTGCTTTCCCTGTGCTTGTGCGTGCAACGAACCAAACATGATCTGTAAATGGCGATGACTTCATCTCTCTGGTGAACGCAAACTCAACTTCATCTTTCCAAAGTTCATCAGCCCAACTTGCATATCTAGCACCAGGTTTGTCAAATTTGAATTTTGTAGAGTTCAAAATGCATTTCTTTGTTAAATTTCAAAACCCTAAATGCGAAATTTTTCAAGTTTGTTGAATCAAAACTACATTTGTTTGAAAGTTTCTAAAGTCTTTTCAACATACACTATTTCTATGATACATTTCTACTCTATCAAAAAATTAGCATGCTCTATCTATGCTTCCACATTTTGCATAAATTTCTATCGGGGCACCTCCAATTTATTTGAGGCTTTATATCAAATAGATCATTAAAGAATTTATTTGAGGCATTATATCAAACAGTTCATGGTAATTTTTGATGGAGTATGATAGAAATAGTGTTTCCATTATATGCACCCTATATCAAACAATTCATTAAAAAAATTATTTGAGGCATTATATCAAACAATTCATGGTAGTTTTTGATGGAGTATGATAGAAATAGTGTTTCCATTGTATGTACCCTATATCAAATAGTTCATTAACAAATTTATTTGAGGCATTATATCAAATAGTTCATTAACAAATTTATTTGAGAAATTATATCAAACAGTTCATGGTATAAATTTTAGGGTGCATACAATGGAAACTTGGATAAAATTCTTCATATTTTGCCTTTGAGTCTTATGAAATTACTCCAAAAATGGTTGGTGAACTAAATGTATGAATCAAAGAATAAATTTAGAGGAAAGAAACTAGATTGTTTGAATGAAATGTATAATAAAATAGTTCTATTAGGATTAGAAGGAATGAAGGTATTATTAAATTTTCTAATATTAGGAAAATATAAAAATATGTCCACTTTACTATATATATATATATAAAACTATTCTTCATATATCCATGTTAAAACTATTAAAAATTAAATTACATAAATCAATTTTAAATTTGTACAAAGAAATAAATGACTTTGACTAAGAGCGAATATTTAAAATATAGCTATCCTCTTTGCAAAATCCAATTTGATTTGAGATATTTATGGACAAAAAATATGGATGAGCATGAGGTAAGTAAGAAAGAATAACCTTAATTTATATCTTCCCTCATCAAATAATTTCACGTTTAAAGAGTTTCTTAAGGCATATCCAATTATGAAAAACTATTATATACTTGTTATAACTATATTAAAGTATATCATGAATAAATTGAAAGGATAAAGAGTAAATCACTAAAAACACATATATAAATCATAGAAGTAAATTGATTAATATAAGGAGATTCAAGTGGTTGGATAATTTTTTCCAAGGAGTGGAAGAGGTTAAGAAGGAACCATCACATAAATATAATATTTTAAATACTTTAAAAGAAAAATACATTTCTCCCTGCTCTAAATTGAAATGGTATTCCTTCTAAGATGATAATAATTGAAAAAGAAGAAAATAATCATTATGAAGATCAAGTACCATTGATAAGTTTTAAGAGATGAAATAAAATATTCAACAACAAAAGAAAAAAGAGAAAATAGTTAATGCTAAAGAAACAACTACAACTAAGCTACTATGTTATAAATTCTCCTCTTATGTAGTCTTTATTTCCCTATAAATTGTGGCCTCCTTGTACAAATTAGCTATTTATCACCATAGTGAAACAAATTTAACCTTTTGAAATGGTTAAACATTATTATTATTTTTATTTGTATAAGTATAATTATTATGGGTTCATTTCTCCTCTCCTACTCTTCCTAATAAGGTTCTATTTTACAAGCCTCATATAAATGATAGGGTTATAACTTCTAAGAATTGAATAGTGTCAACTTAATCTCATTAGACAATGCTCCCCTAGTATTAATGGGGCCAACTTTTTATCTATCAAACTCGGCTATGTTTACATTGAATAAAAATTTGATGCCTTTATCATGATACTTGAACTAAGATATCTTGGCTCTAATTTTAGTCATTTTATCTAAAAATTATTGGTGACATATCCATTCGTGTTTAGTTTTAATCATTTATTATTGCAATTGATTATTACAAGGAGATTCTTGAAGCTTGTATTCCATCCCCACCATTTTTATTCTAAATATTTGACATTTTATTTCAACTTAAAGTTTAAATTTTATCTTTAATGCTATACATATTTAAATCTAGGATAACACATATTCATTATATTTCACTAAATGTGTTCAAGTATAGAAGAAAAACCTTCAATATATCTTTAAGATAACTTTGATACCACCAAGATAATCCCACCTTTCATTGCATTAATATCATGGTTAACTAACCCTTCCTATTTACATGCTTTTCAATTAGAGTATCCTCTAGTAAAAATAGAAACATTAATAGTGTGGTTATCAAAGAGTGTCTAGGGATGCACACATCACTATTTTTAATAAATTATAAAATTGTAAGAAATGTTTATGGAAGAAATAACTATCTAATAGAGAATATAATGTATTAGGACATATCTAACTATTACATATTTGAAATAAAGCCCCTTTAAAATCTATCTTATTGCCATTTAATGAGTCAACTAGTTTCAAAATTATTTTCATCTTATTCCCCCAAAATTCATCACCTTTACAACAAAACTTGATTTCATCTAATTTATCCTATTTATTCTCAAATCATATTAAAATCACCACCTTAAACTCTAAGAAATATTTGGTAACTTATTTATTTTATCTTCATTTAGAAAGGGGTGTGAAGGGTATTTAGAACCTTTTAAAGTTTCTTTCAAAATAACTAGGAAGATTTTATTCATTGCCTTTCTTGTTGCTTTTAGGATTAGTGTTATGAATTTTGTGCATTCATTCTTAAAAATTCTTATATCAACTCATTTAGCATTTCCATGATCGTTTTATATGGGAAAGGTCAACATACAATGAGGTAGACACTTTCCATTCTTTTTATTCCTTAATTTGTTCTTTCTAGGGAAACTTTTAGTCTTTTCAAACACCTTACAAAAATATGATAAATGTGTGATTATTTTTCTTTCCACTCTATAAATTTTTGATGTGCTTGGAAATATAATTAAGACTCATAATGTACAATGATAAAAATTTAGTATATATGAAAGAAATATTTTTGAGACATCAAACTACTATTCTACATAACTCTCACATGGAAATAAGAATATTATTTTATTTTAACTAAAGAAATTGTCTGTACTCTATCTTGAAAATTACTAATTAGTTTTGGATTATATACTTATAATTTAAAATAAGAGCATCCTTTGTAGCATGGAATAGATAGGTTAATTTTAATGAAATAAAATATGTTTTTATATTAAGAAAAATTTACATATATATGGAACTCATACATCAAGAGAAATTGACTAAGATATAACTTTGTATGAGAATTAAGGTGCTCTAATAATTTATATACCTTCTTTCAATAATTAACATTAGAAATTAATACTCGGTTCACATTGTATACCCACCTCCCAATGGTCTTGGAATGGATACATTTAGATGGAGAAGGATTTATGAAATAATACATGAAGTTTATTTATGAAATTTGGTCTTTTATTGTTGGCTTCTAGTATGAATGTTATCTATACTTGGTGGAATTCTTAGTCAAGACTCTCAATCTTCCATTGTTGGTTTCTAGTGTGATTATACAATATGCTCGCCAAACTGTATTAATTTCTAATGTTAATTATTCAAAGAAGGTTTTGTTTCATAAGAAGAGACCTGTGTTCACATATTCCAAGGCATGTTATTATCCAAAATGCATGACACTTCTTCACATCTCTACCAAGTTCTAAACAGATATAGATCTGCCATTTCCATGGAGGAGATTGATGATTTAAAAAGAAAATATCATGCCATTTCTTTCTTGAGAAGTCATGTTTGCATTCATGATTTGCAACTTCCATTTTCATCCAAAAAGAAATTATGTTATCGTTATGTGCTTGATATTAAAACAAATCAAAACCTTCATTTGAGCATGATTGCCAACATAAAGGTAAACGAGTGGAAACAAAAGAAAGATTGGTTAATGGCTTTTAGCATGTTGGTGGAAAATTTGCATCTTTTTGAAAGTGGCTTCCTAGCTTATCAGTCTTATGTTTAGTAAGGTTTTGTAATCTCCACTGTGTTATGTATTCGAGTCATAGGTATATCTAGTATGATGTCTTCTTTTGGGTATTTTGGGTGCATAAAATAATGTGCATATGTATAGATGTATTCAACCAATGTGATTTTGTAACATTGTAATAAAAAAATTGGTCATTTGTACTAGGACCTCCCTGGTCTTTTTGATATTTTGTAAAATTTCTTACTCAGACTACAACTGGGGGTTTTCTTGCTGGTTCTTTCCTACCAATATGTCCACCTGAACCAGCTACATGTAAAATATTATATATAAATAAAATTATAAGTGTTCTCCCACTTTTTCTTAAAAACAAAGTTCTTGTAAATGTCCACATCTTTTTCCTTGACACAGTTGCCATTTCTTAAAATATTTCTTATGATTTTTCATAATGTTGACTAGTCAATACTTTATTGTAAATATTATATAGTCATGCTCTTAAATGTCATTAGAATATGTCATAATTGTAAGTTTTAATGATCAGATTGTATGTATATAAATTAATTCAAATAAAACACAACAACACAAAAAATACCCTGGGAAAACTCTCCTCCTGAGGGAGAAAAACCTAGCCACAAAATAACACTTATATATTGAATCTCAATAAGGAGAGTGTCCTTTTACAATAGGCCAATCTAAAGGCTGGATATGAGAATCAAATAAGAATGCAACACAACCAACACAAAAAAATATTTCGCTGATACAAGATATAGTCACAAGAGATATCACTCCACCTTGAAGAACACGCACTTGACAATAATCAATATGAATCAATAACTTCTCCTTTTGTACTTGGACTGAACTTGCATGTATGTGATATGAATTGAATGCTAATGAATGAGTCATAATGAAATAATCGAATGAATATATATACAATATGAAGAGGCATGTCACTCCAAATCATATCAGGTTGGCCTCAAAATAATTATATCTTTTACTAATTTTAATAAGTCAGCCACCTCAAAGTTGTGTCTCTTTATTAAATTTGCATCTCTTTATTAAATGTATCTTTTATCAAAGGGAATGACTCTTCATTAAGACACATATAAAAATTAAATAGACAACAACTATATTTAATTATTATCTTCATGCATACTGGGCTGGAAGGTATTCGCCTGAAGCTGCCACAATCTTCAAAAATAATATAGGGTTTCATCTTATAAAGCTATAATAATAAATTATATGCATTTAGAACATTTTAGACACCTCCCTTGAAGAATTCAATAAATGAAAAATAACTACCAACACAAATTGAGATGCCTCATTTCCTAATATGAGGACAAAATAATAAATCAAAATATTAGGATGCAAGGTTGACCCACCTTTCCCAATACTTGGCTAAGTTTATCATCTATTGAGGAGTGGATCAAAACAACAATTGTGCTTAGTTCTTACTACTAATGCAAGGAATACCTATTCATTTTTTCTTTATTGTAATTTCCTAATGACTCCTCATCTCAAGTTAAATTGTGGGAATGGATTTTTATGCCCTCCCTATGACTAAATGGCTACAAGGAGGTGAATATGATATGGTAGAAAAAACCAAGATACAAGTTGTTTTAGTTCTCATAAACTCTCTAAAAAATAATTGAATTCCTACGTCCTAACTAGAAATACCATGAGGGGTTTAGATCCCATTTTAGACAAAAAATATTCTTATACTGATCACTAGTTCACTTGGACCAACTAAAGAGATGATGAACTAAGGGAAACTTAGTTGTATTGATAGATTAAAACTTTGTTATTTCTCTTTCCATTGTCCCCTCTCCACAAAACACCCTTATTGAAGTAGATTCTATTAAACCTATCTCACATATCACCTCCCAATTCTTTAAACTTTTCAAACTTCTTATTCCTCATACCTAATTTAATATATCCTTCAAGCTTGACATTTCCCACCTCAATCAAATTGATCACCTTGCTTCCATAATATCCCTTTGGTTGATGTTCCTAGAGGTACCTCATCAAAATGGTAAGTGGATACAATTGTGGAATGATGTGATTAAATCTATTGCACTACCTTACTATGATCTTACAATAAAAATATGGCTAGAAAGAGATCTAGAATGGAAAAAAATATGGATCCAAATAGAAAAAAAAAAACTTGCTTTGGCTTTAGCACTTACTAATAGCTTTTATACAATGAGTGGTTTCTTTCGTTGAAATAAAAATTAGAAGATTTGAACTTAATTGTGGTAGAGGATCTCAATTAAGAGATAGGCTACATTGGATGAAATGATATAAGGGATACAAATTATTTTTTAGTTATCTCGAACATATTTACATTCTCGAGAGTGGATAATATTTATCATTGATCAAGAGAGGTAGTTCCATGACAACTCTAGTGACATTAAATCCATTTTCCTCCAACATTACAAATAATTTTTAATTGATCTAGTTGAAGGAGATCCACGTCAAGATATAGTGAAAAATTATGGGCATAACAATTATATATTTTTTAACATATAATTAATGTATGGTTGGATTAGTGAGATATTTATAACAAGTATGCAATATGAAGTCAGACTTTATTAGATTTGATTCTTAATAAATTAGTTTTAACGATTCAATTTATAGCTTTATGCAATCTATAATAAGTTTAAATAGTTTGATGGTATCTAAACTTTATACATATAAAAATATGATAAATGTCTGATTATTTTGTTTTCCAATCTATAATGTTTTGATGTTCTTGGCTATATAATTGAGATGATTCACTCATGTTGTAATGATAAAATCCATCCTCATATGGAGGATTTTATATTATCTTCCATTAAATTCATCCTCTTTATGAGATTCTTACATGGAATATTGATATTCTAGTGTGAATTCTTAGTTTTAGACATATCTTAACTAGATAAATTTAGGTTCAATGAAGGAAAAATAAATAAATTCACTTACATAATCCTATTTTGAAGCTGATTTATGTTAACAATTAAATTAGATTAAATATTTTTATGCCCAATTATTTTCAAATAATTTTATACTAATCTTTGTATTCTTATTCTTTCTTTCATCATTTCATTTAAAATTTGAACCATTTAAGGATGCTATGTTATAGATTATAGTTGTCTTCCAATTCTTTTTAAATTTTTAATGGTATGAAAATATTATTGATGAGTAGATGAATTTTTATAACTATTTTAGATTTGTATTCCCTCTATCTAGATATATTATTTACCAAACTCTCATTGCTATTATAGGTGTACTGTATGTGTGTGTGTGTGTGTGTGTGTGTGTGTGTGTATAACATGGAAAATGTAGATCATGTTCCATCTGCGTTAGATTCTTTGTTTGCAAATACTAGTAATGAGATTAAAAAATTGAGAGATTCATTAGCATAGGGTGCAAACCCAGGGATATATAGTGAACCATGCATGTTAATATTGCATAGTCTATAAAAACTAAAAGTTGAACTTGAGAGGACTAGTGCATATTCCCCAAATAGAGTGGTTGCTATTCTTTCCCACATGCGGGAAGAAGTACATGGTGACGTTCCCCCTAAAAAAATATAGGATAGTGTTGCCAAACAAATGATAAAAGCCACTTGTTTTCCATTTTATCAAAATGTGTGTAAAGTTAGGGGATATCAGGTCACTAGATGTGTCGATCATGCTATGTCATCATTGATCTACCCATGATTTCTCGCAGCACATGGTCTATACCCAAAAAATGACCAAATTCCATTGTATTTTGTTCAGCATTTGTATGTTGAGGTCCATTTGGGCCTCAAATTCAACTACCTAGACATTCCACCATATGTTGGTTAGGTGCATGGTAGGATTACTAATAGGCCCACCTATCATCGAGTAGATAGACCACCCCCAATGTTTAGGGTATTGGTTGGTGACAGGTCTTCTGCTCTCACCCCAGGTCTAGCCCCCATAGCAGATGAGGTTGTCATTGCTTCCCAAAAGGAAGCAATCGACACTATAGGTGGCATTGCGACTGCCACCACTAATATATCTAATGATCGTGTAGGTCAATATTTGATGTCTAGACATTCCTGATCCACACCATTTTCAGCACAGTGGACCACCATGGATCCTTTTACAGTGGTCGAAATCCCTACTCCTACATAAATTGATGCACTTACAGGAGATATGGCACGCACAACTCTACATTGTTTGGCTGAGGACCTATTGGAGGCATATGCCCACATTGCATTAGACAATGGGATCGATATAGAGCATGTTAGAGATCATTTGAGATGCATAGGTTGTTTAGTTCTAGGATCCCATCACTCTCGGCCAAGCACTAGTGTGCATTAAGATCCACCTACAGTTCATACGGCAGCTGCACAAAATATGGGTTATACTAATATGTTGATTGGTTCTAGTTCATCATCACCGGTGCCATCTCACCTTCATAGTCCTCTACATTAATCATTTATGGCAAGACATGGGATAGATCAGATGGGTGTAGATGTTGATTCGTCGCTTGATCGTTTGGTGGATATGGTGGAGGTGACTGTTTTAGAGGACTTAGGTCATCTAATATTAGATGATGTGCATGTGCATGTTTCAATTCTTTTTTCATTATTTTTAATTTTTTTTAACAAGATATTCATGTAAGTTGATATATATGTGTATATATATTGTTATAGGTAGACATACCTCATATCACTCCTAGCCTTGGTCTAGATCATGTGCATTTTCAATGTGACTCTGTGGATGAATCCGCTTCTAGTTGACATGTGAGTTTTACATTTTTATATAATCACACGTGTATATGTACATGCAATATATTTATGTATGCATAGATCTAGATTGATATTTAAAAATACAAGTTCATTTAAAAATAACTTTCATAAAATTTATTTAATATAAATTATATGTATTTAACACATCTTGTACACAATTTTATTTTTAGGGCTCAGCACATCCATCAGAGCAGGACCGTTCTCATTTAGATGGCCATTTGTCTAGGAGTAGACATCCATATTAGTCCATGCACTTTAGATTTATGATCTTTACCACATGTATTTAGTATTTGATATTTGATGATCTCTAACTTACATTTGTTTATATGATATACATACATTTGCTTATTTGTTGATCTTTAGTATTCAACATTTGATGATCTTTAATTTACACTTTTCTTTTATGATATGTACATATATTTTCTTATATGATATATACATACATTTTCCTCTTTTATTATAATATGTGTTATGTTTATATGTATTGAATCCCTTTACATGTATGTACATGTGTTTGCTTATGGTTTAAACATGTTTACACATAATATATGTATGCATTTGCTTTAAATATTCAATATACATACATGTTTTCTTATTTTATGATCCCTTACAACTTACATTTCCTTATATTCAATATACATTTGATCTCTAGTAGAATTTTAGGGAAATCAATGCCACTTTATAATTAAGTTTATTCATGTTGATCATAATAAATATTTTTTTAAAAATGACTTAAGCAACATGAACCATTGAGTTGAGAACAAGATATAATCTTTTTGACAAGTAACTTGAAATTCAATTCAAATATAATTAAAAAAATTCAATTCAAATTATATCGAGCTATTATACGTTTTTTACAAGTAACTTGAAATTTAATTCAAATATAATTAAGAAAATTTAATTCAAATTATACCTCTATTATACATTTTTGACAACTAACATGAAATTCAATTCAAATATAATTAAGAAAATTCAATTCAAATTATACCTCTAATATACATTTTTGACACTTTAACATAATTCTAAAATTACTAGATATGTTGTGCATATCTATGAATTAAATAACAACAAACTCCACAATGAAATACCTTGTTTGTTTACTACTTGATTCATTTAAACTAGGATCTAGTTATTCCATGTACACTAGAATAATTTTTTTCCCATCCCATATGTATATAAATAGAAGCTTATTTTTCATTATTTTGGATATCAAATTGCAAGATTAATTCTCATTTATATCATTTGGAGTGCAGATTTTGGAGAAGTTTTTGCACATTTATCAAGGAGGCAAATATTGAAGCTTGACAAATTTTCATTTTTATCAATCAAGGAAAAATTTGGAGGATAATTTAACTAAGTTGGTAGAGGACTTGATTTGAGTCATCTTTAAGTTGAAGAAGAAAATGGGACAACAAAGAAAAAGAAAAAATGTGTCTCAACAAAAATTGTCAAAAGAAGAAGAACAAAAGAGGAGTGAACAAAACTTGGAAAATTATCATAGAAAGAAACAAGGTACATGCTTGTTTCTTCTCTCTCTCATTCTCAAGTGTGTGTTTAGGACTTTTACTTTGAAGGTTTCTAACCATCATTGCACTTGAATGACTATAAATACTTTTAAATGTCCTCAACTCATCTTAGTCATGCAAGTTACAATGTTTATATGATCCTTGACTCCAATTCCTTAAGCCAATTATTTTTGTTTCAATATTTGTGTTTTGTGTCTTTGGTCTTTTATTTTCATCACTTCAATGTTCTCAAATTATTTTTATGTTTTATGCTCTAGGGATTCCTCAAGTTGAAGTTTAGCCAAATCTAGATATTGGATCAAATGAATCCATTGAAGAACACATGTACCTTGAAGTTAGGGAGGATACCCAAGTTCAAACAATGCTTGTTGGAGAGGGGTCAAGATCACTTCCCTCTACTGGTATGGATGAGCATATAAAACTAGCACAAACTTCTCTCACTTATAGCATCATGTTTTATCGGTTTGTTTTTCTTGCATATATAAAATTCACTTATATAACATCATATCTCACTTTTGTTTGCAAAATATTTTTTGACACATGTGTAGGAAGGGCTCAACAATTAGGAAGTTTTCATGCTCAAGTCGAGCCAAATCGAGACATTGGATCAAATCAATCTGCTTAAGAAAGCATGGTCCTTGAAGATAAGGAGGAGGCACAAGTTCAAACAATGCATGTTGGAGAGGGGTTGGGATCACTTCCTCCTACTGGTATGGATGAGGATATAAAACTAGTTGGGTATGTGCAAGATCATGATGGGCCAAAAAGTGGCAATATTATGGGTATTTGTAGGGTATGTGGCTGATAACTTTTTTTTACCCAAAATTGATGAAATGAAAAGGGTTTTTAGAGGAGATTCTCAGCTTTCCACCAATATAAATTATTATTTAATTTGATTTTAATAAATTATTATTATTTATTTTCTATTAGAATTATGACTAAAGTCTTCATCGATAGGCTGATTGAAAAACATCTATAACTTTCAAACGGTATCACATTTTTTGAATCTAAAACATGCGTCACATTCTATGGTTCACATACTATAGGATTAAAAAAATAAAAATAATTTTCATGAAGTTTTGACCAAGTTAAGGTGGTCAGACATATGAGTTTTTATATTTTTTAAAAGTTGTAATAAAAAATTCATAATTAATTATCTACTTCGAAAAAAATTACAAAAAAATATGCATCACTTCTGAACATGAGTCCTCTATTTATATATAAAATATTTTAAAAAAATATTATCATTTTATTATGGTTAGGGTGGTCAGAAAGACACCTACTTCTTTTTTTTTTCCCTAAAATTTAAGTACTATTGCATTGAAATTTCAAATTTTCACCAAACAGATTTTATTTATTTTTAAATAAACCTAGTAGTTTAGAAACTACATTCAATTTTATACAAATTCTATTCTTACATATTTTTGAAATAATATAGATAATTTATTCAAATTTTCATGTCAAATTGCCTAACACTGATTTTTCTGAATTTGTTGCCACTTAAGGGCCTGTCTTTTCCATGATGATCCTGCACATACCTAGCTGAGAAGGTGGGGAAACAAATTTCTCATAGAAATTTAGATCATTTAGTTGAAATGGATATGGAGAAACTGAAATATTATGCCAACCAGCCTTATAACAAGAAAAAGAGGTCAATGACTAAATCTGTAAATGGAATGATCAATCATCTTGATACACTTGAAAAAGCCCAATTGTTATCACATTTACTTCTTCATGATGAGCTCAAAAATTCATTACAATTGTTGGGTGTTCATTCAGTATCAAATAAGAAGAAACACATTTGATTACAAAAGGATATTGTTTAAAATGTTAAAAAGGGTTTAGATTCCATTGGGAAAGGATCTCAATCAATGGATAAGGCCACTACAAGAAGGGTGATGTTGAAATCTATTGTACATCAAGATATATCAAGAAAAAGAAAAATGTCTGCACTTTCAATTGAAATTGGTTATAGTAGAACCACATTGATAAAATATGAGAAAAAGATAAAGTTTTTGGATGAGAGTCTAGAAGGCAATTGGGCAATTATGTGTAGAGCTCCCTATTCTAACAGGATTGAAGATGTTGTTAGGAACTTGGTCTCAGGTTTTTGGCATGATTAGACTCATCCATCATCAAATACTAGAGATGTTATGAGACACAGGATTAGACCTAGTATCTATGAAAATCGTATCAAACATTGGCTAGACATAACACAATTTGAGATGTATATGAACTTTTGTAATATATATCCTCATATAAAGATTGGGAAAACAATGTTTCAAAGGTTAAAACCATATTATGTGAAGATAAAAAAGTTTTTTCAAACTTATTGTTGTTGTTATCATATTGAATTTGATCTCTACTATCAGGTGTTTCGAAAGATGAGAGAAGAAAGATGTGGGTTTCAAAATGCACCTCCTAAATAGGCAAGTTTGTTCATAAAGTCTATATTATGTGATCATGAAAATGGACCTAAAATAAATTGCATAAAAGCAATTTGTTAGACATGTGAAAATTTGGCTAAATTTCCTTCAAGAATTGAGGATACTGACCTAACAAAGACAGTAAATTGCAAGAGGTAAGTACTATTTTTAGAGAGTTTATTTGTTTCAATTTCTCATAGATTGTTATTTGGATTCTCTTTGATGTAATGTTTCATTGATCATGTGTGGTTTATTAGTTATTCACATACTTTACTGACACAGGTACAAGTATGTAAAGTTGCGAACAAATGTTGTGAAATAATCCACAAGGTTGAACTATGTAGAAGAGGAGATTCCCATTGGAAAATTTATGGAAGATTTTTGAAAATTGATACGACCATACATACATCATTCCTTTTTTGCTAAGTGGCAATCACGACAATTCAAAACATTGAGAGATACTTTCCCATGTGGAACAGTTCTATCAGTAGTTGACTTTGCAGAAAATTACTCCTTTGTACATCAAAAGGAGCTTCAATCAGAGTATTACTTTTCAAAGCAGATCACTATTATGGTTCATGTGTGTTATCGACATGCACAATCATAATTGGATGGTCTTGAGAGTACAGATGAAGAATGAGCCATTAAGAAAGAATATCACTTTTATATTAGTGATGATAAAGAGCATGACACACTTTTTGTCCAACATTGCTTTATAATATTTTTTGAGAATTTCAGAAGTAGGGGTGTAAAATTTGAAAATCATTTTGTATGGTTAGATGGATGTGCGGCACAATTCAAATCTTCATGGCCATTCTATGCACTTTGTAGATATCATAAAATCTACAAAATACCACATGTTTGGAGTTTTTTTTAGAGTGGGCATGGAAAGGGTGAGCATGATGGAGTAGGAGCTTGCATCAAACGAGCTTTAAGAAAGCAACAAATGAGTTATCTAGAAGTTTTTCTAGACAATGCACATGATGTTGTTGACTGGTGCAAGAAACACTTTCCATCAAATGTGGTCATCACGTCTTCAAGAACAAATCGACACATTCCCTATAGAGTGTTTTAGGAGATATCGGGTATGTATAAATTACATTAAATCAAAAAATTGAATTTATTTAAATTTAAAATATATATATATATATATATATATATATATATATATATATATATATATATATATATATATATATATATATATATATATATATATATATATATATATATATATATATATATATATATATATATATATATATATATATATATATATATATATTTGTTCACATAAGGTTTTTGTTGTACATCTGTATCTAGGTGTGGATAGAAGATCGATGCATGGATGCAAGAGGGTAGAAAAAACAAGATCTTTACATTGTGTTAGGAGTTCAGATAGTCACCGTTGATGGATATTAGACACAAGGGATTACTCTTGTTTTTGCACTGAGTACATTCAGGGAAACTCTAATTATGCATGCAACAATAAGGAACTTGGATATGTTGGTAAATGGGATATAGTGCCACTAGTTGTTTCAAAAACATATGATGAAAACAAGGAAGAAAGATTTGAAGAAATTCCTTGGATTTCAATTGATTATGACCATATTTTAGGATTGGTTAGAAAAGGAAAACATGTGTAAGTTTTGAATAATTTAAATATTATATATATCTAGTTAATGATCTTTAGAGACATTTCTAATTTTTTTAGAGTTTTTTTGTGTAAATTTGGTGTACAAGAGATGTTTTTATAGTCATAGTAGAGCTTGGAAACATCGAAGGTGTTAGCTATTATTTATTGTGTTGCACAAAAGAGAGGAATAAGCTAACAAAACATGAAACAAGTGATGGAATGTTATTTCCCACAAGTGAGTTTGAATTTAAAATTTTATGCACATTGTATTCACATGTGCACATTACATTATAAACTTTAAATATATATTGTACAAACCTTGAGCATGAAAAAATGTTGCACACGTTCATATGTCTACCTTAGGTTCATGTTTACCATGCAGGTTTTGTTGTAGTGCAAGGGACATATCTAAAACAAGTCAAAGTTGTTCAACATGGGATTCATTTTGTTGACTATCAACCTAATAACAAGGTATATCAATATAATCACTTAATAATTGCTACCACTCTACATCTTCATGCAGTTCCACATGCACATGGCCAAAGAAAATGGAGACTAGGTAGTGATGATCATCAAAAAATTCTACATGTTATTGAAGAGTGGGCTAAACCAGAATCTTTGACTTAGATTATATCCATGGTTTTCAAGTTCACTTGTAACCTTATACATGTTCAAATGAGAACTTATAGTAACTTGTACGTAGGTGTAAATCATTTTATGTAAATTACAATTATATGTACATATTTGTTCCATGGAAAATTCTTAAGTTCAAGAATCTTTGATAGCATCATCTCTCACTTTTTTTGGTTGCATGTAAACCCATATATATGCTTTCAATCCTTATTTGAAATGCAGTGAATTTTTTTAAAATCATTTTTCCTAAATTACAATTATATACAACTTATATTTTTTTCATGGAATTCTTAAGTTCAAGAATCTTATATACACTTATATACAACTTATATAATTTGTTCCATCGAATTGTTCCATGGGAAAATCTATAAATTTTAAAATTAAGTATTATGTAATTATAAAATTATTGTACACATTAATAAAACATAAATCAATGCAAATAAAAAAATAAACCATAACCATTAAACCCTTAACCTTATAACCCTAAACCCTTGTACCCCTTACCCTCTATCTTTCTCCCACTCCCCCCTCTCTCTCTTGAAAGTCTCTCCCTCCTACCCACTCTTCCTCTCTCTCCTCTACCCTTAACCCTTAAACCCTAAACCCTTGTACACCCCTTACCCTTTATCTCTCTCCCACTCCTTCCACTTCCCCTCTCTCTCTCTCTCAAGTCTCTCCCCCTCCTACCCTCTCCCTCTCCCTCTCTCCCCCTCAACCTCAAACCCCAAACCCTAAACCTTTTTACTCCCTACCCTCTATATCTCCCACTCCCCTCTCTCTCTCTTGAAAGTCTCTCCCTCCTATCCACTCTCCCCTCCCCTCGAGCTCCTTCACCCCTTAACTCCCAAACTCTACTCCTTTATCTCTCTCCCACTCTCTCTCTTTCAAGTCTCTCCCTCCTAGCCCGTCTCCCTCTCTCCCCTCTACCCTTAACCCTAAAACCGTGAACCCTTGTACACCGCGTACCCTTTATCTCTCTCCCACTCCCCCCTCTCTCTCTCAAGTCTCTCCCTCCCACCCCTCTGCCTTTCTTCCATCTACCCTAAACCCTTAAACCCTACCCTTTATCTCTCTCCCACTCCCCCCCTCTCTCTCAATTTTATCCCTCCTACCCCCTCTCCCTCTCCCCCCTCTACCCTTAACCCTTAAACCCTAAACCCTTGTACCCCCTACCCTCTATCTTTCTCCCACTCCCTCCTCTCTCTCTTGAGAGTCTCTCCCTCCTATCCACTCTTTCCTCTACCCTTAACCCTTAAACCTCTAAACCCTTTGTACACCCCTACCTTTTTATCTCTCCCACTCCTCCCTCTCTTTCAAGCATTCTCCCACCCCTCTCCCTCTCTCCCTCTACCCTCTTAACCCTAAACCCTACCTCTTTATCTCTCTCCCACTCCCTCTCTCTCCTCAAGTCCTCCCTCCTACCCTCTCTCCCTCTACCCTTAACCCTTAAACCTCTAAACCCCTTTGTACACACCCCCCACCAAGCATTTATTCTCTCCCACTCCCCCTCTCTCTCAAGTCTCTCCTCCCAACTCTCCTGCCTCACCCCTCTACTCCTAAACCCTCCTTAAACCCTACTCCCTTTTTATGTGTTCCTCCCACTCTCTCTCTCTCCCCTAAGTCTTCCCTCCTACCCCCCTCTCCCCCACCTAATCCTTTAAACCCTAAAACCTGCACACCCCCTACCCTTTATCTCTCTCCCAATCCCCCCTCTCTCTCAAGTCTCTCCCCCCTACCCCCTCTCCCCCTTTCCCCTCTACCCTTAAACCTTAAACCCTAAACCATTTTACTCCCTACCCTTTATCTCTCTCCCACTCCCCCCTCTCTCTCTTGAAAGTATCTCCTCCTACCCACTCTCCCTCTTGAGCTCCTCTACACTTAACCCTTAAACCCTACCCTTTGTCTCTCTCTAACTCCCCCCTCTCTCTCTCAAGTCTCTGCCTCCTATCCCCTCTCCCTCCTCTCCCCTCTGCTCTTAACCCTTAAAACCTAAACCCTTGTACACCCCCTACCCTTTATCTCTCTCCCACTCCACCCCTCTCTCTCTCAAGTCTCTCCCTCCTATTCCCTCTCCCCCTCTCCCCTCTACCCTTAACCCTTAAACCCTAAACCCTTGTACACCCCCCTAATTCTTTATCTCTCTCCCCACTCCCTCTCTCTCTCAAGTCTCTCCCTCCCACCCCCGAGCTCCCTTTCTCCCCTCTACCCTTAACCCTTAAACCCTACCCTTTATCTCTCTCCCACTCCCCCCCTCTCTCTCCCTCAAGTCTCTCCCTCGTACCCTCTCTCCCCCTCTCCCCTCTACCCTTAACCCTATAACCCTAAAAACTTCTACTCCCTACCTTCTATCTCTCTCCCACTCCCCCCCTCTCTCTCTTGAAAGTCTCTCCCTCCTACCCACTCTCCCTCTCAAGCTCCTCTATCCTTAACCCTTAAACCCTAAGACCCCCTACCCTCTATCTCTCTCCCAATCCATCCTCTCTCTCTCTCAAGTATCTCCCTCCTACCAGGGCTTAAATTTGATGGTTGACTTTGCCTGTCAACAAATTTTTTAATGACGGTTAATTATTCAAGGGTGTACTTAAAACATTATGATATACCTTAGTGTAAGTAAAATTATATATAAATCAAATATATATATATATATCATTATAATTCTATATAAATTTTGATAGTCTATCCAAAATATCTCCTTTCATGTGATACAATATTCTTAAAATTTTGATTGTATTCTATGGCAAAAATCTCTAAATACAGTCATACGACCATCAAATTTAAGCCCTGCCTCCTACCCCCACTCTTCCTTTCTCTCCCAATCCCTCCATATCTCTCTCTCAAGTCATAGTTTAAAAAAATATGATTTATATTTATATTAATATTAAAAAAAAAAATTAATAGAGTGGGTTCGACTGAACATCTTTAAAATGTTTGATCGAACCCCATTTTAATCTATTTTTTTATTGTATGTTAAATGGGTTTGGTCGAACATTGGTTCGGTCGAACATTGGTTCAGCCGAACCCATATTCGACCGAACTTTTTTTTTTGTTTGACTAAACACTTGTTCGACCAAACCCACTTATTTTCACCCACATCCCTTGAGGCACCAAAATTGCTCAAAATTTTGCACTTCGAAGCTAAATTTGAGAATGAAAATGGAGATCTCAGAAACCCATCTGGTATCAAGTTCCCCTCAAAACGAGCTATCCAACGAATATAATTTTAATATGTTTTGATTGTATTATCTATTTGTCTTTTAAGTTTTATGAAATATAGGTTTTTCACTGAAAGCAAAGCTCTATGTTCTACACATGTGGAAAAATAGAAGATTATCAAAAAGAAAAATTTAAAAATATGAGTGCGCTAGATATTGGAGTCCTTGATAAAAAAAAAGAAAAAAGAATTTTGATACATATAGTAAAATTTATACATTATACGGTCATGTTATGTCTGAATTGTAATTGATTTGACTTTGAAACTTGATTAAAGAAAAAATATTCAATAAAAAACTATCTAACCAAGTGGAAGCACTAGATATCAGAGTTACAAATCTAAATTTGAAAGAATTGGAATTTTATCTTTCAAGGAAAATAAGTCATGTGTTATATGGTTTGCGTCACTTTTTAAAAATGTTTTTGTAAAAAAACCAATTTTCGTGGGAGACGAAAAAAAAAGTGCAATCCGATTCCAAAATTTTTGAAAAAAATATTTTTAGTTCAATCTACAGACAAAATGTGACAAGAATCTAGTTTGCATCTTCTTCAAATTCCTCATGGTTTAACCGCTATAGGTGCCTACATGTGAAGATTTAGTTTTAAAAAAAAATAGTGTCTAGTTTGGCCAAAAATTGTAAGCCACTATTGTGGGATCACCCCCATCCCAATAATACTCTAGCTCAAATGTGCTTAATAATAAAGTTTCCTCCATAATCAAACTCATTTATCTTGCTACCACATTTGTGCTAATTGTAGAGAAAACTTTGTGGTGAAGTGTTCTTAGGAAATATGCTTAATTATAATGTTTCTTCCATAATCAATCTCATTTATCTTGCTACCTCATTCATGCTAATTATATAGAAAATTTCATGGTGAAGTGTTCTTAGGACAAAGTTTTATTCCAATGGATGATTTGTTGAGAAGTTCCAAGGAATGTTGCCCCTATCAGAATCATCTAGATAAAATGAGTGTGAAGTGGACCATTCATGGTCATGAGAGATGACTTATTGTAGATCATAATTCATGAAATGTGGATCAATGATGATTGACTAGAAACTACATATTAAAATCTTGATAAATCTTCACAAATTTCTTATTATCTAAGGACTTGACTATTATCAAGACAAGCCAACAATTCCTCTTTCCATCTCAAAGAATACCCCAATAATCCTCTAAATGCCCCTTATTAAAATATAAGACCAAATACAAATGTAAGTAGAATGAGAAGGCCCCATAAGTGAAAGAGGCTCTAGCTACATCACATGAACTAATCTCTATAAGAAGGAATAGTGTGAGACTAGGTCACATAATGTAACCCAACTGATAGTAGGATAAATCTTGAGATAAATTTATTACATTTTTCTAATCACTAATCCATATTTTGATATTTAACTTTGATTCCCTATTACAATACATTAGTGAGCTAAAAAGTCAAAGTTGTCATAGTATCAAAAAATAGATAAATATCCATCCTTTAGTTACTCAAATTTTTATCTATATTTGATTTATTATTAGTTTGATTTGATTATTTTAATTACATTGAGATGTGTAACCTACATTGACAATAGAAGGAAAAAAATATTATATTATGATCATTAAAGAAAAATTATTGAATAGTGATATTTATTTTTTAAATATATGGATGTTAAAATTCAAGAAATATATATTAATGTCTATAAATTAAATTCTTAAGAAGGGTGATGTGAAAAAAACTTAAAATGTAGGTGTAAGGACTATTTCGAGCTTGCTCTGTGTAAGCAAGGGTTTCTCATTCTTCGTGTTAGGCGTGACATTCAAAGGGCTACCAAGTGGGGGTCATGCCCTCCCCCACGTAAGTGTGTGCTACCGTGGGTACCCTCTTATTCCTTGACATTTATTTCTATGTTTATTGGCGTTGAGTGTGTGTTTGTGTATTTCTACATTTATTGTATCCCCTCTAGTTTTTGGCAGTCGATCTAGCCTCGGGCTCATGTGGTTTAATGGAGGGGGGTATGGTCCCCCTCAACCCCAATTCTAATGAGGTTAAGACCTCTTCTCAACTGGTTAATGTTACTAAATCCTTCAAAGAAGTCATCTTTGGTGGTGGGTTCTTGCTCTGGGTCAACGCTTGTTTTTAAGCTCATACACACTATAGAGAAGGCATAGATGACAATGAATGGAGGCAAGGTGAGTTCCCTCCTCCCCCTCTAAAATGAAAATTGACTTCAAATGTAGATATGAAAGGTCTTTTCAATAATGAAATATACAGATTAAAGAAAATGACAATTTTTTTGGTTGTTGTTGACTTAAACAGACTACCTATAAGGAAATGTATTGACTCATGGTTCACTAATATTTGGGTGAATAAATTTGGAATCAATGTTTGTTTCTATAGAATGTTTTAATTAGGGGTAAAAAATGGGTTTTGAATGGGCCCAAAACCCTATACAAAAGAAGAAAACTAAAACTAAAGAAAACAACACTAAGCATAAATCAGCCCATCAACAACATGCTGCTAAAAAAGATACCAATAGCAATCCAATTGTAGCCTCTAATAGATAATAAAGAAAAAATAGGCTAAAAAATACACACAAGCATGGGCGCAAAGCCCAAAAACAACTTGGTTTTATCTGGGACCAAAAACCCCTAGATATTCAAAGAACCTTCCTCCATTAGCCAGGTGTCAGCAAACCAACCACTCATGGAAGACACCACTGAGCTAGGAAAGAAAATATTCTTAATGGTGTAGGACACCATCAAACCCCTAATCAAAAACATTAGCACCTCCAACAAACCTACCTCAATAAGGGAGTTAGAGAGCACCACAAACCATTGGAAACTAAGCCTCTAATCGAACCAAGAAGCCAACTCTAGATCCACCTCAAAAGGAAGGAGCTCCCCTATATTGGAGAGAATTTCATGCCAAAAAAGTCCACAACTGCCTAAAAAATCTAGCATCCTCAACCTCCACCTCCAAAGGAGAAGTGCCCACCTCAAAAGAAATAGCAACTAAGGAAGCCAAAGAAAATCATCTCCTCACTCCATCTCCATAGGAGTAGAATCTGCCTCCATAGGATATGATATGAAGGCCAGTGTAGTAACAAAACAAGCCACCATAACACCCTTCAACAAAACCGGTAAATAGACCAACACCCACAACCAACAATCTGCAAGAATAAACCACTAAGCCAAAAGAATAAACATTTGAGGGGGCTCAACACTCATGGTTCAAAAAGAGATAAACTCAAAAAAACCACCCAACCTACAATGCGAAAGAAGAAGCCATAGAAAGAAAAGAAAACTCTATTTGCATAAAAACTTTCAACCTACACAACTTCAGCACACATGCAACAAAGACAAACTCCAACACCAAGAAAAAATGGGTTTTAGATAAAATCTTCGAGCACCATTCAACCAAGATAACAAAACCATAGGACATAAGATTGTCCACCAAAATAAAAAATGCTCCACAATAGTCTCCAATCAAATAAAAACTTTAAAGCCCCACTTCATGAGACACACCAAGCCCAAAATATCTGAAGGCCTCCAAGGGAATTGTAAAAGCAAATCAGCAAAGGGAAAAGCCCATCCCACTAGAAAATAGTACATTCCCAAACACTCCACCAAAACCCCAAAAGCAACCAAGGCTTCCAAATCAACCCATAGGAGAATACCCCAAAACTAAGGTAGCCATGAACTAATGAAACCCAAAAGCACCAAACTAGAAGCGCCCACTAGCACATTCAAAAACAAACACTAGAAAGCATGAGCTCCCCCAAAACGATGTCACAAGAAGAGGAAGCCACCAGGAAAAACCACACACAACCCCCAAAGAAAGGACTCCTCAACCAGATAGAAAGTCCATCAGAGAACCACAATGAAAAGGGATAGCAACACCAAAGCCAAAAGAAAGCCAACCAACCCGAAAAGAGACATCCAAGCAAGCCCATAGGACATAAGGTCAACTAGAGAGTCATCTATAGACCCTTCAACACAATAAGCCACAGAGGAGAGCCCAAAAAGGACAGGGGACATAGAATAGAGAATAGGCCAAAGAATCCCCCATGAAGGTAAGTGAAACAACCTTTGCATCCCACCAAGCAAAAGAGAGGCACATAGAAAGAAACTCGTTGCACCCACTAGCCATAGCCTCCACCAAACCATGTAGAAGTACCTTCTTGATCCCAAAATCCGAAAGCCCAAGCTTGAGGAAAGCCAATATCCAAAGTTTCTCATCATCTTCATCAGATTCTGAGTCTCCACCTCCATCATTGCCCAAGGATTTCAATCCTGGGCTACTTCTCCCTCTCTTGCACTGTCGTTGTCACTCCATTCTGAAATAAATTCTAAGTTGTTTCTTGTTTCTATAGAATGTTATAAAGGGGTTTGTTTGCATTTTTTTTCAAAAGTCATGAAATGTAGGTGAAAGACCTCGCCATACCCTATTGGAATCTTGGTGTTTGTGTTTTGAGGGCCCTATCTTAGATGTCAGTGACCATAGCTAAGGAAGTGCTTGACCTTTCATACCCTAGATGGCTTGTTATAAAATACCTACCCCTAGAATACTGGAGAGTTATGACTCCTCTCTTAAGCCATTTGGAAAAGTCTTACAAGTCGACTAGACCAAGGCAACCCTCCCACACATGGATGCGAGGGCCCTAGTTTCACTCGAGCCCAGTGTTGAAATGCTTGACTTAATTGAAAGTGAAGATGATTTGCACCCTTTTGTCTATAAAATTGAAATCCTTAGTGGCATAAACACATGCTACCTTTTTTGTAAATAAGGCCATATTCATAAAAATTGTCCCCTTATTTGGAAGCCTCAAGCTAATCCTATAAACCCACATATTCCCTATCCCTCTCACTCTATGGGAACCCCTGGAATCATCTTTATTGAAGCCATCGACTAGGCTATTCCTACTCTAGACTAGTTGGAAAATCCATCATCATCGAATCCCAATTTAGACACCCATGCGAACATTAACTCACTAGAAGACTTGAATCTAAGTCCTATAGTGGGTCTGAGTAACTTAACTACAACTTCCTTGCCTAAGGACAAGGTTTGTTCACCCTCGAGGGCTTCTAGCTTGCACTCATCCACTCCCATCCCTAACCATACTTGCCAAAGCAACATGTCACTCTACAACTCATTTAAAATTATCTCTAATGGCCTAGTTACCAAAAGGGACCCTAGGGAGAGTCTACACAATGTGTGTAACCTCAAAAGTGCTAGGAAACTAGTGGTTTTTTGAGAAATTGAATGCCCAACAATTAGTCATTCGTGACATAAGGAAAAAATTGAGAGAAACTTTCTAAGAAATGAAAAAACTAATAGTGATCCATAGGATCTCATCCTCATTTAAGGGAAGGTGGTCGTTCCTCAATTTGGCTAAAAATAAACAAGAGATGGGTAGGGCTAACATGGGTAATCTGGTTGGGGGCTCTAGGACACCCCCAATTGATGGTATCTTTAGTCATACTCTAATTAGCCAACCACACTGTGAATAACATTTTTTTTAAGGCCATGGTCAATATTGGGGATAATGTAGGTGTCCTCAATGTTGAGTAGGGTCCTTAGGCTAAGAATTTTACTTCTGTTGAAGATATCCTAGCTCCCTAACCAAGCTACCATTGTTAACTTGGACTCTCTATCTCAGTCTAACCTTCCCCTTGAGGCAACCTCTAGTTGTGAGGATGGAAAATAGGCCCTTGTTGATGGGAACTTCCCTTGGGTTGTGATGCTCCACCCCTCCCCATCGACCCTAATAGTGAGGGCTAAACCAAGGATAGGGAACCCCCAACTCAAGATAATATCATTGAGGGTCAACCAGAAGAAACCCCAAGAAAGAGATCAGGTTCAAGAAGACCAAGGAAGAATAGTAAGTCCATTCCTCTTCCAAAGAATATTCATATTTCTAAAGGGAAAAGAAAAAGGAGAAGCATGGTTGTTTAGCTACTAGATGCAAAAAGGCCCAAGGTTGAGGAAAAACTACCAATGTGTTTCAAGTAGTTCAGGTAGGACCAAGAAGCAACCCCAATGAATGTGGAAAATTAATCATAGATGTGTGTCCTAGAACATTAGGGGATTGGAGTCCCTTGACAAGAAATATGTGGTAAGAAGGTTCTTGAACCTTGAGAAGTAAAAATACTTAGTCCTCCTTCAAGAAACCAAAGCAGTGAGTTTTACTCCAAAAAATAGCTTGAAGTTCATTTGGAAGGAGTCTTGTGCTTTCATCACCAACCGTGAAAAGGGGAAAGGAGGGGTTGCCATCCTCTTGTCCTTCAAATGGAACTCCTTCATCACCAACCATGGCTCCTCACCCTCTAATAGGGTTGTTTGGGTGACATTAGAAAAAGATGGGCTAATATTTAGAATTTTCTCCATTTATGCCCCTAATGATCATAAAGAAAGGACTTCTCTTTAGCAATGGCTCACTGCCCTCCCATAATTGCTCTTTGGTAATGGCTCATTTCCCCCCTAGAAATCTTGTGGATCCTTTAGGGGGAACTCCAATGTGGTAGAGCATCAAGAAGATAAGTGGGGAGGTGTGGACATAACTTGGAAAGGAAATGAAAGACACTTTTTGGAAAAGCCTAAAAAGAAATCTCAATCTAATGGATCCCCTAAAAAAAAGAAAAAAGGACTTCAACAGTGTGTGGTTCACATGGTGCAATGTACAAAAAGGGGGGCAATAGAATTTACTTTAAATTAGATAGAATTTATATGAACCAAGATATATTTGCCCTTATACCAAACGAGGAAGGACTTAAGGTCTATGTTTATCCATACACTATGTCTGACCATCACCCAATCCAAGCCCAAATTAGTTTGAACATGGACATCCCTCAAGGTGTGAAGAAAAATGATGGGTTTTTGCTTAACACTTTCTTGCTAAAAGATAATGATTGTAATGACACCATCACCTTTGTAAGAGAAATTAATAAGTGGATGTTGAAAGATTGTAGCCCTATTGATAGATGGAACAAGAACACTGAGGCTTGGAAGAAGATGTTCCAAGTCATTGGAAAAAAGAGAGCAAAAGATAGTAGAAAGGAGGAAAATGCACTATAGGACTCCCTCCTAGATGTTGAAACCAAAATCCAAGCTAATCCAGGCAATGAAAGGGTTCGGGAAGAACTCATAATGGTTAAAGACCAACTGAGGAGAACTCAAAACCAAAAAATCCAAGGTTTGAAGGCCGGAGCCAAATTAAATTGGTTAAGTTGTGGTGATAGAGGATCAAAATACTTCTTTTACTATATTAGGGAAAATAAATTCAAAAAAAAAATTGAACAAATTTGGGACGATGACTAGTTGGAAACCTCAAAAGGAAGAGATCTTGACTTAGTTTTAGAGGTTTTTTTAAAACATTTCAAAGGCCAATGTTGAGTGCAATTAGAGGGATAGGAATTTCATAAGAGGCATCATCCCTAACAAAATCTGAGGATGATAAGAAGAGGCTTGATGCAGGCTTAACCAAGGAGGAGATAAAAAGAGGGATACTCTCAATGAATAATGACAAGTCCCCATGTAGGGACAAACTCCCTATGGAATTCTATAATACCTTTATGGACTAGGTCTATGATGACTTGTTGCAAGTCTATAATGATGCCCTAGACCGAGGCTCCTTAGGTAAAACTATTAACAAAGTTCTTCTTAAGCTACTGCCCAAAGGGAGTGACAAAACCCTTATCAAGAACTAGAGGCCAATAACCCTCCTTAATGTATCTTATAAAATATTGATAAAAACTATGGCTCTAAGACTAGTTGATATATTGCCTAAGTTCATCAATAACTCTCAAATTGGATTTATTAAGGGTAGATATATTCTGGAAAATATCATTATGAGTTGGGAAGCCATGGAATGGGTAAGGAGCTCTAACCAAAAGGTCACAATGCTCCTTCTCAATTTTGAGCAAGCATATGATAGAATTGAATGGTCTTTCTGAAGGACAACCTTGGAGGTATTTGGTTTCCCTACCATATTCTGTAAAATGGTGAACACACTCCTAAAAGATGTTGTTGCACAAGTGGAGGTAAATAGTTCAATCTCTAAGGAGTTTTATTTGGAAAGGTTAATTAGACAAGGCTACACCCTTGCCCCCACCCTATTGGA
This sequence comes from Sequoia sempervirens, assembly GCA_007258455.2. Classification (NCBI taxonomy): domain Eukaryota; kingdom Viridiplantae; phylum Streptophyta; class Pinopsida; order Cupressales; family Cupressaceae; genus Sequoia; species Sequoia sempervirens. Next base: position 28,837,374 of record VDFB02274714.1, on the reverse strand, counting down.
ATTGTGTCAAATGCCCTCCACTATTTGCTCAGAGATTCAACTCACTCTCCTAGGGTGAGGGGCATAGTGCTTCCTAACAAAGGTGAGTTGGGTAACTTTTAATTTACAAATGATGCTGCAATTTTTCTTGAACTTGAGGAGAACATTGAAGCTCTAATGGGCAATTGGATCTATTTTTCCAAGCCTCAGGTGCCAAGATATCCTTTTCTAAATCTAGCATCCTAGGTTGGGATGAGGCACCTCTTAATTGGGTGAAAAAGTATAATTTCCAATGGGGAGGATCAAGGAAACAAGTCAAATATTTGGGAATCTCATATGTAGTCAACCTAGACCTAAAGGAGATGTGGCTATGGATAAGTAGTAAAATTGAAAAGAAAATTGAGAGTTGGAATAGACAACACCTCTCTCTTGTCGACAGCCTTAAGGTTTGTCAAAAAATTCTTTCATCCTATACCATATATTTTGCTTTTGTTTGGTTCTTTAGCAACTATTGAGTCAATGAAATTTAGAAAAGGAGCAGAAGCTAACTTTGGTCTGATGGCAAAGGAAGAAAAGAAAATATACTCTATAAGGTGGGATTTGTGTTGCCTAGCTAAATCTCAAGGTGGGATTGGCTAAAATACTTAAGGCTTTATGGGACTTCTCTTGCATCCAAGTGGATTGCCAAGGCCATGGAGGAAAATGAACCCTGAAAGGTTTTGGTAAGGAATAATATTAATCTCGCAATACCTAAGCACGCCAAGTCTTGGAAAGGGTTACCCTTTTATGATATTCTCTTGAGTAGTTACCCTATGTCCTCAACTAGATCTATAGTATTCAGGAGTCTCTAGAAAGCCTAGGAGTAGATACAGGCTAATGTTTCTTGCAAAACTAATAGCATATCCCTTGTGAATAATAGGAGATGTCACTCCTTTGGCTTTGTCTGGTGGAACCTATTGCATAATAACAAGCCCTTAACCCTTTTGAAAGGTTGCTCTACAAAGAAATGGAATATGTTGGGTCTCCAAACCTTTAATGATATCCTCAACAATGGTGTGGTCAAAACCTGGGATAACCTAGTCGTTGATTTCTACATCCCCTCCTCTAGTTTTAGGACCTTTAGTACCCTCTTTGAAGCCTACAAACATGTTGTCTTCCCCTCCAACATTGACTTGGACCTCAATATTGCCAATGACCTTATTTGGAAAGATGGCACCAAGATTGCTACCCTTAAAACCAAACAAATTTATAAAGATCTTACCAATTTGAGCTCTATTGTTCTCCATGTTAATCAAATTTGGGATTTTGATCTCTCTAATATTATGTTGGCAATTTTTTTATATTCTCTTTGGCATTGCATTAGAGAGCCTAAAACAGATTGTTTTAGATGGCTAATCTTCTACATAAGCTTCCTTACAAGCTTAATCATGTGGGTTTCGATGTTTGCAACATATGTAGGTCTCCTGAGACAACGAGGCATATTCTTTTTGATTGTATGTATGCTAAGGAAATCTGGAAAATGTTTTGCAATAATTTACTAATTTGGGATCTTAATGGAAATATTGAGTACAAATATATTTTGTTTGATCACAAGAAATTAAGCAAAGACATGAATTTTTCCTGGCTTGTTCTTTCTACTGAAATTTTATGGTGTATTTGGAAGGCAAGAAACATATAAAAATTTCAAGGTTGTAAGAAGGCACTCACTGAGTCTTCAAGAATACTCATAGTTGGAAATGTTGTTCTATAGGTGATCCTCCACCTGGAACTATCATTGGAAAAGTTTGAGAGGTTTTTCAGGGAAGGAGTTGTTACTGTGTTCAGGGAAGAAGTAAAATGCGGTCATGACCACCATTGCGATCAGCAGGAAGCAGATGCCTTTCTAAGGGTGTTCAATGACTTCCAAGGAGTCTTCAATCATGCTCACCATTGCAACCAGGTTGGCAGACCAAGAGCACCTCCACCGCTTGCAAAACAGGATGAGGAAGAAGTGAGATCCAATGCCCAAACAACAGTTATGGATACAAATGAGGCGGATGAGGGCAGCGGGCACAACAACTCTTGAATAGACAGTCATGATAAACATACTTGTTTATATAAAGATCTTTTTTGAATCTATCATATAAGAAACTCAAGAAGGCTCTAAGGCAATTCAAAATTGCAAACAAATACGTCATACTAGTTTCTAATTTTGTAGGCATATTGTGCACATGATTGATATTGTACCTAAGAATAGGCAATTCAACTACAGGCAAAGGGCTACCCGGAGAATAGTAGTTGAATTGCTACCATCACCTTTGGCAACTCAATGCCATTATTTCGAAGCTTCATAACATTGCTACCATCACCTCGCTTCGATGACGCAGAGCATTTGAAGTACTATTCTCTGTATGGAAGCGATGTGATGGTAGCAATTCAACTACAGGCAAAGGGCTAGCTGGAGATGGGGACTGAACATTCTCCACCCTCGTGCTAACTAGTCTGCTCTCATAAAGCTTTCGTCCGACGTGGGCGGACACGATTACACAATATAACGCTGATGAGATGACGAACAAACCCCAAAAGCTCCGTGGACTCAATTTCCGCCGTCATTTACCGTGTCCTCTTCAGATATCCCACCGTTGTCATCATTGCATGAACCAGAAGAATAACGCTTAAACCACTTGCTGCGATGTTTGTCTAGCTCTGTTTTGTTCTCAATAATTTTCAGCACTGCAGATGTCATTTCCCGAACCACTGGAGACCCTTTGGCAAATAACTACAGCATAAACTACAGAGAGGTAAAGAGTGCATTTGAATCCAAAAGAAATAAAAATGCACAAAATCTTGAAACAAATACTTACAAATCCAAACCCCCCTCTGTAGAATGGCCGACTCACAATCTCAAATTCACCACAATGCTGTGACATTATCATGTTAATGTATGGAGTCTCATCAACTACACAACCAATTGTCTCATTCCTGAGTGAATTAACATAGTCTTCTGGTTGCATAAGTGGCACCAATCTTGTCTTGTCAATTTTTAGCTCATTGATTAGATACTCTCTTACAGAGGAACTATTCAGATGTCTTATGGGGCCGTTGTTTGCTCTGAGTGACTCTATGTCTCGTATAGTTGGGGACAGTTGCTGAACAATGAGAATGGATGAGAGGCTAGCTGTGTAGCTTGAATTTAAGACAAACACTACAAACAGCCAGATTATTAAAATTACTTTGCCAAGAGATGTCATAACCTTCTCTCCTGCACAAATGGGGGCGATCAGTTGCCATCTTCAAATTTTAGAAATATATGCATGAGAGAATATTCATAGAATGGAAAAATTCAATGAGGAGGTCACTTACTATGAACAACTGCAATTGTTGAGAATGAAAACCTGCAATGCAAACAAAAAATATTATTACCTAAAATGATAGTCTGGTCGCTTCTACTTCCCACAAATAGTTATAACAATTATCTATTAATCCAAATATGTTACATGCCATTATATGCAATACTAATGCCAAATAAAAGTGCTCGTGGCCTTTAGCATGCCTACTTATGGAGGAGCATCTTTGGTTGAGAAATCTTTTGAACACTAAGTAATTAAATGGTCATCAAAGGGTGGCAACGCTATTCTCCCTGCTTCCTCCCATCACATCACCTCACATCACATTGTATAATTCCTTTGTTTTCCAGATTTATGGTTTCGTCGTCTTTGAAAACTGTTGGATTGAGAAATGTTTTCATTGCAAACTTGATTCGTTTTTTGGATCATGACTTTCTAACTGTTCAAATTTGTGTCGAATCATGGAATTGACCTCTCTTTCCAGAAGTTCCCCTTTCAGATATTGTCTCTGAAAGATGTATGATTTCGCTTTCAACGACTTAATACTCTTCAAAATCTTCATTCTTGTTCACCCTCGCTAAGACTTCGAAGTGACCTTCTGACTTCTGCATCACTCATTTTTCAAACCAGATTCCACTCTCAAGTTAACTGCCTTAAGCGTCCTTTAGGAATCTGATGTAGTTTACTGGAACACCTGAAGAATGGCACCTGGGGGTATAGTTAACTGCCCCCATTTATAGCTAGCAGCTACAGTCTTTTATGGATATTGGAGTGTTGTGGAGGAAACAGTAATTAAATAGACAAAATTAATAACTTGGTGTCCATTGCATCGACAGATGCACCTTCATTTCGAGCTCTGCTTTAGTTAGGGAGTAGCCAATAAGAGTCAAGGGCCCTTTTGAAAATGACATACTGTAGTAATGGAACGAATGAACCTTTTATTGGAAGAAAATGATGTTTATAGAGGGTGTAGTTATGTTGTCTCAGGCGTAATTGCTTTTGTTCTCATGAACGACTGAAAAAGGGGATCACTGTATCCTAAGTTTTGGCATCTGCTCGCATAGCATTCCATGATTTGTTTGCTTTCAGCTATGTCAGAAACTTTCCAATAACAAAGTGAAAAAGGCTTCAATGCATGCCTTCTGTCATCTTTATGCACGTTTACAGGTGTTTGTTTACTCTCATAAATTGCCCCTCTATCCAACTACCACAGCTTCCCAATAAACACTGCATCAAATAGCACCTAACCTTCATTTAAACCAATATTAAAAGCAATTAGGCAATTCTTATCTCGTAGTGCCTATAATCCATCTTTGACAAGGAAAATCCAGAATTTTGTACTATTCATCCACATACCAGATTTTTCGTAAAATCTTCATTTATAATCATCTTATTTTTGTACTTGCGTTTTGACCAAAAACACTCTTTCCTCTCCTATCAACTTTTAAGGGCCTCGTTTCCCAAAACTGAAGTTCTTATGATGATCTTTTTTTTGTTCGGTTAATTGCTGTAAAAGGGTAGCACCCAACGCTTTTAACTTGAGCTATGAACCACTAAAACTACATACAGAGGAATCTCATCCCCGACATCTCTATTTCTCCTCCCTCTTTCCACCTTGACACCTTCGACCATCGAACTCCCTCCATCTGCCACTCCACCATCATTACTCTTCTTGCCATATAGTGGGAGCCTTGAGTACCTGCCGAAGCTCCCACCCAACCTACCGCCCTCCTGACCCTCAGTCCCTCCTTCTGTACCCCTCTGCAGCCTTCCCGCGATCTGCCTCTTGGGCCATTTTTTGGATAGAAATCCACCACCCCCAGAGCCGAGACAAAGTCTCTGAAGTCCATCATTGATTTGTTTTCCTTTCACAAACCAACACTCTTCTCCTTTGGATCCAAATTCGTGAGATAGTCACCTCCCTAAATCAACCAAATACAGACCAGAGATCCCACCATACACTGCATCCAGTAAGTAGAGCAGGTTTCCACCACCAAGTCCAGGGAGATGGCCAGCCAGAGTAACCGAGTCCCCAAACTAGAAACACTCAGGAAAGAACCAAATAAATTCTTGCAGTATTTTTTAAAAATTGCACCCCTCCACCCTTGTGATTTTGTCTCTTGTAAGATGACGCTATCGGAAGCTAGTCCACCTAAATAACGCTTAATTAAGCGTCACATGTCAAGGGTCGTGAGGCCCCTGACAACCGTGTTATGAGTTTCATGGCTTCTGAAGGGAGCCCCCTGGCTCCCTTGGTTTCAAGGAACTTTTTTATGCTCGGCAACCCCAAATCTTCCACCACCTCTGCCCGTTTCTACCCCATCGACTTTATGCCTCTGCCTCTTTTAATCTTACCCAACAGGCATGCTTTAAATTGACAAATTCTCCTTTCCTTGGCAACATCCAGTGTGTCCTCATCTGAGGCGTCTACCTCAGAAGCCATCTCCCGAGGCTCCACCGAATTCCCACAGAGGAGATCATCCATGGGGGCCATTTGTCCAACCACAGCACCAACCTCACCCAAGATGGGTCCAGTCGTTTTTTACTCATCCGCCGAAGCAGCCATAGGGGGCGAAATCAAGTTAACATCCTCGTTGGGGGGCACCAGGGCACCACTCGTAGCTGGGTGTGCATCTGCCAAAGTTGAATTCCATTCCATCCCAACCGAGCCTGAGTGCTTTGAAGCAGCCTTGACAACGGGTTTCTTTGGTTTCCACGCTTTCTTCATTTTTGGTTTCAATTTGCAACTGGGTTTGGAATGAGATCTACTTCCACATCGCAAACAGAAGAACCTATCCTCAATTTCCACAGGGATCGCCCTATGTTTGCCATGAAGACAAAATCAATTTGCTTGGGATCTTGCAAATTGCACCAACCTGAATCCTAAGATACAGGTAGGAGTCCCGATTAATAATCTCTTCATCCACAATGATCAGCGTCCTGAGGGTTCTTCCCAGTTTGTCAATGCACTCCTCCATCCAATACTCCAATGACAGATTGTAGATACGAACACAAACCGGTTTGCTGTAAGGATGCAATTTCACCGAGTCAAAATTCGGAACCCATTTTTGGATATAAACCGGATGGCCATCCATTCTCCAAAGACCAGCATTCAAGAGCTTGTCCTTCTCCGACAATTTGAAGATTGCCGCAAAGAACCCCTTCAGGGGAAATTTCACGATCTCCATAGTGCACCAAGTGTGAGCCAACCAGCTGCGTATAGAGTACTATAGACTCACGACTGTATTTAGGGCCAATGATGCGACAGATGATTGCCAGATTGTTCAACATTTTGATGTCCATCCTAGCCTTCCGGGACATATCTATTATCAGGTGATCACCGTGGATCGAATAACAGTGGGGGAGCCTCTTCCTGCTACCTTCAGATCTATCCTCGCTGGCCTCGCCCTCTTCTGCAAATTTTCGGTGATCACCTCCGCTTGCCATTATGAATCCAAGCAACACATGATTTTTAATTTTATTTATGCAGTTCTTATGATTATTAAGCTCTCTTGTTTCAGCTTTTACTTCTTCCACTTGAAGTTCTTGATTTCTGATCCTCTTTCCCTTCCTCTTTCTCTTCCACCTTGCTGATTATCCCACAAAAGTGCAGCATGGGCTTTCATACTGGTCATTGTTAACTGAACTCTTCTTGGGTCATTTTCAGAAATATTTTCCATTTCAAAGTTTATCTCTAATTCATATACTCAATCTAGGCAAGAATCGGTCTCAACTCTCCACTAATTAACCTTTATCTTGCTTTTAAGAAAATAAAATGTTTATATCGGGTATCTACCCCAACATCATGATCTATTACTTTCCCATGCTCTGGTTTAGACTCTACAAGATTTTATAATAGATACCAAAAGCAGCCCTTCTTTTCACTAAATCTTAAAAATTATTCAACTTCTTTCCACATTTTCTCCTACCTTTCCTTTCAAATCATCAAATCTATGTAATCTATTTTATTTTGTTTGCCTCTGTTGTGAAGTTGGTGCAGAAATATATTTCTAATCTCATGTTTCTCTTACTCTGTTTTACTCTGTCTCCCTTCGACACAACGTTGGGGTTGATTTTCAGCATGCTCTTGCATATGCACGTTCAACCTTGTTAAATATGAACTGTAAAAAAACTCGGGATCTCTCAACCTACAACAGAAAATTTGCAGTCGGCCAAACAATTGACCAGCAAGCTAATAAATGAATAGAATACATTAAATTCCTGTCCCTTGGAAATTCACAACAAAGAAATACATTTCAACTCATAATAAATACACTTCACATATCAGCAGCGTTCTCTCGAACAGGACATCATCTTTTTTCCCGTTTCTAATATCTCCTATCAATCAACTGCCTACACTCCAATCCAGCAATTTCATTGGAACAGTCCACGCTACATAAAATAAAAACCATCAAAGTTGGAGAACATGACATGTGAGAGGCCAGCATGCCCCCAATCTTGACTAATTAAATTCCCTATACTAGATAATTACTGCTATTTTGGGATTTTCTGATACCTCCAAATCCCAGAAACATGCAGGTGTAGATCATTATTCTGTTATACTTTAGAAGTGAAATTTAGGACCTCTCATTTATTATAAGAATGTTCTATCATTGAACTACTAACCCTCTCGATAATCAATCCATCTTTAATTCGATGTCATATTTATTAACAAACCCATGATTAGATGTATACAGATGCCAAATATAAGTATGCAGATAAAAGAGAGTTTATAAATACATAAAAAACCATATTGTGATGATGCATCCTAAGAGGCTGATTTATGGCCACAACTGCAGTGTTACTGAATTTATGTTGTAAGCCAAAATATCTATGCAAACCAACTTAAAATTGAAATAGTTTTTGAATGGCCATAGATGAACTCAGGAGAAATATCCGTTTGAACAGAAGACTAACCAAAGACGAAGAAAACCACATAAGATGATCAGTAGAAAGAATTCCTTGAGGCAATTTGATGGCAAGAACTAATGATCATGACCCCCTCGCTATTTTGCAGTGATATTCTTGTTATTACAGAAACCATTATGAATTCCCTATACTTGACAGTTCATGCAATTGTACCTACTATTTTTGTATGTTGTTTTTCCTTGGATTTTAATCTGCGAACATTACAATAGAGAAAACAAAAGCTTGAATTATTGGAGAAGCACTTACCAGAGGGAAATTTCCATTTGCTTGCTAGGCTGTCCTGTGAAAGCGTCGTTCTCATCTCGTTCAAATAGCCAAACAAGAAATGCAGTAAGAACAACAAATGCTGCTGCAGTCATCCACATGGGTATTGTAAAAGGATGTAGAAAGGCCCAGCCAGAACAATGTTTTTTCTTGGTACGCACCATGATAACCAGCCCTGTATCAGTATATGGCTGTGTAAAATCCACCTTTGCAGAGCGGTTTGCGAGTATTGTGACATCAGCTACAATAACATCAAATGTCTGCCGACAACAATGCGCTTTGAATAAGTATTCAGAGATTAGACAGTTGATGCAGACCAATCCTCAGATCCTGCAAATTAAATGACTCACCATCTATATGACAGTGGAAATAAGCATAAATGAACAGAAACAAAAGAAAATATGAAGATACTCTGTTTTGTACATTACATTATCCAAAAAGAACTTCCCTTCCGACATTAACAGCTATGCCCTTTTATCCATCAAAAGCCTCTAAATCAACTCTTACGAACTGCAAAGTAGTAGCAGTTCAAAACCCCTAAATCGGTCTAAAACAGAGTAATCGGCACCTAATCTAACTCCTACAAAGACCACAAAGAACAGCAGATCAACAACTCAATAACAACAGGTCAACCGCAGTCAAGAAACAGTTGCACAACAGTATTCCTACTAAACTCATAATCTCACAGGGAACTTATTGTTCTGAGTGTGATTTGAAAAATATATAAATATTTTTTTCAGTATAAGTGCCATTAGTAAAAGTCCAAATACGGACATTTTAACTGCTCATTTAGTATTAAAGGTTCACTCAGGGGATGCACAATTAATACAAAAGAAATTATACAATATTTAACTAGTTAGGGTGATATTTAAATATTATATAATTTAATAGTCAGAGATAAATTTTAATCAATAAAGATAAGATAATTATTTATATTTCTTTTTGTATGTGTAAGATATAAAATTAATAATAACTATTTTACTATTGAATAATGTGATGTTTAAATAGAGTTAGCAATTTTCATGAATCTGAACATTGCAAACAAAAAGTTATATGTATATTTACGTAAAAAAAATCTAAACAAACAAAAATTTTACTTATTATTTATGATGCCACCTAATGGAAGGGGCTTCTACTTATGAATTTTCACATAGACAAGTCTCATGGTATTCATTTTAAAATGGTTGTGGGATTGAGGATTATGGGAGCTCCTTGAAGGGTAAGGCTGAAAACGTTTTCCATTAGCCTATAGATTTTCATGTGCATGTGGTAGCATTGCAATGCCTAAATCTAGACCTACTTATTATAATTTCTTGTTATTAATTTTTTAAAATTTTAACTATTTTAAATGATTATAAAATCTGTAATGTCCCCAATTTAGCCCTACGCTCTTCATTTGGATTTAGCCTATTTCTGGAAACTCATAGGCTAAGCAGAAGCTCGAATAAAGGTTTCTAAACTTCTTGGAGGATGTTTTCATCTTTTTGCGGAGTCTTCTTTTGGAATTGTTGAACTTGGATTGCATTCCTTCTGGGTTTTCTGAGAGCTTCGCGTTGGTGGTTTCAGTTCGACATTCTGAGCAATTACATGAATTTACTATTTTTAGTAAATTATATTTTTAGATTGACTTGTTGACTCCTAATCAGTTGGCTCCACTTTGGCAGTCTATTCAGACGGTATGGTTGAATTTGGCTTCTGATGCATTTCCATGGTGATATAAGATATTTTATATTATAATGTTATAATTTAACATTATAATTCCTTGTTCTAGCATCATGAATTAATATTGTCTTTAAAAGGGGGACATTGAAGGGTATTTTCACATGGAGGAAATATTTTAATATTTCTAAAGCCAAATATTGCTCAAGGAGTTTGGACGCCAACTTTGGGTGAGCCAAATATTTTATTTAAAAAGTGAAATTTATCTTCTTAAGCAAGTACGCCATCCTGAGGGTGAAGACAAAAGACAAGTCAATGACCTAAAAGAATCTTTGAGGTGGCGCCCTTCTTGGAGGTTTCTAGAAAGCTCTTCTAAAGTTATAAATTGGAGCTCGGGGTCCTCATTTTGTTTATCTGATGAATTTGCAAAGTTATGCTGCCGGATTGGCTTTGGGATTGCTTCGAGGAATGTAAGCCTCCTAGCTTGGCTCTTCTTCTTGCTTGAAAGACAGCAACTAGTTGAGAGGTTTAGTTGTAGTTGGTTTCCTTTCATTGTAGTTGGTTCTTCACACATTTTGTAGTTGAGTTATTGTATTTTCTATCAATTTTAGAGTTGTTGATTTATATGGCTATAGGTTGTTTTTACTCACAACTCAAGAAACATAAATAATATTGTTCTGGGTACTATTCCAATCTATTTTCCTATGTAGGGCGACCATATGTGCAAGTTTCCATAATTTTATTTGAAGTCTATGAATTATCTAAAGTAAATTGCCCTTGCTTGTAGGCAATTTCACTTTGTAAGTGCTTTGGAAGTTGTGCAAAATAAATAGGGGTCTTTGTGAGAAGTTTTTGTGATCCATCTTCATTGTCATCATCATTAGAATGTTTTGCAACTGATTTCAAGTTAAATGGGCGAGTATTGAGAGAGATATGAGCATTTAAGTGAGTTTTGGAGTTGCTGTTTTCACCATTCTTAACTGCAGATCTGTCATATCAGACTTAGTAAAATTATTAATACGGCTGGGATTGTCTGTCTTAGTCATATTAATCGTTCTGGAGTAGCTCTACATTTCAGCAGTGTGACTATCACTCTAATCCATCGTGCTTGTAGGAGATATATTACATTGTAAGGCTGTTAGTAGTTCTAACCAGCCAATATTCACATTTGTAAGCTCTTATTTATATTTCCTACATTTTGTGGAAGAGACTGATCCTTGCCCAGTCTATTGTCTTTCTTTATATCTCCGTCATATGGTAGCTCCCATTCCATCTCGGGTTGGAAAGCACATTCTTGACGTCGAGTACTTTAACATTCTTGCTTATTTCCCTTAATTGCATTGTAATTCTTAGCACTCCACCATATGGTCGCCTCCTTTCCATACTGGATTGGGTAGCACATGTTTGATGTTGAGTTTGTTTCCAGTACTTGTAGCGTAGAAGATCCTCTGACCATATGATTGTCCTTCGCGGACACATTCTTGGTTAGAGTTACCTTCAGTTGCATTTTGTTTAAGGCACTGACGATCCTCTTGCCATATGACAACCTCTCTCTTGTGGAGATTGAGTGCGCATTCTTGGCAATGGGTTATTTGTAATCTGCTAGTTTGAATTATCTAACCCTAACGGGTGCTCTCTGCATTGTTGTGTACTTGGTAAAAATTAAAAAAAAAATGGCTCAGAATATTTCAGTGGTATCAGAGCCAAGATCCTGCCATCCTATGCCCATCAAAGTTCAGTTGACAATTGAGTGATAGAGAAATCAGTTTCTTCACCAGAGGTCAGAACCGAGCTTAGATCAGTTTTCAGAAGTTTCAAAGATGTATCATCGTTTCTTCAATAATCATGAGAAGTCAGATTCGATTATGGCATTTGAGGAAGGAAAGGTTAGTTTGGCCACAAGAGATTTCATTGAGTATGTCAAACAGTACAAAAGACAATGTGAACATGAGGCTGCCATACTCCGTGAGCAATATCAAAACATGCCAGATGATTATAGGAACAATGTTTCATTTGATACCCATTTGAATTGTGTGGCATTTCTGAAGCCCGAAAAGTCAGAGATGGTGGACCACATCAGGAAAATGATAAAAAGGGAAGCAGAACAAGTTTTGGTTGAAGGATCAAAGAAGGAAGAAGATGAAGTGTCTATTGTGAATTGCAGCCCACAAACAAGCATGTTGATGAAACTTTGCCAGTTGAAGAATGTGTGGAAGAGCCCCATAATACTTCCTTTGACTTGCATGTAATAGGAAGTAATGAAGATCAGCTTGGTGAAAAGAACATAACAAAAGTCTTGAGTCCCAATGAGGATTCATCCAATGAAGATCTTGAGAGAAATGACTTCGTAGAAGATTTGAGTAGTACTGTTGTATGGGATGAGTTTGTTAAGGAAGAGCAAGTAAAGGGGAATATTGATGGTGCCCTTGATTCAGCCTATGACTATTTCCAAAGTGATAATGTTGGTAGTGATTCCAACATGTTTGTACCACCTTCTGTTGAAGGTTTGGTGATGGATAATTTCCCTCTTGTTGCTGTTCAAACTCCTGAAGAGTTTTCACAAGATGAATTTATGACAAGTGATCAAGAAGACCTTTTTGGCATGCATATGACTGTTCATGATGAGATCATAAATACACCTATAGATGATGGGTTCATTGAAGATAAGAATGATAAAGTTTTCCAAACAGCTAGCACTAGAGATTCTTTACTTCATTACAGTGATGGTGTCAAGGGTAGTTTTTGGTTTGATCATCAAACCAAATCATTGGAAATAAATATTTATGAGGATGACAGTTTAAGTGAGTTAGGTGGTGACCTATTCAAAGAGTCAACACTCCAAAAGAAGCACGAAGAGCTCTTTCCTTTTGATCAAAACAATCAGCCTCTTACTATTTGGGATCCAGGTGTGGAGTCATTTAGCGAAGATAAGGAACCAGTGTGGGATGAATTTCCCTTTGATCCTGATGAAGAACAAGAACCAAATTGCATGGCAAACTATGAGGTAGCCCTTGGAGGAGAAGTTGTCTTTGAAGAAGAAGATATTTTGTGCTACAGAAACTTTCCGAACGGCGGACAATTATGATCCATTGATCAAGTTTGATGCTACAATAATGTTTGACCATGGAGATGTTAATGAAGAAGAAGAGCTAGAAGACCATATGGCTCTTGAAGATGTAGAGTTTGAAGGTGTTACTAAACACAAATCTGATTTTTCAATGCATGAAGCTGATTGCAAGCATTGTGTTGAAGAATTTGTGAAGTATGATGCTTTTTATGACAATGAGCATTCTCCACTAGTCGATGGTGAAGTACAAGAATGTTGGAGCAGCATTGAGGGCAGCAAAGACAAGGGACAGGGGTCTGATTTTCAGTTGCAGCCTATCAGCAGTTCACCATCTTCGCATTCTTATGAGTGGGAAAGACAATTCAAGGTGTCCGTTGACAAGGAAGTGCAAACTCTATCCTTGTTTGATCACACACTTAGCTTGGTTGAAGAGCTTTACTGGAAGGCCCAACTTGAAGTGAGACAAAGAGGAGTGAAAGATGAAGTTGCTCTTTCCAATTTGCAACTTATCAGAAACTCTTTGGTAACCTTGAAGTCTGAGTACATGCACTTGATTGAAGATCGTGATCACGCCATTGAAGTTGCAAAGAAGACCATTTGTGCTTCTCAAGATAGAGAGAGGAAGTTCGATGAACTTTCTTTGGAGCTTGAATCAACAAAGGCTACATTAGAAGAAACTCAAATGGCATTAATGGAGGTAGGAAATCAGTTTTCTGATTTCAAAATTTTCACGAAGCAAGAGAATGCACATAGAGCCGAAGAAATCAAGCAAGTAATTGGTGAGTTTGATAGTCTTCGAGAGGAGTTTGACCTAGAAGGTCTCACAAGAAGGACTGAAGTTGCAAGTGCAGATTTGGATCAGCAAGATGGAAGGAATAACTTTCAAGTTTTTGACAATCCTCTCTTTGAAGAGGATGATGAGGAAAGATATGATAATCCTCTCTATGAGATGGAGGATGAAACGGAGAATGAGACTAAGTATAGTTTCCAATGCTTGGATGCTTTGATATCACTCCATGAGGATGTGCCACGTTTGTTGGTTAGTAATGAATGCATAAGTGGGTTTGAGGATGGAGTCTCTACATGGGAAATGATGATTCAAGGAGATTTCAACATCATCGACACCAAGGTGTTAACAAAGCAAGACTTGGTAGCTGCTGGTAACTTCATTACAGCAGCAAGGAGCAAAGATTTCAGTTTTGTTACTCATGAAATAGGGAAGAAAGATGGACCTGAACTTGGTGTTTGTATGCTTGTCAATCCATCCCTTTGGTTGAATGATGTTTTGGCACTTATTAGACCATTGTTGGAGTTGGATTTGAGGTCATTTAATATTTCATGCTCCAATGTTGTTGAAACTTTCATGGATAGGCTTCAAGGGTTCACTAGAGGAGGCATCAATCTCTTCTGTATGCACTTGATCCTTACTGGCACTTGGGGATGCATTGAGATTACCTTGCTATGGGTTGAAAATAATTTTTGGTTGGGTATCCGTGCTTGGGATCCTCAATTTGGCTTGATAGAGCTTATTACATTTGGAAAGGACTATTGGAGGAATAAGGATCAAATTTCCAGATTTGTTGATGTTGTCTGTTTCTTTGTTTGCCACTTGATGGGTTTGTTTGTTCATCAACAAATGGATTGGAGAATAATTTTGAGTATGGGTTGGAGAAATAAACAGTTGGTTGCTTTTGGCAGTGATCCTCGGCTAAGACAAGGGCAGATTTTGAGACACGAGTTTGCTGATTGGAGGCAGACCAGCCACCTTACTTGTGGAGTTACTCTCATTTGGGAGAGTTTTTCCATCAGTACATGTCAAAGAGGTGGTAGTTTTCAGTTGGACATTGCTCTAGTTTGTTTTCTTGCCACTTTGGAGGTGTCACCTTGTAGCTCGATGGTCATCTCACATGCTTACACTTGGGAATTTGAGTGGTGTTGTTATTTTCCTTCGTGTAGGACTCTAGTATCAGATTGCACTATGTTGATCCCAGCCTTGATCAACAGCAATTATTTATTCCTTCACACCTTTCCTACTCTCCAAATTCATCTTATGATGGTTTGTGATGGAAACTTTGACAGTTTACTCTCAGTGTTGGTTCAGGACAGCAGAATCTCACATGCTTTGGTTCACCATTCAGAGGCTCTTGGAGTGGGAATTGTAAGAGTTTTTAGTAATCTTCATGGTTGCATCAGAATAATGCAGGGGAGGCATAGTAGACTCATGTGGAGTGATGAGTTAGAGTTTGATGAACTCTTGCAAAGGATTTCTTCCCTCTTTGCAAGAAGTTTTGGAGAGGTCACATCTACAATCATGGTTGTGTTAGATACCTTATGGAGGCATGTTGAGGATTACAATTTTGAGTTGAGTAGACTATCTTTTCCAATGCCTAGGTTTGTGATAGACAGTGGCATTGTTGATTTTGCTGACTCAGAGCATTTTGGCCATTATGGTTCCACTATTGTGATTAGAGTAGTGCAACATCAGCACGGTGGGTCCTCTTTTAGACGGATATGGGACCCTGGGATTGTACTTGGTTTGGTTTGGTGCAGTTTGAGTTTTTCTAGAGTTGTGGTGGCTTGCTTGAGGACAAGCAATTTTGGGAAGGGCGGACTGTAATGTCCCCAATTTATCCCTACGCTCTTCATTTGGATTTAGCCTATTTATGGAAACTCATAGGCTAAGCAGAAGCTCGAATCAGGGTTTCCAAACTTCTTGGAGGATGTTTTCGTCTTTTTGTCGAGTCTTCTTTTGGAATTGTTGAACTTGGATTGCGGATTCCTTCTGGGTTTTCTGAGAGCTTCGTATTGGTGGTTTCAGTTCGGCATTCTGAGCAATTACATGAATTTACTATTTTTAGTAAATTCTATTTTTAGCAGTTGACTTGTTGACTCCTAATCAGTTGGCTCCACTTTGGCAGTCTATTCAGACGGTATGGTTGAATTTGGCTTCTGATGCATTTCCATGGTGATATAAGATATTTTATATTATAATGTTATAATTTAACACTATAATTCCTTGTTCTAGCATCATGAATTAATATTGTCTTTAAAAAGGGGGACATTGAAGGGTATTTTCACATGGAGGAAATATTTTAATATTTCTAAAGCCAAATATTGCTCAAGGAGTTTGGACACCAACTTTGGGTGAGCCAAATATTTTATTTAAAAAGTGAAATTTATCTTCTTAAGCAAGTACGCCATCCTGAGGGTGAAGACAAAAGACAAGTCAATTACCTAAAAGAATCTTTGAGGTGGCGCCCTTCTTGGAGGTTTCTAGAAAGCTCTTCTAAAGTTATAAATTGGAGCTTGGGGTCCTCATTTTGTTTATCTGATGAATTTGCAAAGTTATGCTGTTGGATTAGCTTTGGGATTGCTTCGAGGAATGTAAGCCTCCTAGCTTGGCTCTTCTTCTTGCTTGAAAGACAGCAACTAGTTGAGAGGTTTAGTTGTAGTTGGTTTCCTTTCATTGTAGTTAGTTCTTCTCACATTCTGTAGTTAAGTTATTGTATTTTCTGTCAATTTTAGAGTTGCTGATTTATATGGTTGTAGGTTGTTTTTACTCACAACTCAAGAAACAAAAATAATATTGTTCTGGGTACTGTTCCAATCTATTTTCCTATGTAGGGCGACCATATATGTAAGTTTCCAGAATTTTATTTGAAGTCTATGAATTATCTAAAGTAAATTGCCCTTGCTTGCAGGCAATTTCACTTTGTAAGTGCTTTGGAAGTCGTGCAAAATAAATAGGGGTCTTTGTGAGAAGTTTTTGTGATCCATCTTCATTGTCATCATCATTAGAATATTTTGCAATTGATTTCAAGTTAAATGGGCAAGTATTGAGAGAGATATGAGCATTTAAGTGAGTTTTGGAGTTGCTGTTTTCACCATTCTTAACTGCAGATCTGTCATATCAGACTTAGTAAAATTATTAATAGGGCTGGGATTGTCTGTCTTAGTCATATTAATCGTTCTGGAGTAGCTCTACATTTCAGCAGTGTGACTATCACTCTAATCCATCGTGCTTGCAGGAGATATATTACATTGTAAGCCTGTTAGTAGTACTAACCAGCCAATATTCACATTTGTAAGCTCTTATTTATATTTCCTACATTTCGTGGAAGAGACTGATCCTTGCCCAGTCTATTATCTTTCTTTATATCTCCGTCATATGGTAGCTCCCATTCCGTCTCAGGTTGGAAAGCACATTCTTGACGTCGAGTACTTCAACATTCTTGCTTATTTCCCTTAATCGTATTGTAATTCTTAGCACTCCACCATATGGTCACGTCCTTTCCATACTGGATTGGGTAGCACATGCTTGGTGTTGAGATTGTTTCCAGTACTTGTAGTGTAGAAGATCCTCTGACCATATGATCATCCTTCGCGGACACATTCTTGGTTAGAGTTACCTTCAATTGCATTTTTTTTAAGGCACTGACGATCCTCTTGCCATATGACAGCCTCTCTCTTGTGGAGATTGAGTGCGCATTTTTCGCAACGGGTTATTTGTAATCTGCTGGTTTGAATTATCTAACCCTAATGGGTGCTCTCTGCATTGTTGTGTACTTGGTAAAAATTAAAAAAAAAATGGCTCGGAATATTTCATCTTAAAACTTTAATATCATTGAATTGAGTACAAATTCTTTTGAGTTAGTAGTGAAGGATGTTAGAGATGTATATAGATAGCTATTTTGGAATGAATATCTCTATTAAATCTTATTCTATTCTAATATTTTCTTTTTCCATATTGAGTTCAGGAATTGAAAATGAGGTTTGTATTTATTAGTTTGGTATTAGAGCACCCAAAGATGTTGAGAGTAGAGAATTTATGAGACTATGATAGATATTATTGAGGAGAATAATAAATAACTGAAAGGAGCATTGTGGCTATCGCAATGAATGCAAAGGTGGAATTATTTCATGATGTGACAGAGGAAAATCAGTTGAAAGAAAAACTAAGAGGAAATAAACAGAAACTAAATGAAAAACAAGTGAAAGAGATGGCAAAAATTCAAATTTGGAGGAATTATAAGAAAGCAGGAAATCAAATCCAAAATAATGTAAAAGAAAAGATTAATCTAATTGAATGGTCTTTATTTGACTGCACATAAGAACCTTTTAAATTAGCAATGAAGGAGTTAGAGATGTATGGTTACTCTAGAATTAATAAATATTTTGCTTTGTTTCGCTGCTGATATCCTGTTTTGGCCCTGTCCCATCTCTATTAAATCTCTCCCTATTCTGATTCGTTTGTTTTATAGAAGATTTGTCTGCACCAGAACTTAGGCAGCCCTCTCAATAGGACCAAGTCACCTGGTTATATACTGATTTGCAATGAAAACACATAAAACGTATATTATCAAACTAAGAAAAGATTTTATTTGTGCTCAAAGTATAACCCAAGAATGTTTATTACTCACAGCTTAAGTTATCTTTCAGGTCAGCATGTTCCGTTTCTGATAGGAATCTATATGCGGGCAAATTTAACTATAAAAGTCTATTCAATCCCTAGGTCATCTTTTAATTTAACACATATTCTGGACCTTCTGATAATAATTTGGAGAATTGAAAAGATATATCGTTCGTAAAATAAAATTAAATATTGAGTTAAATGAAGATAGAGGGAAATGATAGGATACCTTATTCGTTACTTGGTCAACAAGCTTGTTATATTCTGGACATTCAGTGCTATTCTCAGACTCTATAAATTCATAGTGAAAAGGATAAGGAAGCATCTCCACAGCTCTCTTAAATACATCTATGCAGAACCCCTCAAATTTTGTGTTATTGTTTGTGATGTTGACAAATCCAGGAAACACAACATGTGGGGGAACTCCAACTATAAACTTTCTGTAGCCAGAAGGTGGTGTTGGAGATCCATTTGGCCACTCTATATTTTCTTTCAATCTGAATTCTTTGTTTTGCCATGATCCTACAACTCTGATGTCCCTATTGACTACGTTAACAATGTCATATGATTCAACTTCAAGAAGCCCATTTATGCTGAATGTTATCTTACCACTAATTCCTTCGAAATTGCTCTGAGATACTTTCCGAAGCAGGGCACTCCCTGACTGAAAAACATGCACATCTGTCAAACATTTCTCTAAGGACTTAAATTCCAATTCAGTAAGGTTGTTGTTGGCTCTGAACATAGCATTAAGAGCTCTAGCTATTACCCAGATAGAATCATAAGCATAGGCTCCAACTATGCCAATGTTTTCAGAGTGAGTTACACCTGGATACAACCTCATGAATTTATGCTTCCATCTCTTGTTGATACTCTTGGACTGTGGAGTGTGTCCAACTTTTGTGCGAACCCCAATTATTCCATGCATTGAATCCATAGTCGTGTCATCCTTAACATCCAAATAACTTGCTACCCACTCTGTAACAATCCAAGCCCATCCCTGCTTCTCTATAATGCCTGAATGTTTTCCCTACCAAAAGATTTTCTGGGCCAATCCATAACTTGTATGTATAACAAACGCACGACTCCTAATCTTGTTGTCTTTTAGTGTCTTCCGTATATGATTCCATGAAGAGTTACTGAAGGACTTGTTAGAGACTGCAAACTTTTGGACTATTCTGGCAGAAGTTTCCTGGAGTGCATTCTTTAAGGCTAGAATCCCGCTAAGACCCAGTTCATCTTCCTCATACATGACCACTATTTCTCTCCAGTAAAAATTGGTCAGCAAGGCTGCTATTGCCTTCATTTGCAGTGTATCCCTGCCAATCATCTGAATTGAATATGCAGAGTGTTTTAAGGACATGGAGGGATCATTGCTAGCCAATGTAATGAGTGGTACTTGTGCAGAATCAGCTAGGACATAAACAAAGTTGGAGACCTGTGCCGTCATGGGTGCGACAACTGATACCACGTTTGCTCTGAACAATTTCAGCACTGAAAAGCCAACTTCAATTAGTTTTAACAATAGACTTATATCTGGAAGCTAGAATATAAATAAAACAGAAAGAGAATTGTTTTTTCACCATTCTCCACATCCATGAGAGCATTGCTTCCTATCTTCGTGGTCTCTAACTGAAGAATGGTCCCATTAAGAATGTTGGGATCTTTGTTAATATCTCGAATGGCCAATTTTATAGCTACATTGGATTGTTTACCTTGATAGCTTCCTAAATCAAAGACTCCCCCAATCCTCGCCTCTGGAGGCCTTGCATCATACAATTCCACAAAGAGAAGAAGGAATAAAATCAGGGCTCTCATAGCATTTCTCCAGACATCACGAGTAGTACAAGCAGGAGACATTGTAGACGTAAGTTAATCGCTGGCACCTTTGGATATGAAATAAATGAATTCACACTATAGAAGAGAAGGAAGGAATGCCTGATATAATAGCTGTCCATGTTCTCAAAGGATGTTGCGAGGAAACAAATGTGGGGTAGGGCAGAATACCAAGACAACAGACTTGTCATGTCGACATGATGAAATTGAAGTTTCGAAGCAGTTCCTATGAACAGAATCAATTAATTCATCTCATATTATATAATGTGAAACAACCGAAACCTTTCGCGATTGTACATCGCTCTTACATCAGACCTTAGAATTTCACAGAAAATCTCTTTCACCCATTAAACACGATTTACTTTGCATGTGTTTCTCCAGATCATGTGTTTCGATTGGAGAGAAACTTTGTCCATTTCTTCTTCGTGGTCTACCCAGAAATTTACACAGGACGGCAGGCAATATTCTAAAATTTCAAGATCCAAGTTCTATCCGTACGTTCCGACTTCCAAGTCAGGCGGGAATCTTCCACAGAGCTGTGACTTAGAGAAAAGTTGTCACACATTCCACGCACCATGATGGATAGCAAGCCTGGAATTCGATGGTCTATTTGACCGTTTATTCAATTTTAGACTCTATATTACATTTCTCAAATTTATTAGACTGTATAGTTTGACTTCTATATTTTTATTAAGCCGTAAAAAAATATTATAAAAAAATAATAATATAATATTTTAATTTATAATATATATCATTTTATAATTTTTATTATAAAAAGACAAATTAATTTAAAATAGAATATAATTTTTTGATTATTTTCTAATATGAATTTAGAAACGTTTGACATTTTCACTAATAGTTATCATTTTTTTATATTAATATATATGATTTATAATATTATTATAAAAATAGATATTAATTTACAAATTTTCAGAATATAATATAATTATTTTTAACTTTTAGAATATATTTAACAAGATTTGTTTCTAATATGAATCTAGAAATTTTTGTTAATTGTTTATTATAACAATAAAATAATAATTATCATTGTTTTCTAATTTTTCAAAATATTGCATTTATAAAAGATTTTATATAAAAATTCATAAATTAAACAATTTTTTTTAACAATTTATATTTTTCTTAAAATATCAAATGATAGACATTTAAATGACTAGACCATCATAAAATTTTCATATGACAAGTAAGGGTGACTGTAAAATTTGAAGCTCTGTGCCTAATTTCAAGATACAGACAAGTCGAGAGAATGTCACTTTCATGAGTTTAAGAAAAATTTGCCACCAAACCTCACCTTAAACTAAAGAAAGGTATATAAATATATCCTTTATTAGTCTACAGTGTAACTAAATTGAAATATAATTAAATAAATAATTCTAGAAGATTGATGAGAGTAATGGAAAAAAAAGGATGTTTTTAGTTTTATTTGTTATTGTGAGATAATTAATGTTATGAGTGATAATTAAAATTATGATTGATAAAATAAATCAATATATATAAGTATAGAATATTTATTTAGACTTATGTTTTTAAAAAAAATTGGATCACTTTCATGTTTTTTTAAATGTAGTTTAGTCCTATGTTAATTGTTATATTTAGAAAGGAATTAAATATATTATAGAAAATAAAATGATTTGTCATTATGTATAGATGTACATTCCAATCAATAGTAGTAACTACTCTTAAATGAAACAATGAGAAAATAATAGTTTTAATTAATTATATATTTGTTTGTTTAAAAATACTTTATGTAATTCAACCAAAATGATAAAATAATTTATAAGAATTTAATTGAAACTTTTGAATATTAGAAAACATAAAATTAAGAACATGTCTCTAGTATATTAGTGTTACTTAATCACATTATTAGAAATGATATTGAATGTTTATTTTTTTGGAAGATTTTAAGTTAAATTTGAGAGTAAAGAACCAAGGGCATCCATTTCATTAAAATTATCTAGGACAAAATTTCAGCCTTATCATTTTTGGTGTTGGAGACCTTACACACATTTTGTAGGTTCACTAAGAACCATTCAACTTGACTAGTAGACCAAGAACCTTTAAACACAACATGTGTTTGTAAAATCCCCAGCTCAGGCACTACATTTTTTATTTTATTTTAAAACAATTTGCATCAACTATCAACTTAACCAATTAAACATATTTCATTGTAAATTAGAAGTGTTAATTTCAAGAGCTCATCATTCACCATGGTAACGACAATCAACATCACACAACTTATATTTTTACACACAAAGGTGCTAAGATGCTATGCTTAGGGTCATTCCTAGACTCAAACCTAAACCTCAATGGCTCATGGTGGCCTTGCCTACGTATCCCTTCATGAGAATTAGAGGCTTCATAGTTCGCCTACCAATGTAAGAGGGAGTTCATTCTCTCCTCTTGTATGAGATCTCTAACCTCTCATTTAAACCAAGATTATTCATTAAACATAAGTTATCACTTAGTCAAATATAATATAGTAGTAATAACTTTACCATCAAGTGTTGGATCTATGCCAAACATTACCAAGAATTAGTGTACAAACATTCACAATATTCACAAGGGGTCATACACACAATAATCTCAAAGATCATATACAATGGTTGTCATGAGCATACCTCCATATACATAAGATGACTAGCTCATACATATCACAAGTACCAATAATGTTTAGATCATATATAGATCACAAGTACAATGGTGTTTAGCTCATATGTACATCACAAGTGCAACCATGATTGTCTCATATGCATATCACATTTACATTAGTGACTGGCTCTAGCATATATCACAAATACATAATGGCAAGCTCCAATATACATCACATATAGTGACGAGCTCCACCATACATTACAAATACCCAATAATGAGCTCCAACATGTACCAAAAATACCCAATAATGAGCTCCAACATGCACCAAAAATACCCAATAATGAGCTCCAATGTACACCACAAATACTTACTGACGAGCTCCAACATACATCACATACACATAGTGATGAGCTCCAACATAAATCACATACACAGTGACAAGCTCCAACATACATCACAAATACATAGTGACAAGATCCAACATACATCACATACATAGTGACAAGCTTACACATCATAATGGCTGACGGTGATCCCATAATAGTGGTTTACAATTCTTGGCCAAACTGGACACTGGAATTTTTATTTTTAACTAAATCTTCACATTCGAACACCTATAGCAGCTAAACGTAAGGAATTTGAAGATGATGGAAACTAGAGTCTCATCACATTTTGTCTGTAGATTCTTAAAATATTTTTTTCAAAATTTTTGGAATCAAATTGCAGTTCTTTTTCTATTTCCCACAAAAATTGGTTTTTTTTCAAAAAACAACATTTTTAAAAAGTGACGCACACCGTATAACGCATAACTTTTTTTCCATGAAGGATAAAATTCTAATTCTTTCGAATTTAGATTTGTAACTCCGATATCTAGTGCTTGCACTTGGTTAGATAGTTTTTTATTGAATATTTTTTCTTTAATCAAGTTTCGAAGTCAAACCAATGACAATTCAGACATTGCGCGACCATATAACGCGTAACTTTTTTTGTATATATCAAAATTCAATTATTCTTTTTGTTGGATCAAGGACTTCAATATCTGGTTCACTCATATTTTTCAATTTTTTTTTTGATAATCTGCTATTTTTCCACATGTTCAGAATAGAGACCTTCATTTTCGACGAAAAACCTATGTTTAATAAAACTAAAAAAAATATATATAATAAAACCAAAACATATTAAAATTATATTCATTGGATAGCTCGTTTCGAGGACTACCTGACTCCAATTGGGTTTGTGAAGATTCCCCCATTTTCATCCTCAACCTGAGCGTCAAAGCGTAAAAAATTAGGTTTTTTGTGTGAACAAAGTCAAAAATTAGGGAAAAGGGGGGTTCGCTAGAACCAGGGGGTTCTAGTGAACCAGGGTTCATTC
This sequence comes from Sequoia sempervirens, assembly GCA_007258455.2. NCBI lineage: Eukaryota > Viridiplantae > Streptophyta > Pinopsida > Cupressales > Cupressaceae > Sequoia > Sequoia sempervirens. Next base: position 28,812,920 of record VDFB02274714.1, on the reverse strand, counting down.
GAACCCCCTCAATATGCATTTTCCCTTCTTTTTTTTGGCAAGAAATGTGGGCCCCGTGATTGATGGGTTCGGCTGAACCCTAGTTCGGTCGAACCCCTTTATGGTTCAGTCGAACTTGTAGGTTCATTCGAACCCCTAAAACCAATTTTTTTGCCATGGGGCCATTTTTTCTCAGTTTTGCTTCCTCCATCAAATTGTAAACCACTATTGTGGCTTCACCCTTGACTAACACATTTCCATGTGATGCGTCCTAAATAGAACTTAGAATATCAATGCATTATGCATTGCACTGTGGGTCATATCCTTTCCTTTAGTCTTCTGCACCATTAGACAAATGGGAAGAGGATTTAGTGCATCCCATACTACACTACGAGTCTATCCTCTACCTTACAACCTAGCCAAGTATATATTCGGATAACTAGGAAGGGGATTTAGTGCATCTCATACTACATCACGGGTCCATCCACCATCCCAAGGATTTCCCCAAGTGGTGAACTTACCATTACCGAGTGGATTTTGACTTCAATTTCCTATAGGCCACAAGTGACAACTCTATCCACCCAGAAAGAAGTAGTTCCTGACATATACCACCTTGTGACCTTAGTGGTATTCTCAAATATCTTCTTTGAAATCCTAGGTAACACTTGGCATCAGGTACTTTCATGCTTATCAGTGATAGCCAATGAACCCCCTAGATATAAGGGTGAAGCCAAAATAGTGGTTTACAATTTGACGGAGGAAGGAAAATTGAGAAAGAACGACCCCATGGAAAAAAAATTAGTTCTAGGGGTTCGTATGAACCTAAAAGTTCGATCGAACCATAAAGGGGTTCAACTGAACTAGGGTTCGAGCGAACCCATTAATTATTGGGCCCACATTTCATACCAACTGCTACACTGGGTTCTGGGTACACTAAAAAATTGGGGTTCTGGGTACCTACGCGGGGTTCCCGGTGCTTGCGTGGGGTTGGGGCTTACCCTTTTCCAAGTCCGATCCGAAGTGGGGTTGAGGTCTCCCTTCCCCAAGTTCAGTCCAAAGCGCCTAAGTGGGGTGTTTGTGGTCTCCCTTCCCCAAGTTCAGTCCAAAGCGCCTAAGTGGGGTTTGGGGTCTCCCTTCCCCAAGTCTGGTCCAAAGCGAGGTCCCATGTAACGGGAGCACCAAGGGCAACTTGGAAATGACCCAAACCTTGGCTTCGAAGTTCCAGTTCTAGTGTCCAAGGGGAGCACTAGGGGTGACTTGGACATGCACTGGATCTTGGCTTGGGAGTTCCAGTTCCATTGTCCAAGGGAAGCACCAGGGGCGACTAGGACATGCACCGGATCTTGGCTTCGGAGTTTCAGTTCCAGTGACCAATGGGAGCACCAGGGGCGGCCTACGGGGCCAGGAGGACTTGTACATGCACTGGATCTTGGCATCAGAGTTCCAATTCCAGTTCCAGCGTCGAAGGGGAGCACCGGGACAACTTGGGCGACTTGAACGACCTGCGCGAATTGGACGACTTGGACATGCATTGGATCTTGGCTTCGGAGTTCCAGGGGTGACTTGGACATGCACCGAATCTTGGCTTCAGAGTTCCAGTGTCCAAGGGGAGCACCATGCGCGACTTGGATGACTTGGACATGCATTGGATCTTGGCTTTCGGGGCTATGAAAATGGGTCCCAGAGATCGGCTCTGTGAATCGGCCCCAAATATCGGCTCCAAAAATAGGTCCCAAAAATTGGCTATGAAAATCGGGCTCAAAAAATAGGCTCCGAAAATGGGTCCCAAAAATCAGCTCCAAGAATCGGGCTCCAAAAGTGGGTCCCAAAAATCGAGCCCAAAAAGTGTCTCCAAAAATAAAAGGAAAAATGCATATTAAAGGGGGTTCGAATGAACCCTAGTTCGCTAGAACCCCTGGTGATTCACTAGAACCCTTGGGGATTCACTAGAACCCCTGGGGATTCACTAGAACCCCTAGGGGTTCGCTAGAATCCCCTTGGTTCTAGCGAACCCCTCTTTTCCCTAATTTTTTACTTTGTTCACACAAAAAACCTAAATTTTTATGCTTTGAAGCTTCGGTTGAGGATGAAAATGGGGGAATCTTTACAAACCAAACTTGGAATCAGGTAGTCTTCAAAACAAGCTATCCAATGAATATAATTTTAATATGTTTTGGTTTTATTATGTATATGTTTATTTAGTTTTATTAAACATAGGTTTTTCATCGAAAATGAAGGTCTTTATTCTGGACATGTGGAAAAATAGCAGATTATAAAAAAAATTTGAAAAATATGAGTGTACCAAATATTGAAGTCCTTGGTTCAACAAAAAAAAAGTTTGAATTTTGATATATACAAAAAAAGTTACGCGTTATATGGTCGCAATATGTTTGAATTGTCATTGGTTTAACTTCAAAACTTGATTAAAGAAAAAATATTCAATAAAAAACTATCTAACCAAGTGGAAGCACTAGATATCAGAGTCACAAATGTAAATTCGAAAGAATTGGAATTTTATCCTTCATGGAAAAAAAGTTATGCGTTATACAGTGAGCGTCACTTTTTAAAAATGTTGTTTTATAAAAAAAACTAGTTTTTGTGGGAGATGGAAAGAGAAGTGCAATCTAATTCTAAAAAAATTGAAAAATATATTTTTAGAATATATAGGAAAAATGTGACGAGACTCTAGTTTGCATCATCTTCAAGTTCCTCATGGTTTAGCCGCTATAGGTGCCCAAATGTGAAGATTTAGTTAAAAATAAATAAATTAGTGTCTAGTTTGGCCAAAAAATATAAACCACTATTGTGGGATCACCCATAACAATTAGTCCTGGATTATTGTTAGCTACACAAATGGCTCCCTACCCATGCAACTGCTATGACCATACCATAACCAAGGTAGCTCACTACCTTCACCTTTGTAAACCAAATGAATGTTGACTAATCCCTAGTAGTAGCCTAGACATCGGTCATTGGCATAGTCCAATGACTTCCTATCACTACTCAAATATCCTAAAGGTTCACACTTGGGTGGGTCATACATAACATGAATCATAATCACAACCAAAAAATACATGGGCCTACACATAGAGACTTCTAAATATGGAGTCAGTTTCACAACACATAAAGTTACATGGAACCTACATGAGATGAACTTTACCCAACATACACATATATTCAAATACCAAATATAAAGTGGTCAATCTCTCACTTCACTTTGTTTACTATATAGAATCATATTATGTATCAAATATAAGTTATTAAATTTCATTAACTTGCTCATACCCACTCAGTACCTATTTCAGACTGAAACTGAAGCTTATAGAGGAGGAAAGTTCAAACTAATTAGGAATAGCTCCAAACTTTGGATTTAACCCCCAAACCCTCCCCCTTTGGACTTGATTTCACAGAGGCATCCTTCACCCAAGGACCACCTATGTATGGGCCACTTCCACACAAATCAAAATCACACACAATTCTCTTTGTAATGTCTCTCAAGGGATGCACATACACAAGTTCCCCATAATCAAGGTTGTGTTAATGTTTATCTTCCATTATTAATGCTTAATAGTAGTTAAGAGAACATAATTAATTATATGATTTAACAAACCATACTATAACACTTCCCATTAAGGATATCAAGGTCTTGTTGGCCCCATGGTTGTCGTTACACCAAAAGGTTGACCTGTTAATGCTCGATACAACCACTAGAGCTAATAGATCTATGGGAGGCAGTTAAGCCATGTCGCAAATCTTGAGGGGAGTGCTAACCATCTACCATAAATACACCCCTCAACATTACTTGAGGGGATTCAAACCTATAACCTTTGGCTATGATACCAATTTTTGGCCCCACAATTGTCATTGCATCAAAAGGTCAACAGGTTAATGCTTGATATAACTGCTAGAGTTAATGAATCCACAAGAGGCGGTTAAGCCATGTGGCGAATCTTGAGGGGAGTGTTGACCATCTACCAATAGGTCTCAAATTAAACTTGACCCAATATTATTCAAAAACCATCTTGAATGTCCTCAAGCTCATCTTATCAACATAGGGGCTAGGCTTATTACACAATATGAAATTACCTTGGTTCACACAAACCCATAGGGAAGCACTTCCATTTGAAATTTACATATTAGATTCAATATCAAAGGGGTCAATAGATATCTTTCAAGGACATATAATAATATTTATAAGCTTGTTTTAAGTATAATTAATGCCCGAATATTACTTTAGAAAGTTGGAAACACTATATCCATTGGACCAACATATGAAAATATAAACCCAATGATAATATTACTTATAATATTCTTGTTATAATTTCTTTTACCTATCGTGCAACTCTGTATTCTTATAATAGTCTAGTTTTAGAGTAGATATCTTATTCATACTTTCCCCTTAAGTTAAACTTGACCTTAACAGTCATTAGTAAGGCATCAAGAGATGCTACGTAGGATTAATCTCAATAGCATTGTCAACCTAAACAATTGCCACCCTCCACCTAGCATGGAATTATATCGTGCTTTACTATAGCTATAATATCCTTCATTCATATAATAATTCCAGTATTAATGATTCTTATATTCAAGGGGTAACATAATATCAATAGTTTATCAAAAGTGTCAGGTTTGAAAATTAAATATATTTTTAGTAAAGTTTGATTGTAGTGCCATTAAATGAGGTCATCATTCCTTATACTATTATTCAACCAAGAGCCAAGGCTCATATTATTTATATCTAATTCCTAGTCCATATTATAAGGTTAGATCTTAAAGTTAAAGATTTTACATAGACTACCTTGCCACCTTGTTTTAGTTCGGAATCTCAACATAAACATATAATCAATTCAAGGGTAAGATCGTATCTGTCTCCGACCATTGTCTACTCAAAACTCCAAACACTTGGACATTCAAATAATCAACCATTAGCTATAGAAATTTATTGTTTATGAATTCCTAATAATCCCAATCTTTCACATATCAAGTATTCTAGCATTTGAGATCTTATCCACCCTACATGATATTAGTTACCTCTAGATCTTGTTTTCCCAAATACTTATAAGAAATGGTTTTTATTTTATTTAATATCATTTTATATTGTGGCATGTATATATATATGAAAAATGTTACCAAAAATTGCATCATTCTTGCACTTGGTAATAAAATTACCTCATAATTAAGAATATGAAGATATACTATTCAATTGTTTGATTATTCAACTTTTGCACATAACATGAATCACCTGAATTAACAATTTTTAACTACTGCAATAAATATTCCCAATTTCTTATACTTTGTAGATCATCAAAGGTCCATACCATCTAAATTGAAGATCAAACAATAATAACAAATATATCCCAAATATCTATGTTAGAATATATCTTTTAATAATCTATTAACAAGCAATTACCCATGTTTACACCCACTCTTTTAATATTTATTTTATTGTGATCTAAGATGCAATTTAAGCCAACCTTAAAGATAGCCTTTTTTTCCATCAATAAAATAAAATTTTGTGAGGACTCCACATTTAGATTGAAAGATACCATCCCAAAGTGTACTAAAGATAGCAACTTCAAATTTCCCCATACCTACAATGACATTCAACTTATGATTACAAAATAAGGGAGATATAAATTCAATCGGTAACTACTCGATAAACATATCAACCAAATCCATTTTAACTTTTCCACAACCCAAATTTTACAACTGAACTTGTTTTTATTAGACATGTCACTTGATATCTACTATTACTATTAGAATTCATTAAAAAAAATTCCTATAAGGATGGAGAACAAAAGTATAACATTTCAATGAGAAATATTTAAAAACAAAGTTTTGAGAAGATATTAAGTATAGGAAGAAAAAAATAACTCATTTATAACTAATGTGTGGTTTCCCCCACTCTTGCATTAGTGAAATGGAGCTCTCATATCTCCTCCTCACGTTGGCTTCCTACCCCTCTCCTCTCATGTCATTCCCTTCCCACACCTTATTCTGAATTGTTCTTTATATTTAATGAATGATTCAATGTGTTCTCCCATTTCTAAGTGATTTTCTCTTTTCTTGCAATCTCTATTTCCCAAAAACTTCACATAGTTGGAATATTTAGGTTGAATCCACTTATATCCTCTACTTTCCTTCTTGCACGATGTTTCCTCTTCTCTGCCAAAATGCCTCTACAAGCCATCTCAACATGTCTCCTCTATTCACCCTTTCTCTTTGAATTTTTCTCCTGTGTTTCCTTCTTCCTTGACTTTGATGGATGTTCATAACCTATTCAAAGCTCCCATTTGATGTAGTTAGGGAGAGTATTGAAAATGGTTGTGGAATGTGGTTTTACACCTACCAATTGTGATTTTATTGGAAGTTTTTCAAACATTTTCAACAAATCCCTTTCATGCATAACTTGAAATCAGTGCATTCCATGAGACCACATTTTTTTGGTCCTTCTCCCTCACCTCCTATTTTGTTGTCCTCTCATTTTCCTATCTCATGCCTTTTCCTTCCAAAATAACATACCACACTCCTAGTTTCCTTTGCTGCTCACATAGTGCCTCCTCTTCTTGTGCAAATTCTTCCTTTCCTCATCCAATCCACTCTCTATTCTTGCTCGCTTATGTCATTCTCTGCCTCCCACACTGATATATTCTACTCAAGTCTTACTTTTTTTGCTTGCATCTTGAGGAAAACTAACTTCCATGCCCTTTCAACTCCTTTCCTTCCTCTTTTGACCAACACCATACTCTCTACTCCATGTTTTTATGCCCAAAATGAAGTGTGTATCAGTTGTGTATGAGATCATGTTGTTTAAAGGCTACCAAAATTCATGTTTTTCCACATGACCTGCCATTATGGATGGCTAAGGGAAGGAATGCCATTCCTTAATAAATGCTTGACCATCCCTTCTACCACTCTCAGTGCCATTCCTCATTAATTTTTTACAATCTCTTTTATTTTTCCTTCACATGGTGCCCATACTAACACCATCCCCATTACACTTTTTTGCTCATATTTCATTTTATTTTTATAATTCCCATGCATTCCCCTTTAATTCATCCCTAAGCACCTTGTCCTAGTCTATAGCTATGTGGAAAGTGACAGTGCTTTAATATTTTAGTTAATTGTAGCTAAACCATTTTGTTGTCTTCTACTTTTATTGCATATTAAATCCTTCAAATTTTGTCATTTATATTTTCTATAGTTCTGATCATTAATATTAACATTTCTCTTTATATGATGATATTATATTTTATTGTAATAGAATTTTGTATACTCATGTTTATTTAGTTATAGGTTGAACATTTTTTGAATTTTAGTTCTTCACAATTCTTGACTAGTTACTTTATTGTAATTTAGTTTCATTCAATTACAAAATATATCACAACTCTAGCATTTACCTCATAACTTTATCTTTAGAGAATTTTAAATTGGAACAATAAACTATTCTTATAGATCCTTCATCTTGATTCTTCATTGATCAAAATGTAGAGACCTAAATTTTTCCTAGTACAACCATGCTAAAAATGAACTAAATGGTTACATTATTTAGTTAATTTACTCCACCTAATTTAATTAGTCATTCTCCCTCTCACACATAATTAAATAATTTTATTAGTTGTCCTAATTTTCACCTCACATGTGTATAATTATTATATAATTTTATTACTTAATTCAGCTCTGTTGTTTCCACCAAACTCCAAGAATAAATGAGTGACATTTATATATTTTCTTCCCACATTCTTATGGCTACAACAACTTACTTTTTTTAGTAAACATAGTCTTATCCCTTTATTTTCAAACAAAATCCATCATGACCCTTAATCCTCCCTTCAGTCTTAGGAAAGTCCTCTCATTCATTATCCATCATTGATATTCTCATCACATCTCCACCATCCATCTTCCCTCCCAAAAATTTACAAATAGACACACTATCATATACATTTCATCCTTTCACTTTATGTTAACTATATGCTATAAAAATGGGAAACTTTTTTTAAAGAGCATCCACGTCCTAAATCACTTGGAACAAAACACACTTGCAATAGATTTTTATGGGAACATTGGCTTTAAATTTTATTTGTTAGAATTCTATTTGTATTCTTTATCTAAGGTATTTGATAGTTTATAATAGGAAATTCTGGAACTTTGCATTTATTTTTATTTTTCATTCTAACCTATTCCTCACATTCACGCAAATTTGTTGGGAAATTTTATTCTTTGTCTACATTTTTTTGTGTTGTATAGTGGTTTTCCCTCAATTGGTGTCTTGCAAGTTCTTACTTCTTTTGAGTGGTTTTAGTGGTCAACATTTTCTAAGAGCTTCTTGGTACATCTAGATAGAATGAGATATAATTTTTGACATATATAATTTGATATATCAGTTGTAGAATAAAATACATTATTTTAGGGGGTTAAAAAGTATTAAACAAAAAAACTATGTTATACTATCATGTAGGACTAAGAGTTGAGATAATATATAGTCATGTGGTTAAGACTTATAGGCATTGGATATATATATTTTTTTCTATATACACAATTCAATATAAAGTTAGTTTTAAACATATATGCACTATCATTTTTATATATAAACATATTTGAGTAGAATCTAAGTGTAGTGTATATGTAGCATGGGCATATACATAAATTTTAGCATATATACATGGTTTGTATTAAAACCCCTATATTTCTTGCAAAATATGGGCTTTTCATGGTAAAATTCCCCTTAAACATAAAAAACCATAGGTTTCTATAGGGAAACCACCTTAAATCTACCAAAAATACCACAAATTTTCCTACTATTTATCTTTAAATTGTTATTTATTTTCTAAAAAATAATAATTTACTATTGTAGAAGGTCCAAGTACATGGGCTAATTAAATTTGGGTTTGAAATCCATGCAAGAGGTTTAGTTTTTTGTAATATGACTAGGAGCCCTACTCACCCTTTAACCCCTAGTCCTATGGGCTTTTAAGCCCATGTTAGTAGTTAGACAAGGACTTAAATCCCTAATCTAAATCCCTTAAAAAATTCTAGCACCTAGCTACATTCATGTGACCCATTAGGGGCTAATCTATAGGGGCTAACCACCTACTCTACTTCCCATTCAATTTTCTAAAAATAAGCTATTTAGTCAAACAAGCAAAAACTTTATAGGCATTAGAAAGCTAACTCAGAGCTCTACACAATTGACTAAGTAATTTTCTTAGTATTTGAACTAGAAATGAGGTATTAATCATCTGAAAATTATATTTTCAATATGGGTTAACACACAATAGTGTGTCCAATTTGTGTGCCAAATTTTTTTTAAAAGGGTTGAGCACTCAAATTGCCCAACTGCATTTGAATGAAGGAGCCTTCATTTGAAGGTGACATAGTCAACGCCTTCAAACAAAGGGTAACCTTGAAATGAAGGCTACCTTCACTTGATGGTCCCCAACAATCACTTAAAATAATTAAATTCATACATTTATTCAAAGGGATCTTTGAACGAAGGTATTATTTTAATGATAAACTTTTTTTTTCAAAATTATTTTTCAAAAGTCATTTTTCTTTCACCAAGTTGAACATAGCTATCATTTTCACCAGAACTCCTATCAATATCGCCAAGCCTCCTGTCGACATCATTGGGCCTCCCACTAACATCAACAGGATATATCAACATAGGATCAAGCAATCATTTATAGGAGAATTCCATGTGGCTAAGAACAAAGGTCTATTGTATAACTACATAGAAAAAACTGCTATTTAAGATGTATTTTTCAATAACTACTCACTAATTTTTCAATAGTAAAGAAAATGATTTTTCAATTCACATGAAAATAGTAAAAATTTTGAACCCTAAAATGTTTAATTGAAACCCTAAAAAACTCTAAATTGAAACCCTAAATGATTAAATTAAGACTGCATATGGCTATTTTGAAACTCTAAACGATTAAATTGAGACCCTATATGGTTATTTTGGAACCTTAAATAGTAAATTTGGAACCCTCTAAGGTTATTTTGAAACCCTAAATGACTATTTTGAAACCTTATATAATAATTAATTTAGGGTTTAATTTTAAGAGTAAGGTTTGCTTTTAAGGATTTAATATTAGGGTTTAAATTTATTTTTAGGTTTTAATTAGGGTTTGGGTTTTAAGTATAGGGGTTTTTTGAAAATGGGTACCAATCTTGTCAGCATTTTTTTCTTGAAACTTCCCCTCTTTGTGGACCCACCTTCTTACACTTACGCTTAACTTGAATAAGAGTGTATTCTAAATCTAGTACTATATATGATAAATATGAAATCCATGATTCAAAGATTAGAATATTACATTCAAAGTTTCACATATAACTAAAATTAATGGATTATTTAAGAATAAGGAGCATGACAAGTGTCACAAAATGGTTGTTCCTTACAAATGAAATGTAAGAAATTTATTAGTAATATTAGATCAATAAAAATTATAGGATGGAGAATCTATAAGCTTAAATTTCTTGTTCCAATTTAAAATTGGTCCATAATAAATTTGTGAAGTAAATTTTGGAGTTGATGATGTTTTTATTATTTGAATATAACTAAACTACAATAAATTAGTTAAAAATACTTCAAAGAATTAATTTGAAGTTATAGTCTATAACTAAGCATGCAAAAACATGCATATTTTAATTACTAGAGAATATAATATCATCACATACAAATAAAAATAGTAATATTAATGGTGAAAATTATAGCGAATATAATTAATAGAATTTGTAGGTTTTAATATGCAATAAAATAATGTAGAAGACAACAAAATGATTTAGCTATATTTAACTAATTATACTACAATGCATGTTACATTAAAATGTTCTTTATTTTCTAGTGAAGTTGAATGGTTCTTAATGGGCCTCCCAAGCATCAAGTCTTACTAAGAGCAAGGTCACCAAAACTATAAAAGATGGGATAGGGATTATGCCTAAGAAATCTTTGGTAGAAAGTATATCTCTCTCTTCTTTACTCTCAAATTTAATATAAAACCTTTAAAGAAAAAAAATCCAATATAATTTCTAAGAGTGTGATAAAGCAATACTAATATACTAGAGGCATATTTTTAATTTTAAGTCTTTTAATATTCAAATGTTTCAATTTAATTTTATAAAATTATAATTATATAAAAAATTAAACAAATAAATTTATAACTTATGAAAATTATTATTTTCTCATTTTGTTTCCTTTAGGAGTAATGGCTACCACTATTGATTAGAGTGTAGACCTATGCATAGTGAAAAATCTTTTTCATTTCAATAATAAATTTAATTATACTCTAAACATAATTCATTGTAATTTTCATAATAATTGTTAGATGTTTATATAAAAATTAACATAACACTAAATCACATTAAAAGGATTAGAATATAGAGGTCACTCGATTTAAAAATATATATATTTTAAATAAATATATATATTTTAATAATATTAATTTAAGCATAAATTAGTTGGTTGAGCCATTGAAATACACAAATCGAAACTTGATTCAACCAACCACATTATAGTCAAGTTTTCATGCAATATATAAATTAGCTTCAACTTGTCTAATTAGGCTCAACAACAAGATTTGTAGTTGAGCCAAAGACACCCTGAACTATAAAAAATAAAAATATTAACTTAATTTCAAAACTTAAATTTTAATTATCAATCCAAATTCACATCATAAAATTAAGTGTTATCTTTGAAAAAATAATGAACAAAACTAAACATTCCTAACTTTTCTTTTCATTTACTCTTATGAATCTTCTAAAATTATTTATTTAATGATATTTGAGTTTATTTCAACTCTAGACTAAGGTCACTGGGGTCTCATGGAGGGGGGCTTCCTAAAAAAATTAAGTGGGTGCTGCTGAGATTTTTTAGGATTATTTTAAAGTGGATGGTCCCATGAATTTTGTATCACAAATTAAGCTTACAAGTTTAAGCTCCTATATTTATGGAAGGTGGTGGTCTCATGAATTTTATTATTTTGCATATTCAATTCACCAGCTTAAATAAATATAAAATAATAATAAAAAGGTAATTGGCAAGAATTTTAAAACTTCATATGATTGACAAGTGGCAGAAAAAAGCCTAAGCTGGTGAGGCAATTTCTAGCCCCGTCCCTTTTGCACCCGCTTAAATTTTTGATCTAAAAAATAAAAATTCAACAATATTCTAATTTATCCTGTAACATCCCATGCTCCTTCAAAATAGATCTCGAGTCCCCATGGGACCTCACCCTAATAAGGCATATATTTATATACGTTTTGGTGACGATTTTTTCGTAAAAACATGAAAGTGACATTCTGTCGTTTTGTTTCATGTCTTCAAACTAGACACAAAGTAGCCATCATGGGGGGCCAACATCCTGTCAAGTCCCAGGTCTGTGGAAAATTCCATTTGAGTTGGAACATACAGATAGAACTCGAATCTTGAAATTTTGAAATATGGCTTGCCCTCCAGTGTAAATTTCTCCGAAGACTACCAAGAAGAAATGGATGAAGTTTCTCTCCAATCGAAACATACGATCTGGACAAAAACTCGGAAGCCAAAGCACGTTGATTGGGTGAAACAGTGGTTTTTTCGTGAAATTCTAAGGTATGATGTAAGAGTGGTATACAATCATGAAACCGCTTAGAGATAACAGTCCGTCACTTCAGTCTGGTCATGTCGACATGACAAATTTGTTGTCTTAGTATTCTGCCCCCTCACCAAATTTGTGTCATCGCAACATCCTATGAACAGATTGAGAACACCGAAGTCTATTTATTAGATGGAGTTATTTATACAGGCATTCGTGTCTTCTCTTCTCTTCTATAGTAAACAAAGTTTCTTGCTTGTACTGGTTGTGATGCATGGAGTAGTGGATTAAGAGCTTTATGTTTATTCCTTCTCTTTGTACAATTGTGTGATGCAAGACCACATGAAGTGAAGATTGGGGGAGTCCTTGATTAGTGAAGCTATCAAGGCAAGCAATTAAGTGCAGCTATAGAATTAGCCATTCAGGATATTAGCAACAATGCCAACATTCTTAATGGGACCATCCTTCAGTTTGAGACTACAAGGATAGGAAGCACTTCTCTCGTAGATGCGGATAACGGTAAGAAACACTTCTCTTTTCGTTTTATTTTATTCTAGCCCCCACACATAAATCTATAGTTAATACTAATTGTAGTTGGTTTTTCAGTCCTGAAATTGTTCAGAGCAAACGTGGTATCTATTGTCGCACCCATGACGGCACAAGTCTCCAACTTTGTTTCTATCCTAGCAAATTCTGCACAAGTACCACTTGTTACATTTGCTGACAATGATCAATCCATGTCCTTAAAACACTTTGCATAGTCAATTCAGATGATTGGAAGTGATGTAGTGCAAATGAAGGCAATAGCTGCCTTACTGAACAATTTTCATTGGAGGGAAGTAGTGGTCATATATCAAGAAGATAAATTGAGTCTTAGCGGGATTCTAGCCTTAAAGAATGCACTCCAAGAAACTTCTGCAAGAATAGTCCAAAATTTTGCAGTATCTAACGAGTCTTTCAGTAACTCATCATGGAAACATAATCGGCAAAAACTAAAGAACAACAAGATTAGAAGTCGTACAATTGTTATACATACTAGTTGTGGGTTGACCCAGAAAATCTTTTCGGAGGCAAAACATTCAGGCATTATGGAGAAGCGGGGATGGGCTTGGATTGTTACAGAGCGGGTAGCAAGTTATTTGGATGTTAAGGATAACACGATTATGGATTCAACGCAAGGAATAATTGGGGTTCGCACAAAAGTTACACACACTCCACAGTCCAAGAGTATCAGCAAGAGATGGAAGGACAGATTCACGAGGTTGTATCCAAGTGTAATTCGCTCTCAAGACATTGGCATAGTTGGAGCATATGATGATTCTATCTAGGTGATAGCTAAAGCTATTGATGCTATGTTCAGAGTCAACAAACTTACTGAATTAGAATTTAAGTCTTCAGAGAAAATTTCGACAGATGTGAATCTTTTCAGGGAGGGAGTGCCCTGGTTCAGAAAGTAGCTTAGAGCAATTTCGAAGGGACTAGTGGTAAGATAATATTCAGCAAAGATGGGCTTCTTGAAGTAGAATCATACGACATTGTTAACTTAGTCAACAAGGAAATTAGAGTTGTAGGATCGTGGCCAAACAAATAATTCAAATTAAAAGAAAAAATGAGAGGAAGTCGAGTGCATGGAAGATACTTCTTATATTAATATAAAAAAGAGAGAGTTGCAAAAATTTATTAAATATTTTTAAACTGTTACAATATTAGATGCACATAGATATCATAAACAGGTATAACAATGAAATCATAACACAAAACTTATGTGGGGGAAACCCTTTTGAAAGAAAAACTCCACACTCAAAAACACAACTCAATTATATTATTCAGCAACAAAAAGCATCTTACAATATAATTGCACAACTATGCTCTTGTAGGAGTCTTCACACTTCTTGATTTTGGAGTAATTTCAACAACATAATGATACTTCAACAAAACAATTTCTTTACAACTCCGAAATCCAAGTGTTCAATATATAAGAGCTCTTAATGCATTAATTAGATATTTCTAAAATCCAACGTTCAAAGCTGAAGATGCAACATGGAAAGTGTCAAAACCACTACACATGCATAGTGGTAAGTATCCACATATCAACACATGCAATATTGTAACTATCAATTGTCATTAAACATGCACCTCCAAAACTCATGTTCCCTCAACATGAAATATAAATTGCCTTCATGCACAAGTCCACCTATAAACGACAGCTTCCAACTTGACTCCTCAAAAATAGAAACTATAGACACATAAAATATACATGCACCTAATCAAGATTCACTAATTTCATTTCGTCTTTAATCATCCCTCTACTAACCATTTTAATTATCTACATTTGGTTAAAATTCATCATTTTCCCTCTTTAATTAAATAAATTATCTTTTGTTTAATTAAATCCTAAGTCATCCTCCTTAAATTAAATAAATCAATTTTATTTAATTATCTTCAAATGCTCCTCATTTAATTAAATAAATCAAATTTATTTAATTAAATTACTAATGCATTAATTTCCTCTGATTTGATTTAAATAAATCCAAGTATCTAAGTCAAAAGTCAAAATCAACTAATCTTCATCTTAATTAATCAAATCATGATTAATGCTAATCATAATCACTCTAATTCTCTAGATTTTGCAACTTGTGCACATAAATCAATTTAATTGATTTATTAATTCCTCCTTTTCATTCAAAAAGGTATCCCAAGTGGAATTTTCCTCCATTTCAAATCTCCCTCCCAAATGTCTTGTCCTCCAACATAGCATTAACTCCTCTTACATTGTCTCTTACATGTCCCCCACTTGGCCTTTAAGATTCTCTTTTCTCCCTCCAACAAGCAATTTTTTTAATTTCAATAATCTCCCTCTTTGGCACATTGATCAAAAAATGCACAACTTTCATCCTCTCACATCTTGACAAGTGGCATCTTGTCATTGGCTCATGTTTTGTCCCACATCCTCCATGTTTTGCATTCTTCCATCCTTTTTGGTTATAAACACATGCCTCCTCTATTGTATTAATCCTCCACAACTCCACAATCTTCTCCATAATCCCAGTCATTTGAGTCCACATCCATCATCCAGGAGCTTATCAAGGATTAGGAAAGGGCTTCTTTCCACATCAAAGAAGCACCAATCCACTATGGGATAGAGTTTGATTCTTGCTTCTTTATCCTTTCACTTAATATATTTGATATCTTACTTCTTTGTTTACATAAGTAGCATGATCCAATATTTCATAGGGATGTTTGATTTGTTGTATTTAAGTTTGAATAACAATGTTAATAGTTGTTTGTTTTGAGTATTTGTAGATTTTAGCACTAGAAGGAGGGTCCCTGAACAAGAAATCCCATTGGTGTAATTAATTTTGTGACAAATCTCACATACACCTTACAACATTGAGAGATGGATTTTCTGTTTTATTTTTTTCATTGCTATAATGTTGGAAGGAAATTCCACAATATTTAATGTTCAAAATCTTGGTAGGGGATATTTTCCCTCTAGCAATCTATCATTTTGTAGAAAAATCATTTTTGAGAGGCAAAGAAATCAATAAGAAAAATAAACTTATCACTTTTAACTCTTATCTACCAAACTAAACCATTGGAAAATTATCGAGGTTTGTTTTCATGTGAGCTGAGATTATCAAAAATGATCTTAAATATGCTGCCCATATTTTGTTTATTTTTTATTTTTTATGTTACATTATTATGTGATCTACAATAACTTTTGGTTTTGATTTATGACGCTACATTATTTTGTAAGTTGTTTTCTTTGTTGGAATTTGAAAATATAAGATTTGTATATACAGTCGTGGACTAGGTGAAGATGAGATTTGACACTGCTGTGTGGTGAATAATGTGACTAATAGAATTTTTTTACAGGGAATAAACATGGTCTTTCAAATCCAAATTCTTTTTCCCCATTGTTGCTTTGGGCCCAAACATCAAATAACCAACATTGATTATCAAATAGCTCCTTGAATTCTTCCAAAGATCTGGATATTCTTCTTGCATCGACTAAAAAGGAAAACACCATTGCAGTCCTTTTTTCAACCTTTCATCACCTCCATGTTTTTACAAGTTCTCTCACCTTCTTGTCATTCCCCTTCCATGGATCTTTACACCTGCCCATTTTTCCCAACATGCCATTCCATTTGGATGCCTAGACAAGGTGCATAGTTGTTGTACAGATACCTCAAGAGAAAAATGGAGTCTGATGGAATTTCTCCCCTTGTTATGCTCCCATTTTAATGTAGGCTAGAAGGATGATAGTCAAAGGTTGTTGAATTCAGCTTTACACTAGTTAATAGCATTTGCTTGAAAGTTCCTCACACCTTTCCAATATATCTCTTTTGTGCAAGTCCTACAATCATTGTATTCCCATGAGATATCACATGCAAAATCTGTGTTCCTTGGTATGCCATTGTATTGCAAATGCAACAAATGACAAAATCCCTCTTTTCCATGGCATACCAAGTAGGGGAATGTGTGTTCACTTTGGTCCATGTCTCTAGATATCTCCATAAAATTTTCCACATCTACTTCTAAACCATTCTTGGTATCACTCTTTTTAACCTACACAACCTTTTCTTTATGCTTGGGACTTCATCCACTTCTTTAGTGCCAAGAGAATCCTCTGAACATTCTGTTATGTTTCCTTGAATGCTTTGATTTAGGCCTGTTGGTATCTCATTGACATTCATTAATCCCAATCAACAAAATCATCTCTTCTCCACACAATTACTCTCATGCAAAGCTGCACTCAGTGTGGAATGTGTAGAGAGGCCATCATTTGGCATTTGCATTAGGAATTTGAAGATGTTTTGAAATTTATAGGCTACGAACTTTAATCATATCTTTCACATCAATGCCCCCATCGATCGTGCATATCCTCCATCGATGTTGCAAGCTATGCACACACTATAAATAGACGTTTAATTTAATCTACATCATGACCTCCCTGTGTAGGGAAAATTGAGGTGTAGACTGTGGCCAACAACACCACACACTTGCTCGAAGATAGCAATATAAAGTCTTATTTTGGCTTAAAATCGATTGGAGCATTAGATTAGAAATATTTATTTAATTGAATGCAGTAAGTGAATGTAAAGTCTTTGTTTAGTAAAATAAGCAATGATTGGATTTAGGGGTGTAGGTTTGTCTCTTTAATGTCTATTTAATAAAAATATGATGCATATGAACAAATGGGATCTGTATTTATTGCTCATAGTTAATGCATTTAATCTCTGACATTGATTGCATTTAAATCACCCTTGTTATTCTAGCTAGGCACACAAAATTAAGGTGTGATAAAGGCTACATATCCCAACTTGTCTTATATCATGATTGTTTTCAAGATTTGGAATCATGTCTTTAAATGCTATTAACAGATTTGGAAAATTGTTGTTTGAAATCATTATCATCATCTATATTAATTTGGAGACAAAGTCTATATTTTAAAATTTTGGTATATGTAATAAGTGGGCCCCTTTTGAAAATATTTCATGGCATTTTATTTGCTGCCTACTTTTGAAAGTTGAGGGAAAGTGGTTTTTTAAATTAGCTTTTGATTGTTTGAGTCTCCCAACCTCATTAATGAGGGAAATGTGAGCATTTAAAGTTTGTTGCAAGTTGGAGTTTTCTATAAAATTGGTTGTCATGTCTTGATTTCTAAATTAAAACTAAAAGATTTGCATGTCTTTAGTTTTTGTCCAAGATACAATCATCATATAACACAGGTAACCAATGCACTTGGTGTATGATCATTTTTTTTTCAAAAGTAGAAATTATTTTTGATTTCACAAGTATGGTATTCAAAGAGAAAATATAGTGGACTGTCTCTTTATTTTTCTTGATAATGCTCTTTTACTATCAACATTTAACTTATGTTTAACACATTGATGTATAACAGATTTGGTGCATCATCTTATTTCTAATAACTTTGTGTTGATTGAAGGTTGACATTGGAATCAAGCATTGGAATTGAGTGAAAGGAAGCAGGATTGGAGTTGTAGAAAATCGGACATTGAAACTTGAAATTCACAAAGCATTTTTAAATGCTTAGAGCTTCCATTTTATGCTTTTGTTTTCTATTTTATGCCAACTGACATTTTTTTAGATTCTAAAAAGAACACTACATAATCTTTCATCTTTTACTACAAAGGGATTAAAAAGAACTTTAGGAAAACTTACTAGATTTTGTTTAAAGTTAATAATTGAACAAAACAACTTTCATCTTTTGTTTTGGTGCTTTAAAAAGAATCAAATCATTGCTTTGAGGATATAAAATGAACATGTGCATCTTTTTTTTTGTAATCATTTACCCAAAATAATATCATCAAAAGATGTATGCACTTCTCTCTCACCTCACAAAAATATTGAGAATCAAAAGGATTTTGATGATATTAAGTTGTGTAAGTGATTACCTCCACATTTCATTTGGGATTAAAAAATTCAACAAGTCTTGTGAGTGTGAGTAGAACATATCACGTGTGTTCTCTCTTTGTTTCTAAACGAAGATCAATTGAACTATGGATGTGTTTACTTGCTTTTGTGTTATCTTAGAGGGCCTGCCTTGTGGGAAAAAGTAATCACCTAAGGGAATTACCCAACCAGGAACACGCTAAAGCTAAGTGACTTCCACTCGGGATATAAGTGTGGATACTTGAGGAAAGGAAAGTATCACGAGGATTGTTTCAATGAGAAGGGTAGCAATGGTCTCTTTCCATATGGATGATCCGCCACGAATGGAATTCCCACACTAAAACCCCTTGTTTTAAAAAGCCAAAATCCTTATCTATTTGTTGGTGCAAGAATGGTCATTCTGAAGCTGCCCCACACATTTACGAATTTTAGTAGAGATGGAAAGTATGCCATGGGAGATTCATGGGTATTGATGCTTGGCTGACCTGAGAAGTTAGTGCATTGTAAGGGGGAGCCTGTGTGCTCAAGCATCTAACCATTCACTAAAAGTAGGCATAGCTAGACTTGTCCAAGTGGGGACTTAACAAATATTGTCTCAAATATCTATAGGTTTGTGCATGTTCAGATTGAAATCAAAACACTTTGCTTGATTGAAAACATTGGAAAAAAAAACATTCAACATGATCATCCAAATTTCAAACACTTTAGGAAGCTAATATCTTTGATTCATCCAAGTGCTATTTCTTTCCCTAGGGATTCTATCCTTAGAGGTTTCTAAGTATTTGGATTTACATCTTAATTTTCTCTTCCTAAAGTCAACATTAGGAAACTATTTCCTTAATTTCCTCGATTTCCACATAATTCACTTTGTGGGATGAAAAGAAATTAGGACATTAGACATTTAGTTTGACACCTAATAAAGAGAGCTTTTGTGGTAAAAATAACTCA
Source organism: Sequoia sempervirens (assembly GCA_007258455.2). Taxonomy (NCBI): domain Eukaryota; kingdom Viridiplantae; phylum Streptophyta; class Pinopsida; order Cupressales; family Cupressaceae; genus Sequoia; species Sequoia sempervirens. The sequence goes on along the minus strand of VDFB02274714.1, from coordinate 28,793,001 downwards.
CTAAGAAAAGTTAAGAAACAATTGGACCTCACACATGTGCTTGGCATCTTTTGGTCATATGGTTTTCATGAAAACATTGGTCTTTTGGTTTTGAACTACTCTTAGAGAAAAGCATGTTCTTCACTATCTTGATCTTGTAAACAAGGTCTCTATTAGTTTCATTTAGCATCAAATCAAACACTTTTTCCATCCAAAAATTTATCATCTCCATCCAACAAACAACTTTAGAGCTTTGGAAACATCATTATCTAGACTTGGGTACATCCTTAAACCAAATCAAAATCATTTGTTTAGTTAGGTGTGTGTTGATGAATCCTTCCTCACACACTTAGTTAAATCAACACACCTTTGAATGAGTTCATCCTAAGATAACATCTAAAAATCTTAGGGTTTACAAGTTCATTATCCAAATAAAACCAATCAAAATCAAACCCTAAGTCTAGCATTGATCCAAAGTTCCTAAACATTTTGACACCCATATCATTCACCCCTTTCATCCTTCATCTCATCATTGGTCCTAAACACCTTAGAGGTCACTTTTGCAACAAGGTCAAAACACAAGAAGAACATGGAATATAAACTGGATCCATACATCATGAGCAATCCAATTCAACCAAACTATCAAAGCCGTACAATGCCACTTAGTTATCAAAAATCACATTTATACAATCCATACACGGGATCGTTATCTCCTACAAACCTTAGTGGCACAACAAATGTGAGTATTCCCAATCTAAATTTTGGAACACCTTTCCCTATGGTATATTTAAATCAAAATCCAAACCTACAAATCTATCAACCAAACAATCAATGCATGAGTCTTCAACAAAAGAACATTATCCCATCAAATCCATACATGCAAAATGTGAATATACTAAACATAAGTTTACGAAACATGAAAATTTTGAATCCACACTTTGTAAAATTTGGGATAGATATGTTTTAGAATCATACAAATTTTGTTCAAAGACCAAACAATATGTTAATGACTACATGTATTAATCCAAGTCAAGGTAACACCATGCAAAATCAAAGTTACCTGAATCAAGGAAATATGTTTCCAAATCACAATGTTCAAATTCAACCTATCATGCCAAATCAAAGCATCATCCCAAATCAGAAAATTGTCCAAAATCAATCACCACATCTCCAAAATCAATCACAACAAGGTCAATTTAAGGTACAAATCTCACAAGGTAACAAACAAAAATACACACCCCTTGGGAGACCCATCAAATTAGTCATGCAACAATTGGTACAAGAAAATTTGATTAAAATTCCTACTTATGAGAATGATCAAGATCCCCTAGTGAAACCACCATGGTATGATGAAAACCACCTTTGTGAGTATCAAAAAATAAAGGGGCACACAACATCAGATTTTGTTCAACTCAAAAATCTCATCCAAGACCTTATTGATTAAAAAATGATAACTATTTGGAACAATGATCAAGATTCAACCACTAGTGATAGCAGTAATAATCTCTCCTCCACAATGGTTGAAAACAATGATCAAGATTTATCCACCAAAAATCATGTTGAAAATTTCTCTACATCACCTAATGAGTTAGAAGAAATCTCAAGAATTTATTCCAAATCATGATCAATAGCTTTCACCAAAGTCTAGCAATGTTCCTTTCTAAGACGTGTTTGTAGATATTGAAGGAATCTTCAACTCAACATTTGATCCAAGTACACTCAACAATCTAGAGGATATTGAGCCACTTCCCATTCCTAATGATGATATCCAAGGATCCTTTGAAATTGACCCATGTAAAGAACTTGATCCAAAGCATGTTGAAAGAAATTTTGAAATCATTCAATATCAATAATTTGTATCTCCAAGCTACTACAATGATCTAATGGATACTCTCCTATATATACAAGGTGATCATATCCACATAGCACATACTCATCCACCTACCCATGAGATGCTTTATTTGGATGGACATGTAGATGATCTTCATTAAGAAGGGTATGTGCAAGATCATGATGGGTCAAAAAGTGGCGATATGATGGGTATGTGGCTGATGACTTTTTTTTACCAAAAATTGATGAAACGAAAAGGGTTTTTAAATGAGATTCTCAACTTTCCACCAATATAAATTATGCTTTACTTTGAATTTAATAAATAATTATTATTCATTTTCTATTTGAATTACGACTAAAGTATTGATTGATAGGATGATTGAAAAAAATCTATAGCTTTCAAACAATATCACATTTTTTTAATCCAAAACATGCATAACATTCTATGCTTTTCATACTATAGGATTAAAAAAAATTTGAATTTCATGAAGTTTTGACAAGGTTAAGGTGGTCAGACATACATGCTTTTATATTTTTTAAAAGTTGTAATAAAAATTTCATAATTAATTATTTACTTGGAAAAAAATTATAATTAATATGCATCACATCATGACATGAGTCCTCTACTTATATATAAAATATTATAAAAAAATATTATCATTTTATTGTGGTTAGGGTGGTCAAACAAACACCTACTTCTTATTTTTTCCTTGAAATTTAAGTACTATTGCATTGAAATTTCAAATTTTCACCATTTGAATAGTTTTTTAATTTATTTTTTAATAATCCTAGTAGTTTAGAAACTACATTCAATTTTCTATGGATTCTATTCTTACATATTTTTGAAATAATATAGATAAATTATTCAAATTTTTACATCAAGCTGCCTAACTCTGATTTTTCTAAATTTTTTGCCACTTAAGGACCTATTTTTTCCATGATGATCCTGCACATAGCCAGAACAAGATTTCTTTACTCTAGACATTATTAAACAAAAAGAGCAGGATATTGATTCCTATAATCAAACTAAGTTTTCAATATCAAAATTAGATATATCCCAAATTGAGATTGAGGACATCATGTATGAAGATATCCAACATTATCCACTCAAGGAAATAGGTCAGATAGAAGAGATTATCTTAGAGCCAATAGAGTAGCAAATTGAAATAATGTCATCTCTAATGGTCATTTATCAGAGAATGCTTATTGAACAAGACATCTCAAAATAGGAAAATCAAAGAACAAAGGTGCTAATCCGTCAAACTGGGGGCAACTATGTCTCAAGTAAACATCAACATAGGGAGCACGAAGAATCCATATGATGAAACTGATGCCAATACTACAACCAGCCACATCATGAATCTTCATCCACCCATCACCCCATCCATGAATTGGGACCAACATCGAAAGAAATATTTGAATCAAAGCAAGAAAAATGTCATCAAAGCAAAAGAAGCTAAGAAGAATGGAGGAAAAATCAAATGCATATGGATACCAAATAATGCAAAGAAAAATTATCCCTATCAAACTCCATTAGTCAAAGAAACTATGGGGAAAAATAAAAAAGGGAAAAGTATCCACCAAAGATGTCCACAAAGGAAAATAAGGCTTCTCAAGCAATGTACAAAGTATATCAAGTAGTTGGTCCTAATTCCATGTACACTTTCATATCCACCCATCATTACTCATTTTCCCAAGTTTGGAGAGTTAAAGGTTCCACAATATCAACCTTTCCATCTTTTATTCCTAAACACACTCCATCCACACCTCCATGCATGATATCCAATTCTCACATTGACCATGTATTGGCATCCACCCTTCGTCATAATGATTTAGAAGGAACTCTATTGCGATGTGCACACAAAGAAAAAGTTAACTTCGATATTGACAAAGTAGATCAAGAATCTCAAAAGTTGTATTCAAGTGCACATATCATGGCAAAGCAACTTCTTCAAGTAGGATATCAATGGCACATTATGACAAAACCATCTACACCAACATCACCAAGTGGTTCAACATGAGCTTAAGATCTTTTAGAAAAATATAAAAAATAAAAAATATGAAAATCCAAAAAAGAAATAAAAAAAAGGATTGAAAATAGTAAAGAGAAAAATTGTCCTCTAGTGAAAACTGCATGGGTGGCACTTTAGACAAGTACCATGATGAAAACCTGGAAAATAGGCATCATGTGTATAATTGAGCATCTATGTGTGCCACTTCAAGTGAAAGAATCTCATCCCATCCATAATAAATCTAGCATTCCATTCATCTCATCCATATTAAAGCCATTCATCCATGAACCATTTATTTAATCCATTTTCATCCATCTACATCCATTGCCCAAATTATCTTAATCTTGGTGAAAGTTTGGTACACACTTTACACTTACTTATGGTAAACATATTGAAATGAGTCATTTTCATTGTTTCTATCCTACCCAACATTGTCTAAGCCATGAAGCATTATCGACCACCTTATCTTATCGCAAGATAATCCATATCCACCCATCCATACATCTATCCAAGAATCTACCCATGGCATTCCATACATTGCTAGACACTAGGGGCAGATATGTACATCACACTTCAAGAATAAATCTTGATCTATATCCTACCACTTATGTGGTGATCCAAACAATGGAAAAACATAAAATCAAATTGGTCAAGCATTTGTGATCCAAAATCCAAATCACTAGCCTAGAGCATATTTTTACAAGAAGATGTTCCTTATCAAGCATTATCTTTCATCAAACATAAATCCAAACAATCAATATTAGTCACATCTAATTTGCATGTCAACGTCACATAAAATCATTAAATTTTTTTTTGTTCCAAATCAAGCTTCAAAATCCTGATCAATCAAATCCAATCAATCCATCATCATCTTAGGATATCTTTCCTAGTCCTTGTGTTGCTTAACACTATCCTTGCATTGTTGTGTATCCTCAACAACATTATCATCATCAATCCCTCATCATCTTGGGATATCCATCCTAATCCTTTTGTTGCTTAACACTATCCTTGAATTGTTTTGTATCCTCAAGAATGTTATCATCTTGGGATATCCATCCTAATCCTTGTGTTGCTTAACACTATCCTTGCATCATTGTGTATCCTCAACAAGGTTATCATCATCAATCTATTAATCTGATCGATCAAGCCTAGCTTGGTTTTCAACAAAATCCCAAACAAAGCATTGATATCATCATGCATATCCATATCCAAATCATCAAAATCACACGAAAATCCAAAAACATCCAAATCATATCAAAATCCAAAAATAGGTCAAAAGTCAGAAAACATAAAAAATATGGTCATTCGAACTATGTCGTCTCTAAGGTTAAGTGTAGGAAAGGATAATCTTTGATCTGCCCTCGAGACAAAAAATCCAAAAACATTCATAAAATCTCAAGAAATCGCAAAAGCATTGGAAAATTTGAAAATACCAAAAGAGTAGCCTCAAAACATTTCAAAAATATCAAAAACATTCAAATATTTTAAATCTATCCATCTCATCTCACTTTCACCTACAATAAACATCACTCACAATAAAACAATCATCATCCTCAACCTTTGGTAAAACAATTAGAAACAATTCTAGTAGATCAAAAGTGAAAACTCAAATGTTAGGGTCTCAAGTCTAGGTTAGTACGTAAACAAGTTGGTCAACTCTTTCTGTCAATAGCCTATCATCTAATTAGTCATAAATCAATCATCTGATAACATCATGTCCTAGGATGTATCCTTCCTACAATGGGCATTATTTATCAGAAAAAATAGTTTGGATAAACAAAATGATGTGCTGCAATCCACTAACATGTCCTAGGATTTATCCTTCCTACAATGAGAATTATCTATTGGAAATTGTTTCAGTTCTTATCCTTAAAACCACATTTCCTTTTGGTTAGAGGTATGAAGAACATTAGCTTGTTTGCTTACTTTATCTTTATCCTTTTGACATATCTTATTGTCCTCATTTTGATGACCTCTCGATGATGTACCAAATGAAAGGATTTAGAGAGAAAGAAATGGGGCAACAATCATTATCTTTTTTTATCTATTGTGCTTGTTGGATATTCTTGTAATATAACTTGGTTATGCATGCTTTGGTTGGTTTGTAGGGAGGGTGTTTTAGGTTCCTTTTTTACCACATAGTAAGGCTTTCTTTTCTATGTTTTGTTCTAAGATATTTGAAATGTCTAAACTACATTTTGAATAAGGTTTCGTATGCCAGGTCTAACAGGAGTACTCCTATTTGATTGCTAAGTAAAAGTCCATCACACTAGGTGCAACACCATCCTAGTTCTTTATACCTTGATGTATCATGCTTATGTGTGTTATCAAACATAAGGTAAGTATCCCTTTTAAAGTCCCAATTCCTGATAAGAAAATCATCAATCTCTCATCATCATCTCTAATAAAGTTGGCTTGTTGAATACTCTTGTCATCATCTCATTTCTTCTTTCTTCTCTCTGTGCTAATAGTTAATCATCATCACTAGTGCATCCATCCTGCATCCATGAACCATCATCATGTTTCATTTCACATGCATTACATTTTCATCATTGCATAATAGAGATTTGTTAGTGTAAGCATCTCATAGACCATACATTTGCATAAAAAATCCATTGCAATCATATAGGCATCATCACATCATCCATATCAAATGAAGTGCATCATCATTTTAAGTTGTTTAGGATAAAATAGATTGGTTATTCTAAGCATCTTGAAACCACCTCATTTTCATCATCATCATAACCATCCATACGTCCATCTTGAACCTCTTTGTCGAGAGATCGACCCTCAAATCAAATCTTTTTGCTCAATCTCTGAAGGCGGAAATATACCAGTATACTTCTATCTGTTGGGGCATCTAGAAAAAAAGATATTTTTCTTAAAATTTGACCATGGAAAGATTATTCTTTAAACCAACACAACAGGGACATTGCCTCAAAGAGGGAAAAAATGTAGTATATGCACCTAATCCATATTCACTAATTTCATTTCATCCTTAATCATCCCTCTACTAACCATTTTAATTATCTTCATCTAATTAAAATTCATCAGTTTCCCTCTTTAATTAAATAAATAATCTTTTGTTTAATTAAATCCTAAGTCATCCTCAAATTAAATAAATCAATTTTATTTAATTATCTTCAAATGTTCCTCATTTAATTAAATAAATCAAATTTATTTAGTTAAATTACTAATGCATCAATTTCCTCCCATTTGATTTAAATAAATCCAAGTATCTAAGTCAAAAGTGAAAATCAACTAATCTTCATCTTAATTATTCAAATTATGATTAATGCTACTCATAATCACTCCAATTCTCCAAATTTTGCAACTTGTGCACATAAATCAATTTAATTGATTTATTAATTCCTCCTTTTCATTCAAAAAGGTATCCCAAGTGGAATATTCCTCCATTTCAAATCTCCCTCCCAAATGTCTTGTCCTCCAACATAGCATTAACTCCTATTACATTTTCTCTTACATGTCCCCCACTTGGCATTTAAGACCCTATTTTCTCCCTCCAACAAGGAATCTTTTGAATTTCAAATCTCCCCCTCTTTGGCACATTGATCAAAATGTGCACAACCTTGATCTTCTCACATCTTGACAAGTGGCATCTTGTCATTGGCTCATGTTTTGTCCAACATCCTCCATGTTTTTCATTCTTACATCCTTCTTGGTTATAAATATAGGCCTCCTCTATTGTATTAATCCTCCACAAATCCACAATCTTCTCCATAATATCAATCATTTGAATCCACATCCATCATCCATGAGCTTATCAAGGATTGGGAAGGGGATTCTTTCCACATCAAAGAAGTGCCAATCCACTATGGGATAGAGTTTGGTTCTTGCTTCCTTATGCTTTCACTTAATATATTTGTTATCTTACTTCTCTGTTTACATAGGTATCATGATCCAATATTCCATAGGGATGCTTGATTTGTTGTATTTAAGTTTGACTAACAATGTTAATAGTTGTTTGTTTTGAGTATTTGTAGATTTTAGCATCCACAGAAACTAGAAGTTGTAACTCACAATGTAACATGAAATAATTATAAAATATAATTTCAATATTAAATAATTAGGTAAATAATGCTAAGATATAAAATTTTGAGACCTTATTCCTAACATTCCCTTACTTGTTGAACACCTTTGAAGTGCCAATGGAAATAACATGATAAATAACTACTAGAGGCCATGAGGCCCATATACTACACCATCTAAATTTATTAGTGCTCACTAGCTTTGTTAATCTATTTGCATTATTTTCCAAAGTATCAACCTTCTCCAACTTCACCTTTCCATATTCGACCATATCGCAAAAAAAAAAAAAAAGAGAATCAATATGCTTTGCTATAGCATGAAAAGTAGGATTCTTTGCTAAGAAAATGACACTCTAATTGTCACAAAAAATAGTAATTTTTCCTACATCAAAACCAATATCATAACACAATCTCTTAAGCCAAATGACTTTCTTACAAGTATGAGTAGCCATTATCACTTAGGATTGCATCTTAGCTACGTATGCACTCAAATATCTTGTGAAACATGGAAACATCCTCAAGTTGTGGGTCACTTATAATGAAGATGAATCTCCTGAGTAGGATGGTGTGGACATCGGAAATGGATGCTTCACTTCCTTGTTCACAAAATGGGATAAGGAGGAAAGTGATCCGATTTCACAATGTTCACACTCAAGGAAACCTTAGAGATCCCAACCTAATGAAGGATACAATAGACCTAATTGTAAGGAATCCTTGGAGATGACGAAGACAAGAAAGGAGTTCACCTCCAAGTGTAAACTTGGAAAATACAAAATGTTTGAAAACACAATGTGATATGCAAACAATTAATAAATGACCTAAGAAAAGCCCTAGAAATGTACATAAAGTAGAATAGAAAAGTAAATATGTGATTGGTGTGAACCTAGAAACCTTGAGGAGATTGTAAATCACTCTGAAATTCTGAAAATGCTAATTTTTAATCCTGGTGGGACTCATTTGCCATTCTAGGCGAATTAGTCCCAATTCTAGAATACTACACCAAAGCCTATTTTAGCCAAATGGTTATCCAAATCCACAAAGATCTCTAAAAAATAGGTACAGTGGGACTCATTAGCCACTAATGGAAAATGATTCCACTTTTACTTTTCTAAAAACTCAAAAGTGGAATCTACAATTCTTGGTTTGCTCAATCTGTACCTCTAGGTGTCTAGATCCAAAACCCTGATTTTTGGGATTGTAAGAGATTTTTTGTGAATATTTTGACCTTTCCAATAGGGAGACAAGTCCAAAAAGTTTGAAACCTAGTATTCAATGATCTCCAAGCCTCCAAAGCACCTATATATGCAATCACACAAAGAGAGAGAATGTTGATTGGTAGGGAATAGGGGTTTTCCTTGGTCAAACCCCTTTTAGGTAATTAAACCAAAATGATGAAACAAAATAATGAAGCATGAATATGAAGTAATGCAATTAGAACCTTGCCATGATGAGGTATCTTGAATTGCTACAACAATGGATGAAGAATCTTCCCTTGAGTGCCTTAGAAATGATCTTAAAGGCTATCTTGATGACCTTGAAATGCTTAACTCTTGCTTGCTTGACTTGATCTCATAAATATATGATGGGTGGATGAAATAATAATTTAGAGGCTTGTTTATATAGGAAATCCACCTAAATGACTATTAATTTGATCCCAAAGGCTGACATTGAGGAAATTTAAACTTAAAACCTAGTTTTTCCTACACAAACATTGAAAATAGCTCAAATGGGTCCCACAAGGGCCATTTTTCTAGCTAAAGTGTTGGGGAATGCCTAAATTGAGTCTATATGTTGATTTAGTCAGGTTTTTGATCAAATTTTTTATTGGGATGCACAATATAGGGTCATATGGGCCTATTAATGATGATATAAAGGTCATAAATATAATAGGGGCAAAAATCCAAATTGAAAGTGTAAATAAATGTACTTTACAACACTAAATTAAGGAAAAAATGAGTCTATTTAGCTTATAAGTTCCCTAGATCCCAGGTGAACATCTAGGACACATTACAACACTAGATTAAGTCCACTTGGTTTACAAGCTTCCCAAATTCAATGTGAAAATCTCAATAAACACATTTTACAACATTAAATTGGGATAGAGCTAGGTTAATTTAGCTTAAAAAGGGCCCAAGACCTAATGTGAATGTGTTATCTATATTACAATATTAAATCAAGGTAATATTAAGTGCAAATCACAAGGAGGGACCAAACGAGACATAAAAACTAGAAGGGAACCTTACTTTTTCAGTATCCATACTTAGCCCCCACTTTAGTGAGAGAATAAATCTACTTCAAACTCACATTGAAGTAGACATTTAAGAGGGTTCCAAGTGCACTGATGTGGATGGTCTAGGATAACAAAGAACAAGGAGGCACTCAAGCCCCCATGATCCAAGATCCTAAGTCAAGTTGACATAAGCACAAAAGGACACACAAAAGGTGTATAATATGCAATAAACCAAGATACACGATCATGCAATGAAAATAAATAGAAGAGAAGTACAAATGAGAAAAAATAAAAAAAAAGTTAGATCAAGCTTCGACCATTTGTCCAACATGATGTGGATCAGATCTAGGTTGGTTGTTAAAAAAAATGCATACTCACTGTGAGGTGATGGAACTCCTGGTTTTCTATTGGGTGAGAAGTCTAAAATGGTGAGAAACATACACTCATGGCTAGTATGTACTCACATACATGCAAGTGGCTATGGGGAAAGTCATGCATCATATTGGGCTTCCTACTCAACCATACCAAAGTTATACATACTGATAACTTTAATAAGGCACCACACAAAAATGCTTTTTGAGCTTCATGAGGCAAGGAAGACTTCATATGATTGAAAATAATAGAAAATACAATGGATTTGTTAGGTCTCAAAAGTGAAAGTTTTTAAACCATAAGAGGGTGTCAGTCTCTTAATACAATTTTGGCCCATGAATGAGGCAAACAAGGTTTCTTACCTCCTAGTCTTTAGGATTTTCCAGACCTAGGGGGGTATACCTGAACAATAGGGAAGATTTAAAGTCAGTCGTGGCTCCTAAATTGGGAAATCTACTCATTATGGCACTTGAGGGTGTAGTAGATGCATAGCTTGATAGCTAGTTCCTACTAAAAGTATTTGTAAAATCAAGAGTGTGAGTTGTATTTATATGAAATATCCTAGATATGACTAGTTCCTACTCCTATTGGGTGAATGGAGTGAATGAGTGGATGTTGATTATGGAGATAGATTTGTAGGATAAGTAAACTTATTATTCAATTTGGCTCAAACTAATGGGCACTTGAGATGTATGCATCTTATGCAAACATGGAAGTTTGTTTATTACAGTGCTCTTCTTTAATAATCCTAGTGATATCCCCTCAAGTTACTATGAAAGCATTAAAGGACTTGTAGTTCTTAAGTCAATGGAAACCAATCAGAACAACTTCTTTAGAAGGAATTTTAATCCTGGGCAGGAACAAATTAAAGTAGATTATTTGAAAGGATTTTTAATTCACATCAACTAGAAACCAATCATAGGATTCACACAGTAACAACAAATGTGTCTTGATAAATCTTGTAGAATTAAATAACTTGAAAATACCACTTTAGAGACAACAAAGTAATAGATAAGCAAGAAAATTGACACAGTAATTGAACACTGAAAATGGATTATGAATTAGATGTAGTATGCTCCATTACATTGCTTCAAAAATAAACATTTGTAATAGAAGTCTTTAGTATAATATGGATCGACAGATTGTGCAATCTATATTTTGAATAATGCCTACTCTAATGGAATATGGTCTGATATGATGATGATGATTTCAAAATCGTGCCTCATTTCCCTATTTGTATGAGAATCAACAAGCTTCAGGCCTGTTCACAAAAGTTACACCGCTTCATAACTAAAACATGATTTAACATAAACATAAAAACATTAAGAGTTTGTTGGTGGATGTAACAAAGTCTAGTAATATCTAGCAAGCACATGTGATCACCAAAGACCTGTTCAAGGGTCATGCATCATGATCATGTATCCAAAACCACCAAACTCTAGTCCCTACTACTCCTCTTTCACTTGGCCTATGCAATAAATAAGTTGACCCTCGACAAGTGATCAATGCATCCACTCTTAGCATGAATGTTCACATTATCTATAATATCCTTCATTGCATATTTCAGTTCAAAAATTCTTCCAAGCTGCTCATGTGCATTCTTGAGTACCTCATCTTCATCATTGATTGCATCAAGACAACCTAGAAAATAGTGGGCTATCTCATCCTTCAATGTATCCTAATCTTTCAAATTTGTTTCCTTAAAGAAGCTAGGCAGGGCCATACTTAGTGGCTGACTAAAGTCACTTAACTTTTCTGTCAAGATGTTATGGAAGTTTCCATGTGCTTTCATGAGCTCTTAATATTCTTGGAGCATAGTATTGTTATCTCCCTTATATTCTATGATGTGAAACTCTACTTCTTTCCTTCTTTCACACAATTTGTTGTGTTCCAACAGTGCTCCATATGTTTTGTCATGAATATGCTAGACCTTTCCAGCATGGTTTTACATATCTTCAAACCTCATGCATACTATCTTTGATGCCATTTCAAAGATGGTGGTCTTGAGCTTTCCTTTTAATTCTTCTTGTTCCTTTTGAGTTTTCTCATGTCTACATTTCCAATAGGTGGTCTTTGACATTGCCTCTAGCACCTTTCTGTCATGCTCAACCAGTGAAGAGTAAAGCCATGATGAAGAAGGTAGTCTATCTCTATTTAACTAATCATCTCCTGTTTTAACCTTTCATTGTATTCTATCAATCCCTTGTTATCCCTTAATAGTTTTTGAATCTGAGCCTTGGTGAACTTGGCCACATTTATATTCAAGTTCTGTAGTTTCCATAAGGTCTGTATCCCCTACTCTTTGCACCAAAAGATGTCCAAAAATTTGATCATGATCAACAAGAGAAGGCCTTTTTCCTAGTGGGTAAAGTGCCCACATCTATAAAGTAGTATTAACAAGATTATATCCTGATCTAGTATACAACTTATCACCAACCTCATTTGTCAATTACAAGGTTTTGTTCTCTCTCTTCAAAAAAAATTCAAACAAAATGGATGAACTCATATCCCACCCTAGAAGGAGCATGGCCCTAGCTTCTTACAATAATACTCTTCCTCTTTCAACAGTCATATTCTTCATCTCTTTATGAATCTCATGTTGAAATTATTTTAAAGAATACACTTCCTTTTCAGGGTCAACTTCTTTTATCCTTTCTCTTACTACTCTTCCTTTATACTCATAAATGAAGGCCTTGAATTCAAAAGTTTGAACAAATGTGTCATCTATGATGAATTCATGACTAGAACGATGTATCACATCACTAGACAACTCATTAGAAGCTTCAGAGGTAGTCACATTCCTTTCTAGAGGCATTTCATATTTAGGAATAACAAGAGTGTTGATTTGTGTGACCTCTTCCCCCCCCCCTCAATATCATCTTCAATCATCATTGGGGTGTCAACTAAGAAGCTTACCTCTAGAGTAGGCTATGGTGACAAATGGCCTAGTGGTGTTATATTTTTTGCTTGCCTCCTAGAACCAACATTTCTTCTCTTTTCAAATGCTACTAGAGGTACATCATTTGTTATTACTTCTTAATGCAGAATTAGTTGTTCAATTTTTCCATATGATCTTGGATTTCATGAAAGGCTTCTACATAGGATGGATTATGATTCATTCTCCAAGCCTCAACCATAAAAATTCTATTGTAGGAATTCATCCTCATTATCACTTGATTTTCCTCATAGTTCTTGATGACATCATCCACATGGAACTTGTGCTCATATCCTTTCATTTTTTGTGAAATATTGGCATCATAAATGAAGTGTTCAAGGTCAAACTTTTCTTTTTTGTTTCCCACTAACAAGCCATAATAATCTATCTTGCTACCAACCAATTCATATCCTATGTCAACAATAATAGTGGTCACCAAAACACAGGGTAGAATGCATAAATTTTTTCCTTCCATAGCTTTTTAGATGCATGAAGGATGAATGATATAATTGTCTTATGATTTCAAGGTATGCAATCCTATCTGGCATAGTCTTAGGCAGTAAATATGGTGCTGCCACAAATCCATATACTCTAATAACAATATAGTCTGAAAATGCATACCAATCCACCCAATTGTGAATTATTTTTCCTTCAAGACCCTTCTCTCTTGGATCGAGGAACCTTTGTATTTATGGGGATAAATTATAATCACATTTGTGGCCAAGCAACCTATATAAGGGTTTGAAATTTTTTTCTTCAAAGTACAAGTAGTGGGATCTCCCACATCTACTATCTCATATGGATTTCCACATTTGCACTAGTCTAGAATTCCCATCACTATCCAAATATTTTATTCTCAATTCTTCTCCCCATATTCCCATCATTTTCCCTTCATACAATATCATGTGCATAAGAAGTAAATAATGTTTGAAGTTGATAGCTTCACTATTTTTCTTGATAGCACTATGAGCACTATTGATGGCATCCGATAGATATTCTACATAGTCATAGGTCCTGGCCAAAATGATGGGAGCTATAGTCATGCTAGTAGGAGCATCAACTCCAAGTACTTGGATAGTTGATTAGTAGGTGTATTGATAGTTTTCTTCAAATAAATTTACAGGGAATGAGGGACTCTCATCACTAGAAAACCTCCTAGGTTGGTTTCCTAGACCTTTAGGCCTATGCAGAGGTAGCTTCCACTTCTTATAGCTTGTAGCCATAGTGCAATATTCTTCCAACAAGTCTCTCATCTGGAATTTTTTTTAGGGAGGTATCTGATTGGAAAATGATACAAATATAGTCCCATGTTATAATCATGAAGTGTGACCCATCGTGTAAGTGGATTTCCCCCATTTTTGGATTGTAATTCCTATACAGTGCTTTAATTAGTTCTACATTCACAAAAAATTTAGGCATCACAAGCTTCCCCAAATTCAAGTTCCATGGGTTTGAAACTAGCCTATGTATGTACTTCTTCCTATAATGATAAATGAACAGGTCATAACCCCTATGCAGAGTCCACACATCTCCCAAATTATTTTATTTATCTTCTAACATTTCACATGACAGGTTTAATTGAGTTGTTCTTCTCAATTTTTTCCCAAACTCAAGACACCGGTCTATCAAATCCTAGTTTAGTGGCCTAGACTCTATTTTTTTTCCTTTTTCACTTGGTTACTTTGGGGTTTTATCCATTTTAACCCTACTTATGTTGTACTTCAAGCTTATCTTCTAAAAAAATATGTTCATCTAAGCCAAGATCACTTACTTGAATGAATACTACAAACTCTGAGTTGCTCATCATCATCCAATTCTTTTTGTAGTGCCCCCCTCGTTTTGGTCGTCGTTGATGTCAAGTAAGTTGTTGTTGGTAATGTCATGATGATGTGGTGATTTTATTTAATTTTAAGGTTATGAGATAACACTAATAATATGCTTGGATTTGATTAATAAAGTTAATTTAATTATAAGGTTACTTGTTTTATTTGGAATTAAATAAAGAATTAGATTCAATAATAAACATTAATTGAATTATCATTGGGAGTTAGTTATTTAAAGTAAACGAATTAGATGAGGAAAGATAATTATCATTTAATGATTAAAATTCAATTAATAAATTTAAAAGTGAGAAAATATTAGAGAGGATTAAATATTAAAATTAAATTGTACTTAAGTTTGAGTGAAGGTAAAAGCGAGAAAAGCCATTAAAAGTTTGGTACCTAATTATAATTGATAAGTTAATTATCTTGTGAAGATAATAATGTTAATATGGTAAACAATGTGACGAAATAAATTCTAATAGAATATTATAAATAAATAAATATAAGCATCATGTCCAATAAATCATGAAGATAAGATTTTAAACTGAAGACGAAAATAGAAAAGATGAATAATATTGTGCTAGAGTTAACTCATTAAAATATCGAAGGTAATATGTTCTTTTTAAAATTAAATATATGGCAAGATAAGATTTCGAACTAAAGATAAAAGCAAGGAAAACAATTGGAAAATGGAAAGTGAATAGTTTATTGCTAATTAAATTAATAATAATAAATGATCGTGATAAGAAAACTGTTGGGAAAATGAAAGGAAAAGGATGGAAAAATCTCTCTCTTGGATCATGTCATGATTTTTCTTTGGACCATTCGGCTTCAATGGATCAAAAAAAAAATCCTGGGAGATATATCGATACACATAGAAGTTATAGGGAGGCGACATGGATGGAGAACAACGGGTGAATGTAGAGTTGCATGAAGACTAGCAAAACTGAAACCGAGTTTCAATCTCTAGACACGAGAAGAGGAAGAGACCACATGAAGTTTAGAAAGTGAAAGTAGAGGGTGTGAGGAGAGGAGGAGAAGAATTTGTGAAGCTTTATACTTGTCCCTCTCTTGCTGCTTTTGGATGCTTCAATAACCTGCAGATCAACTAAAAGTATTCATTCTGTCGATAGGCCTATCATAATCAGTGACAGTGTGGCTGAAGGTGTTTTAACATGTTTGGAGGAAGTGTTGAAATGATGTTCATTAACATCAAAAAACTAGGTAACTCGAAAGCATTAGTAATCATGTGAATATCAAATTAGAGTAAAATTTATGCACCTTTTCTTGAGCTATTACCATTAAGATTGCTTTTTGTTCTTTGGAGAATGATGAAGGGTGGGAAACTTGCCATCCTTATAGATTTAGTTTAAACTTTAATGATGAACTCGAGTTAACAAAGTGCATTTGGAACCCTGATATGATGATACAATGCAGATTCTTAAAAATATTATGTCATCTGATCAGTGCGTAGATGAACTCTGCTCTTACAACCATCTTTCTACAACGCTGCCTATGGAAGATTCAATTTACATAATTTAAATTTACAATTTCACATTAAATGAAGCAACCCTCAGATTTCTTGAACCTAGAATGTAAGATTTGCAAACATTTAAACATAGCTAACAGAAAAATATAGCATGGAATACTTTGTTTCTTTTTGCATCTTGTCACAGCGGCGCATTTGAACATGGTAGGGTGTATAGATTTAAATAAAATCTCTGATTTCTTGGGCAGCCTGTCACAGCCGTGCACCTGAACATATGGGCAGTTTAAAGGTTTAAATAACTTGCTCGATTCTTCTAACAATCTATCGCAGTTGAAGCACTTGAAAATAAACATTGTCAATGTACTAACATAATAGAGAGCTCACCTTTGATCATGGTGAAGTTCAACTTCCAAACTTCAAATTTAAGTGTGTCTCTAGAAACTCGCCACCAAACAGAAAAGCGTCCAGTTCTGAAAAGAAAAAAGTTGTACAGTATTTCCTCTACTCTTAAGTCACGTAGTTGCACCTCACCTTTCTCCTTCCCTTCTGTCTTGTGGATAACGTGCGAGATTTGATAATAATGCAAGTAGATGGCGATATTTCCAAATTCCAATATTCACTTTCTAATATACTTGGCAACCTGTCATAGTTACACTAATTAGAGTTGAGGCATTGTACAGAATTAAATAGTCTCCTTGAAACCATTAGCAACCTATCACAGCTTCAAATTTTAGACTTACAAGTTGTAGTAAATTAAATAGCCTCTCTGATTTCATTGTCAACCTATCTGAGCTATGGCGACTGAACATAAATGGAAGTAATGTCTGTTATTTGAAGTATCTTTGTTGTAAGGAAATTTGCTTGAATAGATAAGTATATGATAATATTCCATTATCTAAAATAAACCTGTGTTTTCTTATCCTTTATAAAGACATATTTAAAGCGTAGAAATAATTGAGAAAGAAATGTTTCACTTATTTATTTGATTTAAAATTTAAATGAAGGATAGTCTTACTAATTTGTATTATTTAGAGTTCAAATGGTCGATTTTATTTTATTTTAGACAAGTAGATTCAGTTGCGAGTTGATTCTATTGCGTTAGGTAGTTGGAGGACTCTTTTTTTCAATTAGGTAATTTCCATTATTGTTGAAATCCTTTAAGCCATTTAACGGAATTATGTCATTCTTACGTGATAATTGTTTGATATAGTGGGTTAGGTTATTGTGTTCTTACTTTGTTTTATAATTGATTAAATAAGGAGGTTAAGGTTACTTTTGTAAATCTTAACGTGAATTATTTTGGTATAAATGTCACTTTGGTAGTTCTTGGAATCATGGTGTCTCATGGCTTTAGGTGAAATATGTGGAAGTTGTGTGTTCATAGAATTAGAGCTTGAATGTTATATGCATATAGCTAATAGGGAAATGGAGTCACTATTATGATAAATGTGTAGTGTGATAGATATTAAAATATGTCTCTTCATTTTCTTTAAATTGACTTAAATGATGTCTCAATAATGGAAGAGATAAGATATAAAGGAAGCCTTAAATGCTAGTTTAATGTTATCACTTTATGTAGATTAGAAGAAAGTAGTCTGTGAATTAATAAATATGGACTTTTACATCAGCAAGCTAATAAGGAATTTATAGATTATTTAACTTAGAACACTTTGAGTTATTGGAGATTACTTAGTAGTTTATAGGTGGAAGGAATGTCTTACTGTTTGATTGATAATGGGAAGTTGCTTCGAAAAGTGAAATTCGTGGATGTTGTAGTTGCTTGTTCGTGTTGGTTATTATACGATTTGATATTTTCATCTTGACGTGACTTTCCCTTGAAGTTGATTTTTATTTGGGATTCTTTTATATATCTTGAAGTCTTGAATGTTCTGAGGTGCATGACCCTCTTAGTTATCTTGATTTGAGGAATTTTTATTCATTGATTAGTGTTGAAATTGGCTTGAAACCTTGTATCGTTGACTTATTCTTGTTGTGGGATTTTTGAGTAGATGTTCTTTTCTTAGACTTCCAGAGGCATGAGATATTTGTGAATGATGTTTTCTCTTCTGTTTTTCTCTTATTTTGGCAAAGTTGATTGGAATCATGATTTTGAAATGGTTGTACGAGAATTGTTGAGACTTTGATTATGTGATTATAGCAAGATGGGTAATGCCTCGCATGTTTCTCTATTGTGATCTAATGTTCTTGTTATGTTGTACAACCATTGGTTTTGGTTTGATGTTGTTGGGTCTCTAGGGAGAGTGGCTCCTCGTGGGGGCCGGCACCCCGTTTAAGGGGAAGGGCACAGGATAACCCACGAGTGAGTTAGTAATCAAGTGAAAACCTAATAATTAACTTAGGAGGGTTTGGTAGTAATATCATTATAAGATTTAAAAATGGATGCCTCATCTTCATTAGTGCTTCCGCAGACTAATGGAAGGCTGAGAAGGTCGTGGTTGGCAAGGTCGTGACCTCGTCTTCACGAGAGGTTTACGGCTCCGCATGAGTCACCCTATGGACCGGCGCCTCTAGTTGGGAGGAAGGGCACATGACAACCATAGATGGGACATACGCCTCCAATTGGGAGGAAGAGCACTAGACAGCCCATGTAGGACTATGCGATGACACTCTCCCCTAGTTGCCCATGTGTTTTACTTTATTGTGTTCCTCTGGAAGTATGTTTTGGGAGTTGGTTTAGATTGTGGTTGAATGGATTTATATTGATTTATGGAGTATTGCCTTGATGCATCTTTGGTGTACTTTGTGGTCTTAAATGATCTCATTGATATTTGACTTATGACCTTGTACTCTTATGGTTCTGTGATATGATGTTATTGTATCGTTTAATTGCAATTTGGAATTGTATTATGTTTACTAATTCAGTTTGATTTGGAAGTGTTTCATGATCATCTTTTGGTTACTTGTTTACTAGTCATTGCTTTGATTTATGTGATAAGATTTATGACCTTAAGTTATTTTGTTGACTCTTGGATATTGTTGATTTTGTCATTGTAATCCTTGAGTTTTATGATACTTTTGTATGATGTTGAGTCTTGTGGTTCCCTATTTGGATGTTCTTGGTTGAGGTCTCTTTCTTGTCAGCTCCTTAGCATGGGGGGTGGGTCTTCGGACCCACATGGTCGGGTGGAACGTGCTAAGCACCCCATTGGGTCCCCAAGTCGAGGATCGGGAGGTGCGGATTGGTGCTATTGCAGCAACTCCAGAGTTGTATTTGTCTTGGAGCCAATTATGATATTGTGTAATCATCTGTTCATTTGTATCATGTTATCTTGTTGTATGATTTCAGTTCATATTTGGAACACTTTTGTATCATTGTACCTCTTGAACATTGTACTATAATGTAACATTAAACCTTGTGTGGATATTGGCCATGGCAATTGTTATTCAGTGTGTTGAGTTAATCATGTATATGCTATATTTGCGTACACAGATGGTTTCTTATCAATGATTATCATGTATGTGATATATTTGTTAATGCTAACTTTGCTATGGATTATATCTTTGACTTTTATTCCTTATTGTTGTTGTGTGGATCTAAGTCTCGTAATGACTCCTTGTGTTCCCCAAGGGATGTATGTGTTAGTGAATCTACTTAAATGAAATTTATGTCATGAATTAATGTGTATTACATATATGTTATGTTTACTTAAAAAAAAAATTATTGTGTTGTTTTCCTTTGGGGTTCACACTGCAGGGCGTTACACTTTCCTTCAAATATCTATTCACAATTCATAGTGATTCTAATTTCTTAGAGGCTATATTTATCAAAATTCAGCACCCTCGAGCCAGCTATGGTTCATAAATGGCACTTGTACCACCCTTCTAATTAGCTTGCATATTAATAGAATTTGTCTCTTCGATGAATTCATTAGTAAAATCAATCTTGTGAACATTATTTCATATTTGTGAAAGATATTTTAATCATGATGCCTATTTCTCTCTTTGATGTATCCTTGACCATCTTTTGAAAAATGTCTAAGAGAAATTTATATTTCTCTCTTTGATGTTGCAAGTTCTCTTCAATATTTACATTTTAGGCTCTTCCCTTGTGGACCCCTTTTGTCAATGAGACTAGTGGATATTTCTTGCCAAAAATCCTATCTCTCCTCGACATACCCTTATTTCTCCATTTGGTCATATTAACTCTTAATGATCTCTATGTAGCTTTGTCATGTCAAGGAGACTCGTGGTCACCTATATTTGATGTCTCTTAGTCTCATCAATAATATGTGTTTACATTGTGCCAAAATGTTGGGGAGACTTTTGATAATTTCTACTAGATACTCCTATGTCTCCTCAACATATCATTGTTAGGATGTTGATGAGACCTTGATCAATGTCTATTCAATGTCTCTATGTATTGCCGATATTTTCCTCCTTGAATGTCGAAGAGACTTCCTTACTTCTTTCCTAGATATACTGATGTCTCCTTGATATTTTCGATTGTCCACATTATTTTACTAGTGATTTACCATTTATTTTATGATAATCTCTCAATTTCCAAGAGATGTTTCTCTATTTCCTAAATGTGAAATACTTCACATGATTTGTCAGTGAGACATGCTAGATTTTCTCCTTGACATTTCCAAGTCTCTTAGATGTATTTCTCTTTAGGTTGGTGAGAAGACATTTGAATATGTCTCTTGGAGATTTAGAGGTCTCAGCTACATCTCATTGGCCCTTCCTGCTCATGTCAAAGAGACTATGGTGAGGCTCTCTTCAATATGACATTGTCTTGGTGACATGTCATTTGCTACTATGGGAGCATTTCAAATAGGGAGTTCACTTAAATGTTATGATCAAAGAGCCATATTTATTGATGTCAACCACTATGAAATGAATGGAGATGGAACATATAGTGAGTGTGGGAGGATGGGTAAAGATGGAAGTATGAAAAAATAACCAAAGTGGATTTTTGGCTCCAACAGTTGCTCTGATTAGGGATGAATGAATGTGAGGTCATTACAAGGTTCCATAAATGATCTTTGGGAGGTAGACCATGAGTGAATTGATTAGATGGAGTGGGAATGCAATGGAAACATAAAACTATTGTGCATGGAATATTATTTTTTAAGAAGTATTTCAAGAATTGTCCATGCACTGACAATTCTTGTCCTTCTCCTAAACTATTGTGCATGGAAAATTGGTTTAAGAAATGAAGTGCTTCTAGAATTTTCCATGCATTGGAAATTATTGATCTTCTCTTAACATATTTTGAAGATAGTAACAATCTTCACCTCATTTTCCATTGATAAAAAAGGGTCCTATCCATAGAGCCTCAAAATTTCCATGCTTCCTGTTATCTTGACACATTGCATTCCATAATGGGACCATATCATTCTCTTAAAAAAAAAAAATCCTTTTCCCTTTTGTCAAATAAATATTTCATCTATGATTGCATCTTTTTGTTTTGCTCTTGGGCCAAAATTTTGATTTCATCTAGTTTTTCCAATTGTTTTATTTTGTCCTCCATAGGTTCAAGGATATCTAGGTCTTCTTGATGTATGAATTTGTATGTAGATAAAATATTTTGCATAGGAATTCTAGATTGTGCCCCATAAATCAATTCAAAGGGTGATCTACCAGTTGACTTCTTCACAATTATTCTATCTTCCCATATTGCCATCCTCAATTTAGAGTCCCATTTTTTTTTGGTCCAACATCCTCTTAGTGATTTTTAGAAAACTTTTGTTACTTGATTCAGCCTACCCATTCACTTATGGATGATAAGGTGAGGCATATGAAATTGTAATTTCATATGTTTCACAATTTTTTTTGAATTCTTCTAATTTGAAACACATACCATTATCTATAATTATTCACATAGGTGTCCCAAACATTGTAATGATATTCTCCTTTAGAAAATTGGTTACAAATTTGCTAGTGGCTTGCTTATTTGGGATAGCTTCCACCCATTTTGTGAAGTAATCAGTTGCCACTAATATCCATTTGTGTGGTCCACTAGATTTTTCTAGTATCTACCCAATAAATTCAATCCCCCACTGATGAAAGAGAGCTTCAACCTACATTGGTCTAAGTGGTAGTGGTCCTTGATATTTCATTTTTCTAGAGAACTTCTAGTAGGCTTCACATTTCCTTACATAGGTGAAAGATTCATTAAAGACCCTAGGCTAGTAATGCCCAATGCTCAAGATTTTATGGGAAGTGGTTTTGGTTGCAAAGTGTCCCCCAAATCTACTTCATGCATCTCCCTTATTACATGTTTTTCTTGGGATTCATCCAAGCATAACAATAGTACTACATCTTTGTTTTTCCAATATAAGTCACCGTCCATGAAAACATATTTAGAGGCATGTAACTTCAAGTTTCTCTTTTGATTTTCATTTAGGTGTTTAGGACATTTTTGGTTCTCAGAGGCATACACATTTAGTGTACCATGTAGTGTTCTCTATGATCGCAATCATGGATTCCTCCTACCCTATGTTGCAGATTTGGGGTGCTTCAAAATTTGACTTACTCATTAGCTTGGCAAGGCCTTGCTCTATTACTAATGCTAAAACTGAAAATTACAAAAAGTTTAATGCTATCCATAATTTCCATGAAAGTAATTGATGCTAATGTTAATGATTTAAATATAATGCAATAAGATTTCCAAAATCCATATGAAATTAGTTTTTTTGTTTCTAGATTCGATTGTGTTCTAATTTTTTCATCAATATAATTAGAACACAATCGAATCCAGAAACAAAAAAACTGATTTAAATATAACAAAAGATAATTGAACTAAAATAGAAAAGTAACTGGAACAAATAGCAACCTAAAAAATTTGAAACTGAATTTTGAAAACATTGATGCAAAATGAGTATTGGGACTAACTCCCCCAGGGTGGTGAATTACTTCCAGTAGGGTTATTTTTTAAGTTTTTCTAAATTTTTTGATGGATGCTTATGTGCTTATTGTAAAATGAAAATATAAAGTGTAGATGCAAAATTTCACTATTGGTTAGGAAAATAAAGTGCAATAATGCAAGCTTAAATGAGCTTTTCACTAATGCAAGTTGTAAAACCCTAAGATGCAATTAAACAATGTAAAATGAAATTCAATGCTAATGCAAGCTATTCCTAGGATGTAAATGCACTTCAAATTAGAAGTAAAATGTTCTAAATCTGAGTTCACCAAAATGTGGACAAATATTTTGGCACCGCGTATGTGCAAGATCATGATGGGCCAAAAAGTGGCAATATGATGGGTATGTGGCTGACGACATTTTTTTTACCCAAAATTGATGAAACAAAAAGGGTTTTTAAAGGAGATTCTCATATTTCCACCAATATAAATTATGTTTTACTTTGAATTTAATAAGTAATTTTTATTCATTTTCTATTCAAATTATGACTAAAGTCTTGATTGATAGACTGATTGAAAAATATCCATAGCTTTCAAACGGTATCACATTTTTTGAGTCCAAAACATGTGTCACATTCTATGCTTCGTATATTATAGGATTAAAAAAATAAAAATTGAATTTCATGAAGTTTTGACCAAGTTAAGGTGGCCAGACATACGATTTTTTCATATTTTTAAAAGTTGTAATGAAAAATTCACAATTAATTATTTACTTAGAAAAAATTACAAAAATATGCATCACATTGGGACATGAGTCTTCTACTTATATCTGAAATCTTATAATAAAAAAATATCATTTTATTGTGGTTAGGGTGGTTAGACAAACACCTACTTTTTATTTTTTCTAAAATTGTACTACATTGAAATTTCAAATTTTCATCAAATAGATTTTTTTTTTCTAAAAACCTAGTAGTTTAGAACTACATTCAATTTTCTACAGATTCTATTCTTACATATTTTTAAAATAATATAGATAAATTATTCAATTTTTTACATCAAATTGCCTAACTCTGATTTTTCTAATTTTTTTTGCCACTTAAGGGCCTATTTTTTCGATGATGATCCTGCACATACCCCACCCTAAGAGTCTCTTGCACTTCTAGGGTTTTTCACCTAAAGTGAGAGAGGTATGCCAAAATGGACAATGTCCCCACTCAAAACTAATGCAAGTATGAATGAAATATGCCTAAATATAATGTCCTAATGGGATGAACTAATTAAGGAAATGAATTATTAATGCAAAATCTAAGGAATTTATGTTGTTTGGAAACACATTGTGATATGAAAAAGGATAAATTAGATGCAATATAGAACAAGATAGAAAAGATAGAAAGAAAGATTGCACCTAGAAACTGATGAAGGATAGAATCAAGACTATAAATCTCTTCGAAATTCTAGAAAATCTAATTTTCTATCCAAGTGGGAAACTTATGCCAAATTGGGTGACTTAGTCCTAGATCTAGGAAACTACTCCAGTGCCCATTTATGCGAAAAGGGTATTGAGATCTAGAGAAACTTCTGAAAAATAGGTGCAGTGGGACTAAGTCACCACTATTGGTGACTTGTCCACTTTTTTTTTCTGAAAATATGAAAGTGGAAATGAAATCCCTTAGTGTACACTTTGTTTTCCTCCAAGTGTCCTATTCTGAAACTGCCAAATTTGGGCCCGAAAGTGACTTTTATGTAGATTTTGACCTTGCCAAAAGGGAAATGACTCCAAAAAGTTTGAAACCTATTCCACAATCATGCCCAAGCCATTAAAAGATCTAAATATGCAATCACATGAAGGAAGAGACATAAAATGTTGATTGTTAGGGATTGGGGGTTTGCCTTTGTCAAACCCCGTTTAGGTAATTAAACTAACATGATGAAATAAGATAATAAAATATGAAACATGAAACAATGCAATTAGAAACTTTCCATGATGATAAATCTTGAGTTACTACAACAATGGATGAAGAATCTTACTCTTCAATTCCTTAGAAAGCTATCTTGATGACTTAGAATGCTAAAGCCCTAGCTTGCTTGACTTGACAACATGGATGAATGATGAATTAATTATGAATTAGTGTTAAATGTATCCTTTTATAGAGGAGACTTAAGTGAATGGCTAGAATAAGGATCATGATCAAGGACCAAGATTAAATGAGAAAATAATTTAATAATCAAGGGTGGAGGTTAATTGAGAGAAGAAAGACATGGATAGATAAAGAATTGCGGTGGAAGATAAGATTGGCATGGAAAAAGAGGTGATAGGAGAAATTAAATAATAAAGATTATTTAATTTAGGTGGCCAACATAGGAGAAATAAATAAAATATTAATTTTATTGATTTAAAAAGAAAGGTGAGAACAAATAATTAGATAATTAAATAACTAAAAATAATTATTTAATTATAGAGGAAAGGTGGAGTGTTAAACATTAAATAATTAAAAACAATTAATTAGTGGAGAGGGAAGGGATAGTTAAATAATTAAAATAGTTATTTAATTGGGGAGATAAAGAAAGGATAAATATCACATTTATTTAATTATAGAGGGAAAAGGCTAATGAATAATTAAATAATTGAAATAATTATTTAATTATAGAAGAAGAGGGAAAAGCTAAATTTTGAATTAAAATAATATTTAATTTAAAAGTTGGGGGGAAAGGACCATTAGACTTAAATGTTTAATAATATTCTAGATAAGTGTGAAAGTTATTTACAATTCTTTACATCACCTTTACAAGACATGCATTTTATTCAATTTGGAAGGGTACAAGACCTAATGTGGATGTGTAAAAAACCTCACATCACTAGATCAAGGTGATATTAAGTTCAATTTATCATTAATTATTTCCAAATAAAGCAAGCAAAAAGGGATACTTTTTCAGTGTCAACATTTAGCCCCCACTTTAGTGAGAGGATGAACTTGCTTAAAACTCACACTAAAGTAGACATTCAAGAGGGATACAATAGTACCAATGCAGATGACAAAGGATGAAAAAGATCAAGGCATCAGTCAAGCCCCCAAGATCTAATAGCCTAACTCATACCAACATAAGCATGAAAGGACACACACAAGGTGTATGACTTGCAACAAAACAAGATCTGTGATCATGCAATGACAAGAACTAAAGGAAAGAAAAATGAGGTGAATGAAAGCTACACTCACTTTGGGGCCAAAGAAAATTAGGTTGTCCGTGGGGTGAGTTGTCCCAAAGAAGAATTTTAGTGAGAAAGTCATGCTAGTGTGTTGGCTTCCCATTGTATAATGTGAAAGTCATGCCAATGTGTCGACTTCCCATTATATTAACCATACCAAAGTTATCCTCATGTAAAAACTTCGTTAAAGGGGATTTTTCTTTGTTCATATAAGGTTTTCTTCTTAGGGAGCATTGTGCCTAATGTCTCCAAGAGAGGAGAAGTCATGGTGTTAGGTCATTTCCCATGGGATGCCCCATGCACATCATTCCCTATTAGAAGATCATACACTCTTGGAC
Organism: Sequoia sempervirens; assembly: GCA_007258455.2. Classification (NCBI taxonomy): domain Eukaryota; kingdom Viridiplantae; phylum Streptophyta; class Pinopsida; order Cupressales; family Cupressaceae; genus Sequoia; species Sequoia sempervirens. The sequence continues at coordinate 28,765,911 of VDFB02274714.1, read as the reverse complement.
AACATCAAACCCAACGAAACCACAAAGACAATGACATGTAACAAGAATAAGAAAAATCACAACATGAATTTTTTGCCAAAAGGTGTCATCTATGTATGCCCCCACTTTAAATACACCATCACTATGAGAAATTGCTTTAACGTTGCCAATGATAAATTCTAAGAATACATAAGAGCCAATCGAGAAATCGCTATGCCAATTCATATGTTTCCGAATTAAGCTACATCATGAATAAATATGTCACATGTGAGTTAACTTAAGACATATTTTCCACATTCCAAGCTTATTCTTATATGTTCATGAAAGGTTAACGATTAGCCAAAAGAGACAATGACAAGTGACATACAGGGATAAGGCTTCCTAATCTCTTGTTCACACTTAGTGTAGGATAAGAATGAATCTGAAATGAATGATGATATGTTGCTCCTTGCAATGAATGTTTAGTAGCCATGTTTAAACCTATCAGTAGGGTTTCATACTCTACTATACTATGGGTGATCCCACAATATTGGTTTACAAGTTTTGGCCAAATTAGACACTAAACTAATTTTTTCTAACCAAATCTTTAGTTTCGAGCACCTGTAGTGGCTAAACCATGAGGAATTTGAAGATGATGAAAACTAGTGATTTGTGACATTTTGTCTATAGATTCTAAATATTTTATTTTTCATTTTTTTTGGAATCAGTCTGCATTTCTTTTTACATCTCCTTCGAAAACTATTTTTTTCACTAAACATTATTTTTAAGGAGCGACACTCACCATATAACACAACTTTTTTTCCATGAAGGATAAAATTATTATTTTTTGAATCTGGATTTTTAACTATGATATCTAGTGCTTCCAATTGGTTTCACAATGTTTTATTGAATATTTTTTCCTTAATCATGTTTTGAAGTCAAACCAATTACAATTCAAACATAGGTAGAGTGTATAACACAACCTTTTTTTGTATGTATTGAAATCCAATTTTTTTTTCTATTGGATGTAACGCCCCATCGCGCAAACCCCAAAGGAACTAATAACAACACAATAATTTTTTTAAAAAGGAACATAATAAATGTAATTAAGTATTCCAACATAACAAAGTACTAAGTTGCATGACTAATTCCATTAGGGTACACGAGATGACATTACTATACTAACCCATAACAATGATAATAGATTAAACAATAATTAAACAATTACGTAAAACCATTCATTCTCATCTCATCACTTAAAATATCCATTAACAGTAACCATATTAATACCATATATACATATTACAATAAATGAAGTTATAAAGATATAAAGTGTTACATATTTCAACAGATACAACTCAACATAACCAACTATAACAAGTGATCGTTCCTGAATGAATACATAGCCTGAATATACATTACATCCATATGATAGTACAATACAACTGTCTAAAAATACATCTCAATAACCACATATACAAATTACATCAAGGTCATCCCAACACATGTGGGAGATGATACAACAATGAATACATTACATCTGAGGTATACACATACACCTGGTACATAAGAACACTGGATCAACAACATCTGTCAAAACCCAGCAATAAAAGATACATCTGCAACCAAAAAGGGAACCCAACGGGGTGCGAAGCACGTTCCACCCAACCACCCCCGTGTTGGGAGTAGACAAGGAAGGATCCCTGACCAAGCACGTCTAACAATAACAAAAGACTAACTTCCATATAGACAACTTAACATCAAAAACCACAAAGAACTAAACAACGGTTAAACCAAAAGGCATAACAACAACCCACTTTTGAAAACATAACAATAAATCACTTTCCACAATTACAACAAGTCACAAATACATCATCAATAAATCTCAAGACATAATATCAAAGAGTACTTCCAAAACTAACCGATGACAAATCAACAAACTACTTCCAGAGGACTTCAATAAAACAACACGAATGAAATGTGAGAGGAGTGTCATCGCATGGTTTAACATGGATTATCCAGACATCCTATCACAAGGTGTTGCCTCCATTTCTACATGGATTCTCTAGACAACCAACTTAAGGTGCCGCTTCCATCTCTGGTTCTCCTTACAGCCTATCTCAAGGCATCACTCCATAGGGTTACTCATGTAGAGTCGTTAACCTTTCCTGAAGACAAGGAAATGACTTTTCCAACCACAGCCTTCTCGGTCCCCTTTAGTTTGTGATAGCACTAACAGGCGGACGAGGCATCACAATTATCTTGTTAATGTTTAAACCCCACCCGTGGTTTATTACTTAGGTAATCACTAATTAATCTAACTCTACATGGGTTACCTTGATAGCCCCTTTGTGTGCCGACCCCCACTAGAGCCACTCTCTCTAAACACTCAACACAAAATATCCAATTACTAGAGGATTGAATTAACCAGACATATTGAACCAACACATGGATCCGCTGAGAGGCATAATCATCTCGCCAAAACATACGAAACACATCCAAAACCAAAATAATTCCACGTGTAACACAATTTACAACCATAGTCCCAAACAAATCAAATTCAATGCAATATCAATACTCCCACCTCTAAAAGTCCTAAACACAACTTAGGTTGCTATAACTAGATAAGTTAACTCTAGGGTTTTCTACATGACCTAGACCCAAATTAAAGAAAATCAAATTAAATAAAATAAATAATCTCGAGAGTGAATAAAACATAGAACAACGACAAACAAACTACCAGGCACAATAAATTTCACCAACTTCATAACTCAATAACTTGAGAAAGTTCAATTAAATTCGAAGCATATAGTTTATATGGAATAAAACTCGTCCCCTAATATCATCATATAATTTCCACAACATAAACACTTTCCATCTATATGGCTTCCATTATTTTCACAACCAAATATTCGCAAGACATGTACACCATCAATATAACTTCACCTATCTATATAAAAAACCCTAGCTCTTAAATATGCATACGTAATTCAGAAACCAATAGATATACGAATACAAAACTATATAAACCTATAGTATTACTCAAATAAAAGGAGCATTTTTACCGTGAATCAACATGGAGTAGAAAATCACTATTAAGTGATTAAGAAGGAAGTCCACAATCTCAAAAAACACTAACCTCAATTTAAGAGTAGGAAAGATATCTAATCTAAAATATATAAGAAAATAGATACAAATACATATAATAAATCATCCATAAATATATTCATAATTAAATATCCTATATCATTTTATATGTGACTCTACTATAATTGAATTGCAGAATACAAGTATATCAAGGGAATTTAAAAAGCATAATCAAATGCCAAAAAGCTTACACTCTCACTAGTATGCCTAAGATCGAATGAAACTTATATATATATTGTGAGTGTTGGGCGTATGAAAGAAACACAATAATATCTATAGAATCTATCTCAAGCAAATGGAATTGATGTCATGAAGGCCAAGAGAAGATAGGATAGGTCACAAAATGAAGGAGAGTAAAATCAAAAACCCAAGGAGGCACTGAGGACTGTAAATGCATAGGAAGACCAAAAGAAACGCACCCACCTAAGCCTTATGTGAAAAAAACAAGACAAGCAGCCTCGGTAGAGAGGACTCAGCAAAAAGAGGTGCTTAGCATGTAGGAAAGGTGGACATGAGGAGCTCACTTCTCTGAAAAATGATGGCTACTGAATGTGCACAACCGAGATTTGTTTAACTAGACTTAAGAAGCTTTCAAGCAAATGCAAAAATTGAAGGTCACAATTAAAATATATTGGTGATGTTAAATGAAAAGAAAACAAAGAACTAACGAAGATGCATACACTATCAGAATGTGCGCTATTGGTAGACGTGCAAACAAGGAAAGCATAGTCAAGGCATGCAAATTATTCGATAGGATGCCTCAACGAAAAGTAGGCTTATGGAATGCCATCACTGCAGGATAAGTTAAAAAAAAAAATAGATACTTGTAGAAAAGCTCTCAAAATCCTAAACCTATGGAGCACACAGGTAATAAAGATACACCAAGAATATGATTTGCAATGCTTCAAATCGAATGGGCTTCATAAGAATTGGTTTCAGATTTAAAAAATATATATATATATCCATGATAGGCAACATGAAACATGATTGCTTAAGCCAAGATGATACATTTAAACCTAGAAGATATTGAAGTCAAAAAGAATTATTGTGATGATTATCTATAGACCAGCCTTTGCTTCATTATTACGGCGACCTTCTTCAGGGTGAGAGATCCTAGTACCCAATACTTACCCAGTCCACAAAAAACAAAATAAATCTACAAAGGATGCTTCATCTATTCAATTGAAAAGCTTAATCATATGGCAAAATGGCTTCTAAAAGTCAAGAAATTGGCATAACTCCATTCTACAAAATATACAACTAGAAGGAAAGCAAAGAGAAGGTAGAAGAGGTATGCTAGAAAGAGAGATAGGTAGCATGCTGATCTTGTCAACCAAATCTTACGATCCAAAAGAGAAATCAAATAAAGAACAAGTGAATTAAAAACTGAATACCCTCAATTGCATTCCAGGAAGAAGAGAGATATAAAAGAATGAAACCTAGTTATAGATGTTTGGCACAGCCGTAGAACCAAACTCCGGTTCAAGCTTCCACCACCATGCTTCTTCCTCGAATTCTTGATTCTCTTCCCATTCCTTCCCTTCTTTTAAAAATAATAAATCAAAATAAATAAAACTCTTCCGCTTTCTTTTCTCAGAAATCCTCCTCCCTTATAGGTCCTTTTCCAGCTTTTAAAAGCACAACTTATCTACAATTTTAATTAAAAATAAATTATTTACACAAGATATTTTCCACATAAGATTTTCTAATTTAATATTAATAAAATGATAATATTTAATTATTCTCATCAATATTAATTTTAAATAATTATTTACATTTTTAATTTACAATATATTTAAATTTAACATTTAACTAACTCACAATTAAATCAAGTAACAAAGCAACATTAATTAATTATCTTATAAAATAAGATTAATTAATTAAACACTAACCATAAATTAAATAAATACTCAACAATCAAACTACACAACAACAAGGACATAACTTCAGTCATGACACAACAACTTACAACAGGACGACGGACTTGGGACGGGGATACTTCCAAATCTACTCCCTTTTTCAACATTTTACCCGTTGGGCTAATTTAATGCTTGCCCTGTCCTGCCAAAGCAGGTGGAATCAAGACTTATTCCTGCAAATACTGCATCCAAATAAATGTCAAGTAGCAAATGTATTTATATACAATTGAAAACATGCTATCATGAGAAGGAATTATAGTGTAGCAGGGCACTCGTAAACGAGTGGTGCTACACTGTCCTCTCACCACATCTATTCTAACAATTACAATATCAAATGTGAAATACATTTCTAACTAAACTGATCATATGCTAACATGATTACTTATCTACTTCTTCATAATATAATATTGAATTCAATTAACATCATCATAGAATCATCACATTGACATAAAAACATTAAGGAGAAAACATTACATAATAAAATAATTCAAACACTACATACAGAGTATCATAAATCATAATAATAATATCAATTGTAGCAATCAACTAAACTACGCATCCACACACACCAAGTCAGTGAATTAATCATCATCACAAAACAGTATCACACTAACATATAAAAGTATCAAATAGTAGCGAATAGTATTAGCAATATGGGGGTATTACATTGGATCAAGGACTTAAATATCTAGTGCACTCATATTTTTCATTTTTTTTTTATAATCTTCTATTTTTCCATATGTCCAGAACAAAGAGATTGATTTTTAGTAAAAAACCTACATTCAAAAGAAATAAAAAAATAAATATAATAATTAAATTAAATTTATTGAAAATTATAATTTTTGGAATCTTATAATAAGCACTAAATACTTTAAAAAAAGAATTTAAATCAATTATTTGATCCCTAAAAAGGTAAATCAAAAGTGGTTTTTTATCAACATTTTGATATGTGTATAGGAGACTCTGTTATAGGTATGGTTTACAACTAGTGGGGTTCTATCCAAGGGGGTTTGATCTAAGGTAGTTTGATCAAATCCTCTTCAATTGGAATAATTTAAATGGAACTTTTAAAACCTTAAATCATTATATATTTTCTAAAAATATGTCATTTCAAAAAAAATCCTAATCTCCCAGAAATTGTAAACTAGCTTTGTGGGATAACCCTTATTTGTGCATTAAAATGTTAACAAGAAGAATTGAATATTTTAATGTTGTGCCTTTAGGTGAAATGAAGATAATTCTTTCTCCATTCCCTTCTCTACTATAGGCTCCATCAAAGTACATTTTCCATATGCCATGTTCATTCTTAGAGACATCCTTGGCAATTGCATCTGTGTTTAATAATTTGGTGTTTGAGTGTTAAATTCTAAAACTCCCTACATCATGGAAGCAATTCATTTGATTGGGATCAAAGAGTTTGATGACATGTTCATACCTAGGCTCCCTATATAATTTGACTTCCTTCCCATTTAGAGGAATCATGGCATAAGACAAGTCTAACTGAACATTCCCACTAGCCGCTATTTTCAATTGCCTTAATAGTAACATCCCATGCAAAGGGGGAGTATTTACCACAATAATGTTTGTCCTATATGCTACCTCTAGATACGATTCCAGCTTCAGTTCTACATCCCATAGATACTCCTACTATAGGGATTGATCTATTATCCATGGCATAACATTTAACATATGTAGTATTCACCCATAAACCCAAATCTTTCATGACAGCTAGGGGCATGATGTTGATTGTTTCCCCTAAGTCAATCATACAATTCTTCACCAACTTGTTGTTGATCACCAACATAGTGTAGAATGGATCTACTTGCAAAGGATTCTTTGTGAGTGTATCTCCCAAATATACTTTTGATGCCTTTGTAATTTACCTTTCCACAACATTTACTTCTTTCTTCTAATCCTTCTATTTTTGGGATGTGTTGGTGATCATTTTGAGGGATGTATCTCTAAATTCCTCAATATTCATCAACTCCATTAAAGGGATTGTCATTTTTGTTTGAACCAATGCTTGGGCCATGTTAAATGAAGGGGAAATGATCCCTTGTCCACTCTTCTCGATTTTAGTAATTCTTTTCCCCTCATTTTGGACTTTGTCATCTTTTAGTGTTTTCTCAAGTTCAATGGATGTAGTATGCTTTTGAACATCTTTCTGAGGTTTCTTTAATTCACCCTTCTTCTAATTATATGGAACATTCTCCTTGTTCTTTTGTTCTTTGATGAACATGCTTCTTGGTATCCCTTGATCTCCATCCGTGTGCTTACTTCTCAAGTTGTATCTCCTCCATTTTACCTTAGCTACAACTTTTGTCGTGGTAGCCCTCTTTTCTTCCTATGTTGGAGTTCTCAACTAAAACTGAGGTACTGGATTCTATGCATATGTTGATTCTTATGGGTTTTCTTCCTGATCATAAAACACCTCTTGCTCCATATTCACATTTTACTTCTGACTGTCGACATTATATTCATATCCTTCTTTAGAGGAAGAGTATCCTTCCTCATTTTGATAGGACCATATTAGCATGTTTACAGTGTAACCATCCCTGTCTTGCTCTTGTGACCACTCATCTTGAAAAGCTTGAGCTACTGCACAATGTTCAAGGTCATGGGGTCTATGGCAAGGTGAACACCATGGTGTAGTGTCTAGTGCATGTGCTCCATGCTTCTTCAAGGGATCAGTAGTCTCCTTCCAATTTGATCTTGCTACTAGCTTTCCATCCTTCCAAGTAGTATTATAAGGCATGTCATCTAGTCATGGTCTTTCATTTCTATATTGATTTTCCTATCTATTATTGGAATTGTTGGGGTTTTGTGTGATCCTAAGGTTGTCCCTTTCTCCAGTCATGTATGTAGCATTTCTATTATTTTCAATGGCTAGGGATGCACTTTGTGCCTCAGTCAAAATTCTAGGGCACCTATTCCTGAGTTCATACCCTATTTTTAGATCAAATTCCTTTAGATAAATACTCAAGGCTATTAGATCAATGAATTTGGATCCATGTGGTATTTTATTATAGAGCTTAGAGAACCTTTTATTAAAATCATAAACTGATTTGTTCTAGTTTTTCTGAATACTTATTAGTTCATCTAGAGTGAATTCAGGAGCACATTGATTTCCATATTGCTATAGAAATTGATTTAGAAAGTCTACTACAAAGATGATTGAAGCATTAGGAAAGCTGTTGAACCATTCCCTTGCTTCTTTAGTTAAGGACATCATGAATGACCTCATATTTCACATCCTCATGTTCCATGCCTATGTCTTGCACAAAGGCATTGGAGTTTTTGATATGTTCTTTAGTTGTTACATTATTCCCTATGAATTTGGGGACAATGTTTCTCTAGTTGCTATCAATTGGACATGGATATAATTGGTATCCTGATAAATCAATTTTTTTGCTTATGCTCATGGGGTTTTTTGGATAAGGATTCTAAGTTGGTGGAATGGGGTAATACTAATATCAATGATGAGAATGTTGGTACACATTTTGTTGGGGATTATGTTGAGGGTACTATTGTGGGACATGATGGTGTGGAATGTATTATTGTCCAGGTGGTAGAATATTGGTATTTTGTGATGGTGGATTTTGTGGTACATGATGTTGCATAGCCTGATTTGACCTTCCAACTGTGTTATGGGGTGCTCTTGAAGAACTTGGACTACCTGTATTTTTTTATGACCCTTGTGTATTGGTATTGCTTCCTTCTTTATGATGTGGGATGTATTTGGGTGGTTTAGGTTTATCAACATCTAAGTGGGATATTTGTTTGTTCAGATCTAGAATCCTTTTTATCAGCTACTAGTTTTTCTTAGGCCCTTCTTCTTGCCATTTTATGTATTCCTCTATTTCTTGAGTGGTCATCCCATCATAATTCTTAATAGGAAAAAAATGAATCATAGAGGCATGTTGGGCTCCTCCTTCCTGCTATAATGAAGATCTCTTATCATAATCCCTCTATATTTGATCCCTTTCTTCCTCTAATTGGGCAATAAATTCATCTATTTTCTATGGATCAATGTTGAGGTGGATAGGAGAACTATTGTTACCTTTTCCTAGTGGAGTTCAGGGATCCTTGCATAGACTATCTTCATGATGTTCTAACCCATACAATGGATGAAATATGTTGTGGAATGTAGGTGGTTGTTCAAAGGATTTCTCTTGATCAGTGAATGTTGTGTCTGATCTTTTAGATGTTGCTTTGTTCTTGTTTGAGTCTGACTTTGAAATAGGGGATACATGTTTATCTGTCCACCTAACATTGTTCTTCTTGGGGTTCTCTTGATGAAAATATCTCCTGCCATTCATGTTGGATGATATGGTGTATCTTTTTTTTCTATGGTCTATCCTTTCTAATCTGATGTTCACTTTATCAATCATAAAAAAATTTCTTAGTCGCCACCTACCTTTTCATGAGTAGAAGAGTTTAGGATTTTGAGTGACTTTTTCCTTTTCCCAGTGGAGTCCCCAATCTATTATGATGCTTTTGAATGAATCTATGATGGATGACTTGTGTTCATAATTGGCTTGATCCGTAGTAGAGTCACAAATTTTTTAGGTCTCAAAATTGTAGGTTTTTAAACCATAAGAGGGTGCTCGTCTCTTAATACACTTTTGGCCCATGAATGAGGCAAACAAGGTTTCTTACCTCCTACTCTTTAGGGTCTTATAGACCTAGGTGGGTATACCTAAAAAATAGGGAATATTTAAAGTTGGTTGTGGCTCTTAAATTGGGCAATCTACTCACTATGGCACATGATGGTGGAGTAGATGTAGAGCTTGATAGCTAGTTCCTACTGAAGGTATTTGTAAAATCAAGAGTGTTAGTTGTATTTATATGAAATATACAAGATATTACCAATTACTACTCCTATTGGGTGAATGGAGTGAATGAGTGGATGGTGATTATGGAGAGAAAATTGTAGGATAAGTAAACCTATTATTCAGCTTAACTCAAACTATTGGGAACTTGCGATGTCTGCACCTTGTGCAAACATGCAAGTTTTTTTATTATAGTGCTCTTCTTTAATAATCCTAGTGATATCCCCTCAAGTTACTATGAAAGCATGTGAACCATATATTTTTGTGGTTTAGGATGCTATGACTCTCTTGGTCAATTAGGGTTTTTCACCCAAAGGAAAAGAGATATATCCCACACAAAGTTTAGGTGGTTCACTCAAACTAGTGGAAGTAAAATGAAAGTATGCCTAAATTCAATGCTCTAAATGCAAAGGGTTGATAAAATAGATTGATTATTTATGAAAAACTAAAGAAGTATGAAGTGATTGAAAACACATTGTAGTATGCAAACATAGATAAAATGACCTAGAAATCAACGTAAATTGTAACAGTAATGAATGAAACTGAATGTGTGCACTTGAGAACTTGCTAGAGATTGGAAATGGCTTCTAGAATGCTGTTGATGATAGAAATTTGGCCTACATGAACTCATTCACCATTCTTGGTAAATTAGTCCTAGATTTGGGAAACTATTCTGGAGCTCGTTTTGGAAAAATGGGTATCCAAAAATGTAGAAAACACTTTTCGGGTCTAAAAATGGGATTCATTCACCACTAATTGTGAATGAGTCTACTTCTAAATTTCTTAAAATACAAAAGTGGAAATAGTATCCCTCGATCTACACTTTAGCTCTTGATAGATGTCTACCTTGGAAAGTTTGATTTCTAGCATTGTAGTTGAATTTTAATGGATTTTTTGTCTTGTTCAATGAAGATATGACTTAAAAAAATTTGCAGCTTGATCCTTAATTATTTTCAAATCCTTAATATTCCTAAATATGTAAACACACAAGAAAATAAGGAGAAATGTTTGATGTTAGGGCATGGGGGTTTTCCATGGTCAAACCCATTTTTAGGTAATTAAACCAAATAAAGAAAGAAGATGAAGCATGAACATGAAATGGAGAGATTAATACCTTGCCTTGATGATAGATCTTGGATTGTTGCAATACTATGAAGGATCTACCCTTGAATGTCTAAAAATTCTATCTTAATGACTTGTAATGCAAAAACCCTAGCTTGCTTGATTTAAGAACTTGATGAATGAAAGATGAATAATGAAGTTGATTGTGATTTAGGGTTTAGAGCTTGTATTTATAGGAAATTTCACCTTATTTTCCTATTAATTTGATCCCTAAGACTGACATGGAGGAGGAATAAACTTAAAATCCAAAATTTATTGCTCAAAACTTAAATAAGACCCAAATGGTACTAATTCACCACCCTAGATGAATTAGTTCCACCTGGTAGGGACTTAGTCCTAGAGGGGCCCTTTTAATAGCTAGAATATTGGGGAATGAGGAATTTTATTTCTTATGTTGATTTCATCAGGTATTTAATCAAATTATGGCTTGGGATGCACAATATGGGGTCCATAGGGGCCTATTAATGATTATATAAAGGTCAATTATGGCTTGGGACACAAAATTGAATGTGAAAGTGTGATTAATTACACTTTACAACACTAAAATGGGGTGCACACAATCCAATATTAATGTGTAGGACACATTGCAACAATAGATTAAAATTAAATTTAGTTCACAAGCCTTCTTGATTGATGTGAAAATGCCATTAAATACATTTTATAATGCTGAATCACTTTACAACACTATTACAAAACATTGATAAATTCATTATATTCAATTTATAAAGGTCCTCGACCTAATGTGGATGTGTAAAACACCTCAAACACTAGATCAAGGTGAAATTAAGTCCATTTTATCATCAATTATTCCCAAATCAAGAAGGTTTCCTTTTTTTATGGTACATTTAGTCCCCAATTTACTAAGAGGATGAACTTGCTTCAAACTCACACTAAAGTAGACATTCAAGAGAGATCCTAGTGTATAGATGCAGATGATAAAGGATGAAAAAGATCAAGAAGGTAGTGAAGGCCCCAAGATCCAAGATCCTGAGTTAGATTATCAAGATACACAATCATGCAATGTCAAGAACTAAAGGAAATAAAAATGGGGTGGAAAAGATGTGCTCACTCAGGAGCACAAAACATTAGGTGGTTCATGAGGTGAGAGTCCCTAAGAATTTGTTTAGTGACAAATTCATGCCAGTGTGTTGACTTCCCACCATATAATGAGAGTCATGCCAATGTGTTGGCTTCCCATTATACTAACCATACCAAAGTTATGCTCCTAATAACATTGATAAGAAACAACAATGTAATGCTTTTTGTAAATGTTTGTAAATATGTAAGGAATTTTGATAAAGGGGATTTTTCTTTGTTCATGTAAGGTCTTCTTCTTAGGAAGAAATGTGGCTAATGTCTCCAAGAGAGGACAATTCATGGTGTTAGATCATTATCCATGGGATACGTCATTACCATCAGGCCACTTCAATTGATCATACACTCTTGGAAGGTATCAAACCTAATGACACCACAAAGAAGAGGGCACATCACAAGACAAAAAAACACACCATGAAATTTGCACAAAGATGTTGTCTATGTATGCACCCACTTTAAAGTGGTTGTTACACCAGTACTATAAAAAATTCTTTAAAGTAGAAGAGGGTATGACATCTTATTCAAAAATCCTTATTTGTTTTCAACAAGCCACCTCATGAAGAAAAGGGAGTATGTCACATGCAAGTAAATCTTAATGCATGTCATCCACATCCCAAGCTTGATCTTATACGTTCATGAAAGGTTAATGACTAGCCAAAAGAGACAACTACAAGTGACATATGGGGATAAGGATTTCTAACCTTTTTCCCCCATTTAGTGTAGGACAAGGGTGAGCCTGGAATGGATGATGGTATGCTACCCCTTGCGATGGATGCAAAACATGCAATAGTTAGTATGCTATTATCCTACAAATATTGCATGGCAAGGAGAAACAAATAATGTTATTTATTTGGATAAGGAAACAAAGATTCTGCTTGATACATGTTTAATGAGATATCTATCAATTTAGGATGTACCAAGGTTAGAGTTTTCTTGGAAGAATCTTGTTTGATAGTTTTGATGTTGAGTGAAGGTTTTTTGGATGGGTTGATTTCTATGAGAGGGCAATCATGAAGACCATGATTTTGTTCCTGTGTTTTAGCCTCTATGGGGATATGGAGACCTTGTTCTATAGCATCACATCTTGTACAGGTTGCTTCATGAGTCTTTTAGGTTTGAGGTTGGTCATGATTGTATATGCTTTGTCATATACATGAGTAATGCCATTGTAACTTGGTTGGTACAAAACATTGTGCATAGGTGGATAAAGAATGAGGTTGGATGTATTGTGAGCTTGTTTCTTATGTAATGATGGGTAAATAATGACAGGATTCTTAGGTGTGTCCAAAATAACTTCAAAAAACATAGGGGGATAATTAATGGTTGAATTTTTTTTAGTATCAATAGTGGTGATATGAGAAGAAGGCTCTATTTGGTTGTTTGTATAACAATAGTACTCCTTTTCTCTTTTTCCAATATAAGTCACCATCCATGAAAACATATTTAGAGGCATGTAACTTCAAGGTTTTATTTTTATTTTCATTTAGGTGTTTAGGAAATTTTTGGTTCTTAGAGGCACATAACTTCAGTGTACCATGTAGTTTTCTTTATGCTCACAATCATGGCTTTCCCCTCCCCTATGTTGCAGATTTGAGATGCTTCAAAATTTGACTCATTCATTAGCTTGGCTAGGCCTTGTCATCTTACTAATGCTAAAAATGAAATTTGCAAAAGTATAATACTATCCATAATTTCCATGAAATTAATTGATGCTAATGTGAATGATTTAAATATAATTTAAAATAATTGAACTAAAACAAAAAAGGTAACTAGAGCAAATAGTAACTTAAGAAACTGGAAACTAAATTTTCAAAACACTAATGCAAAATATGTAATGGGACTAAGTAGCCCAAGGTGGTGAATTAGTCCCAATGGGGGTATTTTTTAGGTTTTTCTAAATTTTATGATGGATGCTTATGTGCTTACTGTACAATGCAAATCTAAAACTGTGTAGATGCAAAATTTCACTGTTGGTTAGGAAAATAAAGTGCAATAATGCAAGCTTAAATGAACTTTTCACTAATGCATGTTGTAAAACCCAAGGATGTAATTAAAAAATGCAAAATTCAATGCAATCTAGTCCTAGGATGTAAAAGCACTTGAAATTAGAAGTAAAATGTTCTAAAGTTAGGCTCACCAAAATGTGGACAAAGATTTTGGCACCCTAAGACTCTTGCAATTATAGGGTTTTTCACCTAAAAGCATAGAGGTATGCCAAAATGGACAATGTCCCCACTCAAAATCAATGCAAGTATGAATGAAATATGCCTAAATATAATTTCCTAATGCAATGAACTAATGAAGGAAATTAATTATTAATGCAAAATCTAAGGAATGTAAGTTGTTTGAAAACACATTCTGATATGCAAAGAGATAAATTAAATGCGATATAGAACATGATAGAAATGCTAAATAGAAAGAGTAAAACTGGAAAATAATGAAGGATATAATGAATATTATAAATGTTGCTAAAATTATGGAAAATCTAATTTTTTGGCCAATTGGGAGACTTACGCCAAGTTGGACGACTTAGTCCTAGATTTGGGAAACTACTCCAGACCCTGTTTATGTCAAATGGGTATCCAAATATACAAAAACTTCTAAAAAATAGGTGTATTAGGACTAAGTCACCATTGTTGTAGACTTAGTCCACTTTTTTTCTTTTTGAAAATCCAAAAGTGGAAATGAAAGCCTTCGGTCTACACTTTGTTTTCCTCTAGACCTGTGTCCTATTTTGAAACTACCAAATTCAGGCTTGAAAGTGAATTTTTGTGTAGATTTTGACCTTTCCAAAAGGGAAATGACTCCAACAAGTTTGAAACCTATTCTTCAATCATTTCCAATCCATCCAAACACCTAAATATGCAATCATGTGAAAGAAGAGAGAGAACATTCTTATTTTTATAGATTGGGCATTTTCCTTGGTAAAGCCCCATTTAGGTAATTAAACCAAAATGATGAAATAAGATAATGAAAAATGAAACATGAAACATGAAACAATGCAATTAGAAACTTTCCATGATGATAGATTTTGAGTTGCTACAACAATGGTTGAAGAATCTTGCTCTTGAATACCTTAGAAAGCTATCTTGATATCTTAGAATGCTAAAACCATAGCTTGCTTGACTTGACAACATGGATGAATGATGAATTAATTATGAATTAGGGTTAAAGGTCTCCTTTTATAGAGGAGATTTAAGTGAATGGATAGAATGATGATCATGATCAAGGGGAAAGAATAAATGGGAAAATAATTTAATCAAGGGTGTATGTTAATTGAGAGAAGAAAGACATGGATAGATAAAGACTTGAGGTGGAAGATAAGTTTAGCATGGAAAAAGAGGTGATAGGAGAAATTAAATAATAAAGATTATTTAATTTAGGTGGCCAACATAGGAGAAATAAATATAACATTAATTTAATTTATTTAAAAAGAAAGATGAGAACAAATAATTAGATAATTAAATAACTAAAAATAATTATTTAATTATAGAGGAAATGTGGAGTGTTAAACATTAAATAATTAAAAACAATTATTTAGTGGAGAGGGAAGGGATAATTAAATAATTATATAATTGGGGACATAAAAAAAGGATAAATATAACATTTATTTAATTATAGAGAGAAAAGGATAATGAATAATAAAATAATTGAAATAATTATTTAATTATAGAAGAAGAGGGAAAAGCTAGCTTTTGAATTAAAATAATATTTAGTTCAAAAGTTGGGGGGAAAGGACCATCAGAATTAAATTTGCTTAATAAAAGTCTAGAAAAGCGTGAGAGTTATTTACAATTCTTTACAACACCTTTACAAGACATGCATTTTATTCAATTTGGAAGGGTCAAAGACCTAATGTGGATTTGTAAAACACCTCACACCACTAGATCAAGGTGATATTAAGTCCAATTTATCATTTATTATTTCAAAATCAAGCAAGGGAAAAGGGATACTTTTTCAATGTCAACATTTAGCCCCTACTTTAGTGAGAGGATGAACTTGCTTAAAAATCACACTAAAGTAGACATTCAAGAGGGATCCAATCATACCAATATAGATGAAAAAGGATGAAAAATATCAAGGAATCGTTCAAGCCCATAGGATCTAATATCCTAAGTCATACTAATATAAGTGCAAAAGGACAGACATAAGGTGTATGACTTGCAACAAAACAAGATACACGATCATGCAGTGGGTATGTGCAGGATCATCATGGAAAAAACAGGCCCTTAAGTGGCCAAAAATTCAAAAAAATCAGAGTAAGGCAAATTGACGTAAAAATTTGAATAAGTTATCTATATTATTTCAAAAATATGTAAGAATAGAATTTGTAGAAAATTGAATGTAGTTTCTAAAATACTAGGTTTATTTTTTAAAATAAATCTATTTGTGAGTGAAAATTTGAAATTTCAATGCAGTAGTACTTAAATTTTAGGGGAAAAATAAAAAGTAGATTAATGCAATGCAGCCACCCTAACCACAATAAAATGATAATTATTTTTTATAATATTTTAGATATATGTAGAGGACTCATGTCTTGATGTGGTGCATATTGTTTTGTAATTTTTTTCCTAGTAAATAATTAATTATGAATTTTTTATTACAACTTTTAAAATATATAAAAACTCGTATGTATGACCACCTTAACTTGGTCAAAACTTCATGAAATTCAAATTTTATTTTTTTAATCCTTTAGTATGTGAAGCATAGAATGTGATGCATATTTCAGATTCAAGAAATATGATACAATTTGAAAGTTATAGATGTTTTTAAATCAACCTATCAATCAGGACTTTACTTGTAATTTAAATAGAAAATAAATAATAATTATTTGTTAAATTCAAATTAAAGCATAATTTATATTGGTGGAAAGCTGAGAATATCCTTTAAAAACCCTTTTCGTTTCATCAATTTTGGGTTAAAAAAAAGTCATCAACCACTACCCTACAAATACCCATCATATTGCCACTTTTTGGCCCATCATGATCCTACACATACCCTAGTGACAAGAACTAAAGGAAAGTAAAATGAGGTGAGTCAAAGATACACTCACTCTAGGGCCACAAAGGATCAGGTTGTCCATGGGGTGAGTTGTCCCAAAGAAGTCGTTTAGTGATAAAGTCATGCTAGTGTGTTGGCTTCCCATCGTATAATGAGAAACTCATGCTAGTGTGTTGACTTCCATTATACTAACCATACCAAAGTTATCCTCTTGATAACTTTGATAAGGTAACAAAATGAAAATTATTTTTTATAAATGTTTTTGAATGTCATGTAAAATTTTTGTTAAAGGGGATTTTGCTTTGTTCATGTAAGGTTTTCTTCATAGGGAGCATTGTGCCTAATGTCTCCAAGAGAGGAAAAGTTGAGGTGTCATATCATTTCCCATGGGATGCCTCATTCACATCATTTCATGTTAGAAGATCATACACTCTTGGACGACATCAAACATAATGACACCACCCAGAAAAGGACACGTAACAAGAAAAAGAAAATTCATCCCATCATTTTTTTTCCAAAAGGTGTCATCTATGTATTCTCCCACTTCAAAGTGGTTGCTACACCATCACTCTGAGCAATTACTTTAAAGTATCTGATGATAAATGCTAAGAATACATAAGAGCCAATCTAGAAATCCCTATGCCAATTCATATGTTTCTAAATTGAACTACATCATGAATAAGTATGTCACATGCAAGTCAACTTAAGACATATTATCCAAATTCCAAGCTTGTTCTTATATGTTAATTAAAGGTTAATGATTAGCCAAAAGAGACAATGACAAGTGACATATGGGTATAAGGTTTCCTAACCTCTTGCCCCCACTTAGTGTAGGACAAGGGTGAGTCTGAAATGGATGATGATATGTTGCTCCTTACAATGAATGTTTAGTAGCCAGGTTTAAACCTATCAATAGAGCTTCATACTATGTTATATTATTTATGCACTCAAATGTTGGTAGAAATGAATATTTGAATGTACTTCCTTTAGGTGAAATGAAAAAAATTCTTGTTCCATTCCCTTCTCTACTACAAGCTCCATCAAAGAACATTCGCCATATGACATGTTCATTCTTGGATACATCCCTTACAATTGTATCTATGTTTAATAATTTGGCCCGTTTGAGTGTTCAATTATAAAACTCCCTACATCGTAGAAGAAATTCATTTTATTGGGATCAAAGAGTTTGATGACATGTTCAAACCTAGGCTCCCTATATAATTTTACTTCCTTCCCATTGAAAAGAATTGTGGAATATAACAAGCCTAATTGAACATTCCCACCAACTGCTAATGTCCATTGCTTTGAAAGTAACATCCCATAGTAAGGAGGAGTATCTACCACAATAATGTCTATCCTATATGTTGCCTCTAGATACGATGCCACCTTTAGTTATACATCACATATCATTCCTACTATAGGGA
Organism: Sequoia sempervirens; assembly: GCA_007258455.2. Lineage (NCBI taxonomy): Eukaryota > Viridiplantae > Streptophyta > Pinopsida > Cupressales > Cupressaceae > Sequoia > Sequoia sempervirens. The sequence continues at coordinate 28,747,413 of VDFB02274714.1, read as the reverse complement.
TTGATTTATTATCCATATTTCCCATATTTAGTATTCACCCATAAACCCAACTCTTTCATGATAGCTAGGGGCATGATCTTGATTGTTGCCCCTGAGTCAATCATATAATTCTTCACCAACTTGTTGTTGATCACCAATGTAGTGTAGAATTGATCTACTTGGGAAGGATTCTTTGTGAGTGTATCTCCCAAATATACTTTTAGTTCCTTTGTAATTTACCTTTCCACAACATTTACTTCTTTCTTCTAATCCTTCTATTTCTGGGATGTGTTGGTGATCATTCTGAGGATTGTATCTCTAAATTCCTCAATCTTCATCAAATCCATTATAGGGATTGTCATTTTTGTCTAAGCCAATGCTTGGGCCGTATAAAATGAAGGGGAAATGATCCCTTGTTCACCCTTCTTACTTATAGTAACTCTTTTCCCTTCATTTTGGACTTTTTCATCTTTTAGTTTTTTCTCAAGTTCAATTCCTATAGTCTCCTTTTGAACATCTTTCTAAGCTTTCTTTACTTCACCCTTCTTCTAATTATATGGAATATTCTCCTTGTTATTTTGTTCTTTCATGAACATGCTTCTTGGTGTCCCTTGATCTCCATTTGTGGGCTTACTTCTCAAGTTGTATCTCCTCCCATTTTCCTTAGCTACAACTTTCATCATGATAGCCCTCTATTCTTCCTCTATTGGAGTTCTTAGCTGAAATTGAGCTGTTGTATTGTATGCATATGCTGCTTCTTGTGGGTTTTATTCTTTATCAAAAAAAACCTCTTGCTCCATATTCACATTGTACTTCTAAGTATCAACATTATAGTCACATCCTTCTTCATAGGAAGAGTATCCTTCCTCATTTTGATAGGCCCCCCATCTTAGCATGTTTACAGTCTGTCCATCCTTGTCTTGCTCTTGTGACCACTCATCTTGACAAGCTTGAGCTATTGCACAATGTTCAGGGTCATGCGGTTTATGGCAAGGTGAACATCATGGCATAGTGTCTAGTGCATGTCCTCTATGCCTCTTCAAGGGATTAGGAGTCTCCTTCCAATTTGATCTTGCTATTGGCTTTCCATCCTTCCCAACAGTATTGTAGGGAATGTCTTGTAGTCTTGGTCTTTCATTTCTACATTGATTCTCCAATATATTCTAGGGATTTTTGGGGCTTTGTGGGATCATAAGGTTGTCCCTTTTTCCATTCATGTCTGCATCCTTTCTATTATTTTCAATGGTTAAGGCTTCCTTTTGTGCCTTAGTCAAACTTCTAGGGAACTTGTTCCATAGTTCATACCCTGTTTTTAGATCAAAGGCCTTTAGATAAATACTCAAGGCTACTAGATTAGTCAATCTTGATCCATGTGGTGTTTTATTATAGAGCTTGGAGAAAATTTTATTGAAATCATAAAATTATTCTTTCTTGTGTTTCTCAATACTTATTAGTTCATGTAGATCAAATTCTGGAGCATGTTGATTTCCATATTGCTCTATAAATTGATTCTGCAAGTTTGCTACAAAGGTCATTGAAGCATCAAGCAAGCTCTTGAACCAATCCCTTGCTTCTTCAGTTAGGGACATCATGAAAAACCTCATATTTCTCATTCTCATGTTCATTCATATGTCTTGCACAAAGACATTGAAGTTTTTTATATGTTCTTTACTTGTTACATTATTCCCTATGAATTTGGGGACAATGTTTCTGTAACGCCCCATCATACGAACCCCAAAGGACAACTAAAGCAACAAATACCACACAATTTTTTTTTTAAAAGTAAAACTAACATACATGAGATGCACAAAAGTTATGACATGAAAATTCATTTAAACAAACCCAATATCATTTACGTCCCTTGGGGTACACGAGGATACATTACAAAAATTAATGCCATACATCAATGATAAAGAATGAAAGCCAAATCTAATCCATGACAAAGCATACATATAAAACCATCAATAAGAACCATTCACTTAAATAAATACAACACTTGAATAACATATGGTATGGATCCATATCCACACAAAGTTACCAATGCCAAAATATTACATCACATCCTTTTCATTACTTTACACTGTTCAAGTCTTACAATGATACAAACATATTTCCCACTATGAACGGAAACCATATAACAAGATAAGATGATACATCAGAAAGATAAGAACAAAGTAACGTAACTGGCTCCCAGACAAATACAACTCTGGAGTCGTTGTAATGGCACCAATCTGCACCTCTCGATCCTCGACTGGGGACCCAATGGGTGCTTAGCACATTCCACCCGACCACGTGGGTCCGAAGACCCACCCCCCGTGCAAACGAGCTGACAAGAAAGAGTCCTCAACCAAGAACACCCAAACATAGAACCACAAGACTCATCATCATACTAAAGTATCATAAAACTCGAGGATACAATAACATAATCAACAACATCCAAGAGTCAACATAATAACTTAAAGTCATAAATCTCATCACATAAAACCCAAGCAATAACAATTAAGCAAGTCACCAAAGAACATTCATAAATCATTTTCACAAGAATCTGAAACAACATAAAGATTACAATATCCAGAGGCGACAAGAAACAAGAACAAGGGTGTCTAGTGGAGAGTGTCATCGCATAGCTCTCATGGGATTCTCCTGGCCCTTCCTCCAACTGAGGTGCCGACACCCATCTATGGATCTCCTGGCCCTTCCTCCTAACTGAGGCGCCGGCACCATAGGGTAGCTAATGCGGAGCCGGTAATCTCTCATGAAGACGAGACTACAACTTTGCCGACCACGGCCTTCTCAGTCTATCACTAGTCTATGGTAGCCCTAATGCATTGACGAGGACTCCAGTTTTAATTATCTTGTGTGTTTTACTACCCATCCCCCTAAATTCTATTGTTTAGGTTATCACTTGTTTAATTACTCTTTCGTGGGTTATCCTGAGCCCTTCCTCCTTCCGAGGCGCCGGCGCCCACGAAGAGCCACTCTCCCTAAGACCCCTAACATAAACCAAAGTAGGCAAGGGTTGTACCGTAATCCAAAAAAGCAAATAATCTCAATACCAAACTACGCGAGGCATTAACCATCTCGCTATAAACACATAATCAATGTCTCAACAATTCATGTACAACCCTTTTAAAATCACGATCTCAAAACACTTGCCACATCAAGGGCACAAAAAGAGAGAACATCAACCGACAATAATCTCAAGCCTCTGGAAGTCCAAGAAAATGATGAACCAAGAACCTACAACCTAGGGTAAAATGAAGCAATAAGGTTTCGACATAAAACTTCAACATATAGAATTTTCCAACCCAAATTCCAAAGAGTAAAGACTTGTCAAATCAAAATAAACTAAGAAGGTCATACTCATCAAAACATCCAAGACTCCGAGATATTCAAAAAGATCCCAACCAAGATCAACTTAAGGAAAAGTCACGTCAAGATAAAACATCAAATCATATAATAACCAACACGAACAAGCAACTACAACATCCATGAATTTCACTTTTCGAAGCAACCTCCCCTTATCAAACAAACAGTAAGGCATTCCTTCCACATATAAACTACTAACTCATCTCCAATAACTAAAAGTGTTTAAAGTTAAGTAATCTATCAATTTCTTATTAACTTACTTTAATTAAGGGGCTATATATCACAATTAACAATTAACATTTACCAATCCAAACATCAACTAACATTTTACGCTTCCTTTACATTTTTTTTTCCTTTTCACTTGCTGAGGAATCACATAAACAATTGTAGGAACGAATTCTATATTTATCTCATTACCAGTTTAATTTAACTTCCCTATACCTCCTCACATTTTCTATTCATTTAACTTCCATCTAACCCATATTTCAAACAATTCCTTAACTATTCAATAAATTGTCTAATTTTATTTAAATAACCAAATAGTTATAATACAAATCTATTTCTTACAACTACATATATATATAGCTACCACAAATTGCATTGTTTCACAAACACATTTGAGTAATACCCACATTCATTACTAAACAATAACCACTAATAGCTCAAGCAATAACAGATTATGGATTCTAAGTGGGTTGCAAGGTAATCATTACAAGTGCACAAATAAAATATTCATTGTTTCTTCTAAATACACTTCTTTTATTTAATTACTTCTAACTATAACAACTCTTTTAAAATCAATGGAGATTCTCGTACACATGTGTATATATATATATATAACCATATATATATATATGCATTTTGATATTCTATTAAATAGGATTTTGTTTAAGAATACAAAAGTTGAATAAATAAACATCAAAAGTATATATATATATGAGATAAAGCTTTATTTTAAAACAGATATCTCACAGTAAACTCATATATATAAATACATTTACATATATAAATCAATGCTTCAAATAAAATCGACTACCATTCATATCTATAAATGGTGAACAAAATGAGTTTCATCAAGATATCCACTATCATAAGTAAATAGTTTACAATAATTACTTGTTGGTCAAGATCGAAATGTTTCCCCTAGACTCCAATTTCATATAACTCAAATTCTGCGAATGAAGTAAGGAAATATATGACTCAAATCTGGAGTTTATAAAGCATGAAGTAGAAACAGCTTCAGACAATCCTAACTCAGTCGACACCTACAACACAAGATCCCTTATTTATAGTGGGTCAACAGGTAACTATGGAATTTGCATCGTTTTGAATGCCTTCATTAACATAACATAGTTCATTTCTCAAATACAGACATATCACTAATGCGTAACAGCTGACTAGTAATGACTGAGCGATACTAAATTTAATCTGGAGGATTTAACAAAGGCGTCATCAATTTACAATAGTCAACAAGATAAGCGTCAGAGCCTATAGACTAACCAATGACATAAATAAAGATTCACTGATGCTGATTGTTATGGGCTGAGATAAGACATGAAATTTTAAGATTGGAGCTGAATGATGGAAGCTTGGGAGGCTACGGTTATGAGAAGAAAAGATGATTAGAAAACAGGGGCGATGACAAAAAATTTCCAAGGTTTTAAAGCACATCAACTATGTGGTGCACATGATGAATAAATCCCAGTGACGATCTGTAGAACTAAAAGAGTCTTAAAGGAAAGAGCGCTACGCAGGTGAGTCACAAGGACTTCAACTTTCAAAGACAAGGCCAATTTTACAAACTTAATGACAGCGACTTAAGGATGGCTCTGGCGTGATAAATCAAATGATGTTAAAGAATATAGACCTCTAAAGCTAGGTGTAGCAGATTAAGGAATTGAAGGCTATCACAATAAAAATTTGATTGTCATGTCAGATTATATATGTACACTTGATAAAATTGAATTCCAAAGGTGGCTGAAAATGGCGAACTATGGGACGCCATAAAGGAAACCTTCACAAAAAGAGAGGCTGATGGCAGCAATCTCTATTGAAAGAGCCAATTCATTCTAATAAATCCAATTTCAGCCTGAGATTAAGGCAACTGTTCTAAAAGGTGTCTCAGGTGAGATTTAAATACATATCACACAGAGGAGGTTCCGTAGCATAAAAAAAAAAAATGAACAGAGAAAACAGAGAACTTCACATTTAACACCAGTCATTCAGTGATTTGTGCAGGGAGACCAACAAACTCAATATCAAACCATCACATGTAACTCAATACCAACAACGAATAACTTAAATCCAAAGGGGAGCTTAAAAAGAAAGTGAACAGGGAGTCTCCTAAATACTGGCATGCAATTTATATATACAGCGAAACTGGCGTAGGGGATAAATTACATTACAAATATACTGATTGGGGTTCAAAAGAATGAAGGGATGTGGGGGAGTTTTGAATGCATTGACTACAATCATTTAATTATACTAATTGAATGACCGAAACCCTTAGAAAAATAAACAGATTGACGAAGTAAAAGAAAATGAAATAGCAAGAAAACGTTGGTTTCTTTCTAGCATTCCAAACAAACTCTTTGCTTCAAATTCACAGAGAAGGTAAACTAAAGAATGGAACCTGGATTAGACGAAAGCATAGTTGAAGGGTTCGATGCCAAGAACCAATTCTTCAAATTGCGGCTCTAAATAGATTAACGCCTTTTTGCAGAGATCTTGAATTTGCATGCAAAGATACTCCTCTAGAAGAGATACCTCAACAATTCCCTTACGTGGCTTTGACCTGCTCTGCAGATGTCAAACTTGGGGATCCTGATGCCCCTAGCACGACTGACCATTGTGACGTTGCCCAACAAAACCCTTACATGGCTTTAACTTGCTCTGCGAATGCCAAACTTGGGGGCCCTGATGCCGTGATTGACCATTGCGACCTTTTTTTCCAGAGATTGAGATCATAGGCTGCCTTATTTAGACCAGGATTATTAGGATAGGAAATTTTGATTGGAATATTATTTGGATATGCTGCCCATGGGAGCTTGGTCCGTTCATCTGGATTTTTTTTCCACATATGTCCAGAATAGGCTGCCTTCAAAACTTTCCCCCCAATTCTTTTCGTAGAGTTCTCCCCCATTCTTCAAGGAGAATTTTCTTTTAATTTCCAAAAGAAAATCAAATCAAATCTTCATAAAGCTTTGAGTTTTCTTTTGAAAACAGTTCGAGATCATGCATGCTCTGTAAGAGAGCTTTTTCTAGCTTTTTCACTTAGTTTTTAGATATTATCGTCTTATCCAATTTTCCTCACAATACCTTCCCCAACAGCATAATTATCTTTCCCTGCCTTTTCTATTTTTTCCCTCTTCACTTAAAATCTTATCTCTTACCCAATTTAAGATACATTAACTTTCTCTTATTAAAGTGATTATCTTTACCCGATAAATTCTTAATTATTATTAATTATCGTTCAAAACCTCCCATTTATAAAGCAATTTAATTTAATAATTTAATAATAACTTTATATTATATTATTATTTTAAATTTTAATTTTATTTAAATTATCTCCTTAGAAATTTTAATTAATTACATTAATCCATGCTAGATAGTATTAACTAAATTTCATAATTTCAAAAGCAACATAGTCATGAAAACAACAAGACATCTCAAATCAACTAATCGCACTTACTCAAATATGATAAGGTACCAAATGTGGAGGGTACTACAGTTTCTCTAGTTGCTATCATTTGGACATAGATATAATTGGCATCCTAATAAATCAACTTGTCTATTTATGCTCATGGGGTTTTGTGGATAAGGATTTTGAGTTGGTGGAATCAGGTAATACTAATATCCTTGTTGAGGCTATTACTACACATTTTGTTGGGGATAATGTTGAGGGTACTACTATGGGACATGATGGTGTGGAATGTATTATTTTCTAGGTGGTGGAATCTTGTATTTTGTGATGGTGGATTTTGTGGTACATGATGTTACATAGGCTGATTTGACCTTTGAGTTATGTTATAGGGTGTTCTTGAAGAACTTGGACAGCCTGAATTTTGGGATGACTGGCACCTCTCCTACATACCAACCTGAAAAAATTCCACCTTAGAACATGAAAGAAGAAATCACATGTGTGTTGGATAGGACAATCCTAATAGAAAGGGCATGGTATCACCAAAAAAAAAATAGGGAACAATAATCACTCTGATTCATCAACCTTTGAGGATATTCATCCACACTTTATTCATGGTGGAATTGATGAAACCGTCACCACCTCTTTATCAGGATTCCTCGATAGTACCAGGGGGACAGGATAACAATTTCCCTCTGATTTAGTCTCACCATCACTATCTAAAGGGTTATTAAGAACCTCACATGGAGAATTGCATTCCTTTGGATAGGCCTTGCAATTTTCACTCTTCATCCATGCACTCTTTTCATATATTACCATACTCTTCTCTCTCTTTTTGACTAATTCTTCTGAAACTATTTACTCTTTTGGATGGTAATTTTCCTTGGTACTGTATTCCTTGAATTTCCTAAATCTTACTTTTCCTTTTGGTTTATTAGGAGCTCCATGCATTCCAGTTGTATTGCTAAGACCTCCCTTAGGCTCAGACAAAAACAACCCCTCAGATTCCTAAATCATCATCACATACCTACTTTCCTAGAATCTCTACACACTTCTCAGGAGAATTCAATTCCAAGGGTATGTGCAAGATCATGATGGGCCAAAAAGTGGCAATATTATGGGTATTTGTAGGGTATGTGGCTGGAGAATTTTTTTTACCCAAAATTGATGAACCGAAAAGGGTTTTTAGAGGAGATTCTCAACTTTCCACCAATATAAATTATGCTTTCATTTGAATTTAATAAATAATTATTATTCATTTTCTATTAGAATTACGACTAAAGTCTTGATCGATAGGCTGATTGAAAAACATCTATAACTTTCAAACGGTATCACATTTTTTGAATCCGAAACATGCATCACATTCTATGCTTCACATAATATAGGATTAAAAAAAGAAAAATTAAATTTCATGAAGTTTTGACCAAGTTAAGGTGGTCAAACATCAAGTTTTTTATATTTTTAAAAGTTGTAATAAAAAATCATAATTAATTATTTGTAACTTGGAAAAAATTACAAAAATATGCATAACATCAGGACATGGTCCTCTACTTATATATAAAATATTATAATTTTTTTTTTATCATTTTATTATAGTTAGGGTGGTCAGGACAAACACCTACTTCTTATTTTTTCCTTAAAATTTAAGTACTACTGCATTGAAATTTCAAATTTTCACCAAATAGATTTTATTTATTTTTAAATAAACCTAGTAGTTTAGAAACTACATTCAATTTTCTACAGATTCTATTCTTACATAGTTTTTAAATAATATAGATAACTTATTCAAATTTTTATGTCAAGTTGCCTAACACTATTTTTTTTGAATTTTTTTCCACTTAAGGGCCTGTTTTTTCCATGATGATCTTGCACATACCCCGAACACAATTTTTTATCAACCTTTGATCCTCATTAATTGTAAAATGAATTATGACATCGAAAATCACTCAAGTAATCTTCATTAAATAGGCTATTTGAAGCATGCAAGATTAATGACTCGAAATCTCCTTATGCGAGGAAGTTGGTAACTTACAACTCAAGATTGAATCTAACCCATTGCTTTCAAAGCAATTAAAACTTAATCTATGCAAAACAAAAATTCCAACTCAAGTGTCATGATCTATCAATTAGCATGTATCACTTACCTAATCCATGCTTTCATTATTATCATCAAAGTACATAAGGCCAGTTTAGAGAGAAAATTTTCTTGCACGCTTCCTCGCTTCATCGTTGATCCTTCCTTAATCCTAAGGTGCTTATTAGTGATGAAGTTACTTATGTTATTTCTTTTTTTTCATTAGTTCATCCTACTTTAAAGCTTTATCAATGGTCCTCAATCCTCTCATTTATTTTATTTTTCTTTATGCTAAATCTTTAGAATTTTCCATGTAGCTTGTTCCATGTAGTGAACATCACTTGTCATTGATTTAGTTTGTCTCTACCCTACTCTATCAGCAATGCGAATATCCTAATTTTTCATTAGCCCCTAATTCCATATCCTGACTGTTTGTCATATTTATTCTTTTGTCATGTGTCACTAATTCAAACCTTGCTCTTAAGACTGTATTCATGATGGAAGATGTTGTGCCAGTACTATATTTTGGACACGTGTACCTACATATAACAAATGGTGCCAAATATATCACCCATAAGATCATATCAAAATTAGCGAAAGAAAAACCCTTTTAGAAGGCACCCATCACTTATCACCAATTTAGAACATAAGTTTTGAGATAAATTTGTGATGAGTGATAAGGCTTTTGTTCATCACTAATTCTCCCCATATATTGTGCAAGAAATTAGTGATGAAGGGTTTACATTATTTATAGGGCTCATAGCACATTTCTAATGTGAAAACTACCTTTTATAACATATTCGTGATCACATGGTGAGACAACATATTGCTTCTCGCTATTACAAATTTTCTTTTTAATGGCCATTTAGGATGGGTGATAGGAGAATAAGGCTAAGAACACCACTCATTGCTATTAAAAATTTGAGGGATCGAATGCCATTAGCGATGAGCAATATCAAAGGAAAGTACTGCTCATCGCTCATTGCTATTTGAAGGTGTAAACCTAAGAATAAATCAGTGATGAGCGACATACTTACAAGGGAAATTGGGACTTAGATGAAAGTTTTAGGCATTTTCTCATATGTTGTTCTTATGAAGGGGACCTCCTAGGACAAAAAATAACTAAAAAACCTCTAAGTCATAAAATATGAAGAGCATAAGGGCTCAAGGATCCTTATCAAGTTTTATAAAATAAAAAGGTATGAACCTAGAAGCTAGGATAGGGAAAGTTACCAGGTGATAATGAATGACTAATATATACATTAAAGTAACCGAAAATAGGTAATAGGGAGTCAATGGCCTAATAGAATAATATAACCTTTTGTAGATAGCAACCCTATGTCCAAATACAATAAGGGCTTTAACATGGAACAAGGAATTTTTTTTTTCGAGGGTTCCATCAATGGATCCAACTGGGGACACATACCTCTTGTAGGCATGGTGAGAGCTTAGAATTTTAGGTGAAGTAGACTAGGCACAAAAACAAAAGAAACAACATATGTACAAAATTTACAAAGGAAAAGGAGACCTGAAAAGGGAGATCCAATCTCCACCCCACCAACAAAAAACTTTCAAAGATGAAAACTATATTATGCATCCCTCAATTCAACCAAGTTTTACCCTCTTGATTTGTGGCACTAAGCCACAAAAATGCTGAATAACCTCCAGCCTCTATAAAAAACCATCTTTCTAAAGGAGCTGATGTTTTTCCATTCACATTTTTCCTTATTGTACCACTAAAGTAAGAGAAATTTTAATTCTGTTAGAACAAATGTTAGGCATCCTTTTAACAAGTGAGTCTATCTAATTATAATCTTTGTTATCACCATTTCTAACAACCTTTCTGAGTATAAAACTGCCAGTGCAACTTTCATCATCTTATAGTGTAGAGTTAGGCATAAAATGCAAATTTTTATCATCACATGACACATATGTGTTATATTCATAATATGAAATATGTTTATTCTAAAAATAAAATTCCTTGATATTCATCTCATTGTCATTTTGTCAAAATTCCCTCCCACTTAACTGGAAACTGAAAACATTCATACTCCCCTAAGTAATTAACACCTTGATACTTGAATTTATCTTCAATACCTACATCAAAGGTAATATATTCATAAAAAAATCCCTCAAGAAACACATAAATGTGTTTCTTCGTATGCTCAAGACTATATTCTAACCCTATATTAGATGTATCATCAAAATCCTCAGCAAAGAGTGGATTATATTTACACCAATAAAGATTATTATTTCTTATCTCTAGTGAAGATGAAGGCTCATCATACAATGGATTTTCTATTACGCTTATTGCTGATATAAGAACCTCATTTTTCTCAACATGGATGTCTAATTCCTCCAAGTCATTACAACATCTAAAATCATTGTATTTATTAGAAGAGAAAATAAACACATTTTCTAATGCACTTACATCATTATCAACACATTTCTCATCCATAGAAAATGATTCTATTTATTCTTCATTAGGACACTCACAATCAATAGAGATTTGACCATACTCAATGCTATCATTATTACTGTACTAGGAGGATTCATTAGCATTGCAACTTTGTTTAGAATTTTCAGATTGAATGCTTAGTCTTATGTCATCCATAGGAGCATGGGTAATGGACCCTTCAACAAAACTGGAACCACACCCTTCATTTGGCTCATTGAAGTATATATCTTTAGCCATTGCTCTACTATCTTCCTCATCATCTGATATCTCACTACTCGATTCATACAAAGCAATAAAATTATTATCATTGAAATTTGAAGACCTGATGTCTTCTTGATGATGTGTCTGGGGATTAATGAGATTAGTATTATAGAATGTTGTGCAACCTGAAACAATAGGGGTGCAAATGCTCCTATATTTATTTTTGACATTTGGTTTACACCATCCATTAACATTTGGCATTCTATGGTAGTGAACACTTGTATCTAAGTGATTCCTTTTCATCCCATATTTCAAGTTTTTTTCAATGTTGATGGCTATCACATAGGCCTAGAATGTAAGGTTTTGGGGTCTTTATCTTTTAGCAGATAACTCATCTTTTTATCAAAAGGCCCTAAATAAACAACCAAACATACTACATCACTTAGATCCAAAACATCTAGAATATCCCTTAATTTTTTAGAAAATCTTTGGTTAAATGTTGGGACTAGCTCATCATCTTCTTTCTCAATGTTCATAAATTTATTTAGCAAATAGCCAACACTAGTTCTTTCACTTAACTACTCCATGAACACTACTTTGAACTCACTCCAAGAATGGAAAGAGTATACTATTAAATCAAAGAACCAATCTCTTGAATCTCCCTTTAGGGAATGAACAAATAACCTCCTGATCACGTCCTCATGATCTATCTCATAGTCATCCATTAAATTACTAAATTCTTGCAAATGCTTACTTGCTAACTCACTCTTTGTACCACTAAACTTTGGTAGCTCATTTTTTATTTCAAAAGGAATAATGTTTGGGTAACCAAAAATGCCATCAAAATTTATGGCAATATAAATTTTGATGCTAATTTTTTTTTTATTACATGACAAGTCTTGAGCACTATACATTGTTACATTTGGTTCCATATGGGGATGCATAGTGTGATGATAAATTTTCTTATAGCTATACATGCCTTTTTATATCAACTCTGTAGTTACACTGGGCATCTTAGACTTATTTTACAAGATGAACTTAAGATTTTACAATTCAAAATTCTATCTCAACTTTCTTAAGGTCCTCTAAATGGGTTTCTTCAAAAATATTTAACACTTCTTTTCATAATAGATACTATAAACTAGTAATACAAAAGTATGCATAAAAATTTACTATTATTTCGTTCCTTAGTGCTTAATCATTGAATAGTGAATCAAATTTTTACAAGACTTACAAGTATGGTTTTCATATACAAGTTTTAATTTCTTGAAAACTGAAAACTGAAGAATACCTGGAAACTTGGAGTAGCTGTTAACCTTTCTTCTTGACTAAATTCTTTTGTAGATCTTGAGAATTTCTTCAAATATTCAGTAGGTTCTTTGGATACAGTTGCCACCACTTTTTACAATACTAAACTTCAAGAAATATGAAGCTCCTTCAAAGATGAATATCCTTATGGGTTGTCTCCCACAACTGTCTCCCACAATAGAGTCAGACATATACCTTTTGAAACTTTCTCAACAGGAACATTTCCAAGTTTAGTAATTCCTTAGTATCTAAACTAGATGTTTGAACTCACCAATTTCCTAGCTCTAATAGTCTAAAACCAGAGATTCATAGTATATCCCTAGTGGAGTCACCATTTCTAGTGGTGATTTTTCCAACAAAACTGAATAATCCTTTGAGAAGTAGCCAACTCCTATGATGAAGAACTCTTAGGTTAATGGCCAACACAATGAGCATATGAATTTAAAGTTTGTACTCCTTCACTTCAAGCTCTGTGATACCTAGGAGGGTAACCCAAATTGTGTTTTTGTCCAATATAATCAATTAGTAACACATTTATACACAAATTAATTCCTTTTATAGAAAATAAAATCAATTTCATTGAAGATTTGGTAGATTTTCAAATGAAAGATTAGCCATCTACTAGGAATTGAAAATAATTCCAATTTTACTATCCTTGGAGAGAATTTCTATTTAAGTATTATCTTCTTAGAAATATAGAGCTAGGAACACTATATTTTCATCTTATGCAAGATTTTCTGACAAAATGACCAGTGTCTAATCAATTGGAGCAATGGAGTCAAGTACACAAGAGGATCAATAATATACAAATTACTTGTTTAAGAGAGAAAAAAACTATTTTTCTTATTTCTTTGCATTTACAAAAACAAATTGTACAAGAAACATTTACTTCTTTGTAATCCTAAACCACTCCTTACAAATTTTATGACCCTATTCAAGCATTTGAATTAATTCTTTGAATTAAAGCTAAAAACAAAGTAACATATTCAAATGAAATATTTGAATGCAAAATGATAACACCATTAGTATTTCTCATTCATGACTTTGAAATGAACCTTCATAGGAGACTATTAATTCCTTAATTCATATTTTTTTCTGGGGTATGTGTAGGATCATGATGGGCCAAAAAGTGGAAATATGATGGGTACATATGGCAGATGATTTTTTTTTTACACAAAATTGATGAAATGAAAAGGGTTTTTAAAGGAGATTCTTAGCTTTCCACCAATATAAATTATGTTTTACTTTGAATTTAATAAGTAATTATTATTCATTTTCTATTCAAATTATGACTAAAGTCCCAATTGATAGGCTAATTGAAAAACATCTATAGCTTTTAAACGGTATCACATTTTTTGAATCCAAAACATGTGTCACATTCTATAATTTGCATACTATAGGATTAAAACAAAGAAAAAATGAATTTCATGATGTTTTGACCAAGTTAAGGTGGTCAGACATACAAATTTTTTATATTTTTTAAAAGTTGTAATAAAAGAATCATAATTAATTATTTACTTGGAAAAAAATTACAAAAAAATATGCATCACATCGGTACACGAGTCCTCTACTTATATATAAAATATTATAAAAAATAATTATCATCTTATTGTGGTTAGGGTGGTCAAATAGACACCTACTTATTTTTTACCTAAAATTTAAGTACTATTGCATTGAAATTTCAAATTTTCAAAAAAATAGATTTTCTTTTTTTTTTTATACAAACTTAGTAGTTTAGAAACTACATTTAATTTGCTACAAATTCTATTTTTACATATTTTTGAAATAATATAGATAACTTATTTAAATTTTTACGTCAAGTTGCCTAACTCTATTTTTTTAAAAAAAATTGCCACTTAAGGGATTGTTTTTTCCATGATGATCCTGCACATACCCTTCGATATCAGTAATTTCTCTAAAAATCATTTAAGAACGTTACATACATGACTTATTATCTAAGAAAAACTAATATCCTACTTCATAATTCTATCCTAAGTGCCCTTTTTGAACTTAGCTTTTACCTATGACCCTTTTAAGACTTCAAAATATGACCTTTGTAATAAGCCATGAAATCCCTTTTTATAGGATAAGGGAGTAACGAGAATCAGGCTTAATTACATTTAAATTTCATTTAATTTTCACTAGAATTCAAGATATTATTATTTTGTTACATACAATCATTTGAGGAAAATAGAAGAGTAAAAGACCACATTCCACATTCGCTGAATGAAGACATGCTAGCTCCTTGAAAAGGAAAATTTGTTGTAACCTTGTTGAATCCTCATCCTTGGTGACCAAAGAAGATTCTCCAATAGTAGCTCTAGCACAAACCTGTATATTTTTTAGATACAATGTACATGCGACCAAGGCTAGCTAGTCTAGAACTTCTCCTCCATACCATCCCAAAAACATTCCACCTCAACACATGAAAAAAGAAATCACAAGAGTGTTGGATAGGACAATCCTAAGAGAAATGGCATGGTATTGTCAAAAAAAAAGAGGGGAATAATCATCACTCTGAGTCATCAACCTCAAAGGATATTCACCCACACTTTATTCATGGTGGGACTAGAGAAACCATCACCACCTCTTTATCAGGATTCCTTGAGAGTACCAGGAGGAGGAGATAACAATTTCCCACTAATTTAGTGGCATCCTCACTGTCTAAAGGGTTATTAAGAACCTCACATGGAGAATTTCATTCCTTTGGATAGGCCTTACAATTTTCACTCTTCATCCATGTCGTCTTTTCATATTTTACCATCCTCTTCTCTCTGTGTTTGACTAATTCTTTGGAAACTATCAACTCTTTTGGATGGTAATTTTCCTTGGTACTGTATTCCTTGAATTTCCCTAATCCTCCTTTTCCTTTTGGTGTATCAAGAGCTCCATGCATTCCAGTTGTATTCCCAAGACCTCCTTTAGACTCAAACAAACACAACCCCTCAAATTCTTGAATCATCATGATAGACCTACTTGCCTAGAATCTCTACACACTTCCTAAGAGACTTCAATTCCAACACAAGTCTTTATCAACCTTTGACCTTGATTCATTACAAAATGAATTATGACATGGAAATCACTCAAGTAATCTGCATTAAATTGGCCATTTGAAGCATGCAATATTAATGACTTGAAATCTCCTTATGCGAGCAATTTTGTAACTTACAACTCAAGATTGAATCTAAGTCATTGCTTTTAAAGCAATTAAGACTTCATCTATGGGAAACAACAATTCCAACTCAATTGTTGCGATCTTTCAATGAACATGTATCAATAACCTAATCCATTCTTTCATTATTATTGGTGAAATACATAAGGCCAGCTTAGAGATAAACTTTCCTTACACACTTCCTCAATTCATTATTGATACTTCCTTAATCCTAAGGTGCTCATTAGTGATGGAGTTACTTATGTGATGGCCTTTTGTTCATTGGATCATCCTACTTTAAAGATTTATCAATGGTCCTCAATCCTCTCATTTCTTTTCTTTTGCTTTATCCTATAAATCTTTAGAATTTTCCACATAGCCCATTCCATGCAGTGACCATTGCTTGTTGCTGATTTAGTTTTTCTCTACCCTACTCTATCAATGATGCAAATATCCTAGTTATGTTCATTAGGCCTTGGTTCCATAGTCTAACTTTTGTTCACATTTATTCTTCTATTGTGTGTCACTAATTCAAACCTTTCTCTTAAGACTATATCCAGGATGGGAGATGTTGTGTCAGTACTAAATTTTGGACACATGCACCTACATATCACCCATAAAATCATATCAAAATTAGTGAAAGAAAAACCCTTTTAGAAGGCACCCATTGCTTATCACTAATTTAGAACTTGAGTTCTGAGATAAATCCATGATGAGTGATAAGGAATTATTTCATCACTCATTCTCCTCATATATTGTGCAAGTAATTAGAAATGAATGGTTGACATTATTTAATAGGGTTCATAACACATTGCTAATGTGAAAACTACCTTCTACAACATATCCACGATCAGACAGTGAGAGAACATATCTCTGCTTGCTATTACAAATTCTCTTTTTAATGGCCATCTCCAATGGGTGATAAGAGCATAAGGCTAATAACATCACTCATCGCTATTACAAATTTGAGATATCAAATGCCATTAGTGAGGAGCGATATCAAAGGAAAGTACCACTCATAGCTTATCGCTATTTCAAGGTGTAACCCAAAGAATAAATCAGAGATGAGCGACATAGTTACGAGGGACATCAAGACTTAGATGAAAGTTTTAGGCACATGCTCAGGTATGTGCAGTATCATGATGGGCCAAAAGGTGGCAATATTATGGGTATTTGTAGGGTATGTGGCTGATGAATTTTTCTTTACCCAAAATTGATGAAATGAAAAGGGTTTGAAGAGGAGATTCTCAGCTTTCCACCAATATAAATTATGCTTTAATTTGAATTTAATAAATAATTGTTATTCATTTTCTATTAGAATTACGACTAAAGTCCTAATCGATAGGCTGATTGAAAAAATCTATAACTTTCAAATAGAATCACATTTTTTGAATTCAAAACATGCATCACATTCTATGCTTCACATACTATAGGATTAAAAAAATAAAAAATAAATTTTATGAAGTTTTGACCAAGTTAAGGTGGTCAGACATACAAGTTTTTATATTTTTTAAAAGTTGTAATAAAAAATTCATAATTAATTATGTAACGCCCCGCCGTGCAAACCCCAAAGGAACTAATAATAACAGAACAATTTTTTTTTTTAAAAGAACATAATAACTTACTTAAGTATGATAACATAACAATGTATTAAGTTACACGACTAGTCCCATTGGGGTACACAAGGAGACATTACTATTCTAACCCATAACAATGATAATTAAGATAACCATAATTAAACAGTTACGTAAATCTATTCATTCCCACTTCATCATTTAAAATATCCATCAACTATATCCATATTAATAACATATGCACATAAGACAATACATGGAATTATAAAGATATAAAGTGTTACATATTTCGATAGATACAACTCAACATAACCAACTATAACAAATGGCAGTTCTTGAATAATTACATGGCCTGAATAAACATTACATCCAAATGATAGCAAAATACAACAGTCTGAACATACATCCCAATAACCACATATACAATTTACAACATGGTCATCCCAACACACGTGGGAGACAATACATCAATGATTACATTACATCCGAAGTATAACACACATCTGGTACAAGGATCACTGGATCATCAACATCCTCCAAAAGCTTACAATAAAAGATATAACTGAAACAGGGGAAACCCAACGGGGTGCGAAGCACGTTCCACCCAACCACCCCCGTGCTGAGAGTAGACAAGGAAGGGTCCCTGACCAAGCACATCTATCAATAACACAAAACTAACTCCAGACAGACAACTTAACATCAAAGACCACTAAATACTCAACAACGACAAATCCAATAGGCACAACAACAACCCACTGATGAACATAACAACCAGTCATAATCACAGCATCAATGAAACTCAAGACACAATATTGAAACTCAAGACATAATATCAAATACTACTTCCAACAATAACCAAGACAAACCAATAAATCACTTCCAGAGGATTTCAGTAAATCAACGCAAACAGAGTGTTAGACGAGAGTGTCATCGCATGGTTTCACATGGATTCTCTAGACAACCTTTCACCAGGTGCCGCCTCCATCTCTACATGGATTCTCCAGACAACCAAGTTAAGGTGTCGCTTCCATCTATGGTTCTCTTGATAGCCTATCTCAAGGCGCCGCTCCATAGGGTTACTCATGCGGAGTCATTAGCCTTTCGTGAAGACAAGGCAATGACCTTGCCAACCACGGCCTTCTCAGTCCCCTTTAGTCTGTGATAGCACTAACAGGCGGACGAGGCTTCACAATTATCTTATTAGTGTTTAATCCCCACCCGTGGTTTATTACTTAAGTTATCACTGATTAATCTAACTCTATGTGGGTTACCCTGATAGCCCCTTTGTGCGCCGGCCCCCACTAGATCCACTCTCTCTAATCACTCAAGCACAAGAATAACCAATAGAATAGGATTGTAGCAACAAGGAAAACTGAACCAACAATGGATCAACAGCGAGGAATAACCCTCTTGCCCAAAATCATACAAAAGACATTTACAAACGGTACAATCTTCGTGTACTTTAATCTCACCACCAAAACCCAAAATATAAGAACAACCATCAAATTACATGATTGAATATAGATACCAGTATTCCCACCTCTGGAAGTTCTAAATACAACCTAGGTTCCTAAAACCGGACAAGTTAATTCTAGGGTTTTCTACATGACCTAAACCCAACTTAAAGAAAATCACAAATAAATTAATTGAATAATTTTGAGAGAAAGCAATTACATAAACAATACTATAAGATGGTAATTCCAATACACAATAAATTTCATCAAATAATTAAATCAACAATTCAAGAATATTCGATTCAAATTAAAACAATTCGTTTATTTCTAATTTTCCCAATTAAACTATAATATTATATAATCTATACAAAAATTATCGTATTAAAATTCATAAGCACAATATATGACTTCTTAATATATATATATAAATAAAACCTATAAACTAAAATCATTTTATAAAAAATTATTAGTAAATCCATAATTAACCAATACATTTAATTACAATCATAAAACTTATTGCCAATTTTCAAATTAAACTATAATATTCCAAAATCCTAAAACTCTCAAACTTACTTCCTAACATAACGACGTAAATAACTATTCAATTTATATACATATATATACGCCGCCTTCACATGTATATACATATATATTTATATATAACAATAATATATATATATATTAAAACAAATACTAAAAATCCATTATCAAATTAATCAATTAATTAATAAGTACTATATATATTAATATATATTAATATATATTAATAAATATATATATATATATTAATATATATATATATATTAATAAATATATATTTATTAATATATATATAATAAATATATACATTAATATTTAATTTATATAAAACACAAAAATGCATAAATAAAATATAGTGCTTTAAAAGACGTAATAGAAGGCTAAGCCCACACCACGTGGTGTGGACTGCGTACCACAGGGTGGGCAGAGTCCCCTCAGCACGCTGCCCTTCCTCATTGCCTCTTGGTGGTGGTGGCCTGTGGTACCAGGTAAGGGGTATGCACATCGTAGACCTCCCACCCAAAAAAATTAATTTTAAATAATTTTTTTTTTTAATTTATTATATTTTTAATAATTTTTAATAATTTATTTCGTTTCATAAATTTAACTAAAATTTTTAGTGCAGATTTCAAATTCCCAGCAAGGAATATAATTATTTTAATATATAATTATCCTATGCAGAAGTTTAAGTACAGAAATTCAGAAGACAAAAATTTTCACAAACAGAATATATTTCAAGAAAATTCACATGATCTGACAAACGTGTAGTCTTAGTCTTTTCTTTTTAAAATAAAATAAATAATAGATAAAATATATAATACATAAATTTTTGTTTTGTTTAATCTGTATCACTACATGAATTTATAACAGCAGGTATGTATATATCTATTTACTTTTTTTAAAAAAAAAACCTATAGAATAAATAATATGATCAATCAGATCTTCTTGTCAGATATAAAATAAATGGAGTAAATAATATAATTCCATAATAACAAAGACATATATATATATTTTTTATTTCAAACAATAAATTTCATTTCTAAATCATATTAAAGAATTTTGAAAAGGGTCAATAAGAGTTTTCTACAGAAGATTCATGAGTTTTGATACAAATAGGTTTTCAAATCACAAAACTTCATTCATAAGTTTATTTTTCAATACACAGACAACAAATATTAATCAAAGCACAACAAAATAATAATAAATAACAAAGGAAAACCTGAAGTCCTTCGTCTGAAGAAGAATCCCTTCTATAACCTCCTTTCGACTTCCTCCCGCAGTTCCTTCTCGATCGCCTCCTGCAGCTCTCTTTTCGAATCTATCTATCTTCCCATCAATTATTTTTTTTTTCAAGGTTTTCAACACAAATTCTTTTCTTTTGATTTTTATGTTTCTTTTCCAGATCACAAAAACAATAGAGCCCCCCTTTTTTTGTGTGAATCCCTCATCAAAATAATAAAAGAATCAATAATATCAGTAAAGCTTTTCTGCTTTCTTTTCTCAAAAATCCCCCTCTTCTAATTGGTCCTTTTTCCAGCTTTTAAAAGCACACTTATCTAAAATTTTAATTAAAATAATTTATTTAATCAAGATATCATCTATACATGATTTGCTAATTTAATATTAATAAAAGGATATTATTTAATTATCTTCAACAATATTTATTCAATTTAATTATTATCCACATTATTAATTTAGAATAATTATTTACTCTTTTAATAAATTATATCACTTTTAATTTACTATATATTTAAATTTAACATTCAACTAACACAAAATTAAATCAAAACAACTAGACAACTTTAATCAATTATCTTAAAACATAAGGTTAATTAAATAAACATGACCCATAAATCAAATGAATACCTCAACAATCAAACAACACAATCAACGAGAACGAAAACTTCAGTCATAACACGACTCACAACAGACGACAACTTGGGACGGGGACACTTCCAAACCTACTCCCTTTTTCAACATTTTTACCCGTTGGGTTAATTTATTGCTCACCCTGTCCTGCCGAAGTAGGTGGAATTGAGACTTAATCCTGCAATCCTGCATCCAAATAAACGTCAAGTAGCACATGTATATATAATCAACATCCTATCGTGAGAAGGAATCGCAGTGTAGTAGGGCACTCGTGAACGAGTGATGCTACACTGTCCTCTCACCTAACCTATTCTAACAATTACAATATCAATAACCACTAAAATTTCTAACCAAATTGATCATAAGATAACATGATAATTAACTACTGCATCTTAACTAATTACTACACCATTGCATTATAAAATAATAGTGAATTCAAATCACATGATCACCATAAGATTATCACATCGACATATAAAACATTAGAGAGAAAGCATTGCATAATAAAATAATCCAAACCCTACATACAAAGTATCATGAATCATAATAATAATATCAATTGTAGCAATCAACTAAACTATGCAACCACGCACACCAAATCAATGAATCAATCACCTTCACAATTCAGTATCACACTAACATATAAAAGTAAACAATAGGAGCAAATAGTATCAGAAACATGGGGGTATTACATCCTCCCCCCCTAGAATATGGCTTACTCCTGGAAGCCAGTAACTAAACAAAACAAATAATCCTCACTAATATGGAATGCATTATCCCATGACACCAAAGTCTCATCACTTGGGTCCCGCAGAGCCCACAAACACATGATAAGCTCTACTCGCATCACCTACTGTCGGCTCAGAAGCGACTGGTGCCTGACTATAACCTGTAGTGTTCCCTTGAGGGCACTTCCTCGCAATATGACCATGCTGCCCACATGAGAAACAACCCGTGCTTTGCCCAAAGCCTCTGACTCCAATTGGTGCACTCGATTGTTGAAAGCTGCCTTGTGATGGTGCTGACTGCATACTTTGTGTCGGCTGCACAAAACGATCAGGTCTATTACATTGCCAACTCTGAAACTTCCTGTTCTGCGATCTATTTCCCTGTTGAGTCAGAGAGCATTGTTGTTGCTCACCCTTAGTGGGTTCCTGATAATCTTTAGAGGACCCTGCAGCCAAAACTGGACCTCCATGAGAAACAACGCCTGAAGTTGGTGCACTACCCATCTGACCTCCTATATGTCTGCCCAGTGCCATAGCTAGATTTTCTTCAACCAACCGAGCCTTCTCGACCGCTACCTCCATTGTCTTCGGCTGGAAGACTCTAACACCACCACTAATTTGGGCATTTAAGCCCCGAACAAAATGTTGTACTAACATCCCTTCATCGTGGCTGATACCTGCATACTACTTCAACTCATAAAAGCGTCGCTTGTACTGCTCTACTGACATCGACAGCTGCCTAAGGTCATGGAACTCATCAGCCCTGTGTTGCCTCCAATGATCTAAGAGGAAGCGAGCCCCAAACCTGTCTAGAAACAACTCCCATGTGACCATACTGATATCAAGGTGTAACTTTTGTTCTTCAAGACGCCACCAAGTAGATGCAAAACCTCGCAGGTGCATAACTGCGCACCGAGCCTTGGTATTGCTACCATAGGGGTGCATCGCGAAGCATCGCTCTAAGTCAATTAACCATGTCTCAGCTTCCAAACCTCCTCCAGAACCATCAAAAGTAGGAGGGTGTGCTCGCATCAGATCTCTCATATGGCCTGCTATGACTGCATCCTGAACCACTTCTGTATCCCTGCGCCTCGGTGACCTCTCTCTCTCTCTCTCAACCTATTGCACCTCATCTGGCCTAGGTCCCAAACGACCAAGAATCTCTCCAAGAATGTGCTGCAATGGTCCATCCAAACCAGGTTGTCCCTGATTTTTTCCACCGCCTGACACATTGCGTTGAGGACTTAGTTGTTCCTCGTGCACTGAACCACGAATGCTTGGCGGTGACAGACTTCAGCGGTTGACTCCATGACCACCACCTCGGCCTCTTCTTTGGCCACGACCCCTACCTCGAGGCATGATCCTGCACAACGATTAAAGTTATGTAAGATCAAGAGTTACGCAAAGGTTGCATAACGGACACAACTACCCAGAGGACTCAGTGTTAGCAACCTTGGCTTTGATACCAAGCTGTAACGCCCCGCCGTGCAAACCCCAAAGGAACTAATAATAACAGAACAATTTTTTTTTTTAAAAGAACATAATAACTTACTTAAGTATGATAACATAACAATGTATTAAGTTACATGACTAGTCCCATTGGGGTACACAAGGAGACATTACTATTCTAACCCATAACAACGATGATTAAGATAACCATAATTAAATAGTTACGTAAATCTATTCATTCCCACTTCATCATTTAAAATATCCATCAACTATATCCATATTAATAACATATGCACATAAGACAATACATGGAATTATAAAGATATAAAGTGTTACATATTTCGATAGATACAACTCAACATAACCAACTATAACAAATGGCAGTTCTTGAATAATTACATGGCCTGAATAAACATTACATCCAAATGATAGCAAAATACAACTGTCTGAACATACATCCCAATAACCACATATACAATTTACAACATGGTCATCCCAACACACGTGGGAGACAATACATCAATGATTACATTACATCCGAAGTATAACACACATTTGGTACAAGGATCACTGGATCATCAACATCCTCCAAAAGCCTGCAATAAAAGATATAACTGAAATAGGGGAAACCCAATGGGGTGCGAAGCACGTTCCACCCAACCACCCCCTGTGCTGAGAGTAGACAAGGAAGGGTCCCCGACCAAGCACGTCTATCAATAACACAAAACTAACTCCAGACAGACAACTTAACATCAAAGACCACTAAATACTCAACAACGACAAATCCAACAGGCACAACAACAACCCACTGATGAACATAACAACCAGTCATAATCACAGCATCAATGAAACTCAAGACACAATATCGAAACTCAAGACATAATATCAAATACTACTTCAAACAATAACC
The DNA here is from genome assembly GCA_007258455.2 of Sequoia sempervirens. Classification (NCBI taxonomy): domain Eukaryota; kingdom Viridiplantae; phylum Streptophyta; class Pinopsida; order Cupressales; family Cupressaceae; genus Sequoia; species Sequoia sempervirens. The sequence continues at coordinate 28,722,709 of VDFB02274714.1, read as the reverse complement.
AAGACAAACCAATAAATCACTTCCAGAGGACTTCAGTAAATCAACGCAAACAGAGTGTTAGACGAGAGTGTCATCGCATGGTTTCACATGGATTCTCCAGACAACCTTTCACCAGGTGCCGCCTCCATCTCTACATGGATTCTCCAGACAACCAAGTTAAGGTGCCGCTTCCATCTATGGTTCTCCTGACATCCTATCTCAAGGCACCGCTCCATAGGGTTACTCATGCGGAGTCATTAGCCTTTCGTGAAGACAAGGCAATGACCTTGCCAACCACGGCCTTCTCAGTCCCCTTTAGTCTGTGATAGCACTAACAGGCGGATGTGGCTTCACAATTATCTTATTAGTGTTTAATCCCCACCCGTGGTTTATTACTTGAAAAGTTATCACTGATTAATCTAACTCTATGTGGGTTACCCTGACAGCCCCTTTGTGCGCCGGCCCCCACTAGAGCCACTCTCTCTAATCACTCAAGCACAAGAATAACCAACATAACAGGATTGTAGCAACAAGGAAAACTGAACCAACAATGGATCAACTGCGAGGAATAACCCTCTCGCCCAAAATCATACAAAAGACGTTTACAAATAGTACAATCTTCGTGTACTTTAATCTCACCACCAAAATGAAAAATATAAGAACAACCATCAAATTACATGATTGAATATAGATACCAGTATTCCCACCTCTGGAAGTCCTAAATACAACCTAGGTTCCCAAAATCGGACAAGTTAATTCTAGGGTTTTCTACATGACCTAAACCCAACTTAAAGAAAATCACAAATAAATTAATTGAATAATTTTGAGAGAAAGCAATTACATAAACAATACTATAAGATGGTAATTCCAATACACAATAAATTTCATCAAATAATTAAATCAACAATTCGAGAATATTCGATTCAAATTAAAACAATTCGTTTATTTCTAATTTTCCCAATTAAACTATAATATTATATAATCTATACAAAAATTATCGTATTAAAATTCATAAGCACAATATATGACTTCTCAATATATATATATAAATAAAACCTATAAACTAAAATCATTTTATAAAAAATTATTAGTAAATCCATAATTAACCAATACATTTAATTACAATTATAAAACTTATTCCCAATTTTCAAATTAAACTATAATATTCCAAAATCCTAAAACTCTCAAACTTACTTCCTAACATAACGACGTAAATAACTATTCAATTTATATACATATATATAAGCCGCCTTCACATGTATATACATATATATTTATATATAACAATAAAATATATATATATTAAAACAAATACTAAAAATCCATTATCAAATTAATCAATTAATTAATAAGTACTATATATATTAATATATATTAATATATATTAATAAATATATATATTAATATATATATATTAATATATATATATATTAATATATATATATATATATATTAATATATATATTAATAAATATATACATTAATATTTAATTTATATAAAACATAAAAAAAATGCATAAATAAAAATATACAAAGTGCCTTTATCGGCGTAGATGGACTGCGTACTGCAGAGGGCTGGCTCGCAGCCCCACTCGGCTGCGTTCCCAGCCCTCGGCTGCTCTTGTGCCCGTGTGTGGCTGCGTCACATCACCGGGGCCGGGGGTGGTACGGCATCCGCCGACCACTCCCCCAAAAAATTTAATTTTAAATAATTTTTTTTTTATTTATTATATTTTTAATAATTTTATTTCGTTTCATAAATTTAACTAAAATTTTCAGTGCAGATTTCGAATTCCCAGCAAGGAATATAATTATTTTAATATATAATTATCCTATACAGAAGTTTAAGTACGGAAATTCAGCAGACAAAAATTTTCACAAACAGAATATATTTCAAGAAAATTCACATGATCTGACAAACGTGTAGTCTTAGTCTTTTCTTTTTAAAATAAAATAAATAATAGATAAAATATATAATACATATATTTTTGTTTTGTTTAATCTGTATCACTACATGAATTTATAACAGTAGGTATGTATATATCTATTTACTTTTTTTTTTTTTTAAAACTTATAGAATAAATAATATGATCAATCAGATCTTCTTGTCAGATATAAAATAAATGGAGTAAATAATATAATTCCATAATAACAAATGCATATATATATATATATATTATTTCAAACAATAAATTTCATTTCTAAATCATATTAAAGAATTTTGAAAAGGGTCAATGAGAGTTTTCTACAGAAGATTCATGAGTTTTGATACAAATAGGTTTTCAAATCACAAAACTTCATTCATAAGTTTTTTTTTCAATACATAGACAACAGATATTAATCAAAGCACAACAAAATAATAATAAATAACAAAGGAAAACCTGAAGTCCTTCGTCTGAAGAAGAATCCCTTCGGTAACCTCCTTTCAAATTCCTCCTGGAGTTCCTTCTCGATCGCCTCCTGCAGCTCTCTTTTCGAATCTATCTATCTTCCCATCAATTTTTTTTTTTTCAAGGTTTTCAACACAAATTCTTTTCTTTTGATTTTTATGTTTCTTTTCCAGATCACAAAAACAACAGAGCCCCCCTTTTTTTGTGTGAATCCCTCATCAAAATAATAAAAGAATCAATAATATTAGTAAAGCTTTTCTGCTTTCTTTTCTCAAAAATCCCCCTCTTCTAATTGGTCCTTTTTCCAGCTTTTAAAAGCACACTTATCTAAAATTTTAATTAAAATAATTTATTTAATCAAGATATCATCTATACATGATTTGCTAATTTAATATTAATAAAAGGATATTATTTAATTATCTTCAACAATATTTATTTAATTTAATTATTATCCACATTATTAATTTAGAATAATTATTTACTCTTTTAATAAATTATATCACTTTTAATTTACTATATATTTAAATTTAACATTCAACTAACACAAAATTAAATCAAAACAACTAGACAACTTTAATCAATTATCTTAAAACATGAGGTTAATTAAATAAACATGACCCATAAATCAAATGAATACCTCAACAATCAAACAACACAATCAACGAGAACAAAAACTTCAATCATAACACGACTCACAATAGACGACGACTTGGGACGGGGACACTTCCAAACCTACTCCCTTTTTCAACATTTTTACCCGTTGGGTTAATTTATTGCTCGCCCTGTCCTGCCGAAGCAGGTGGAATCGAGACTTAATCCTGCAATCCTGCATCCAAATAAACGTCAAGTAGCACATGTATATATAATCAACATCCTATCGTGAGAAGGAATTGCAGTGTAGTAGGGCACTCGTGAACGAGTGATGCTACACTGTCCTCTCACCTAACCTATTCTAACAATTACAATATCAATAACAACTAAAATTTCTAACCAAATTGATCATAAGATAACATGATAATTAACTACTGCATCTTAACTAATTACTACACCATTGCATTATAAAATAATACTGAATTCAAATCACATGATCACCATAAGATTATCACATCGACATATAAAACATTAGAGAGAAAGCATTGCATAATAAAATAATCCAAACCCTACATACAAAGTATCATGAATCATAATAATAGTATCAATTGTAGCAATCAACTAAACTATGCAACCACGCACACCAAATCGATGAATCAATCACCATCACAATTCAGTATCACACTAACATATAAAAGTAAACAATAGTAGCAAATAGTATCAGAAACATGGGGGTATTACAAATTATTTCCTTGGAAAAAAATTATAAAAGAAAATGCATTGCATCTAGACATGAGTCCTCTACTTATATATAAAATATTATAAAAAAATATTATCATTTTATTATAGTTAGGGTGGTCAGATAGACACCTACTTCTTATTTTTTCCCTAAAATTTAAGTACTACTGCATTGAAATTTCAAATTTTCACCAAATAGATTTTATTTATTTTTAAATAAACCTAGTAGTTTAGAAACTACATTCAATTTTCTATAGATTCTATTCTTACATATTTTTGAAATAATATAGATAACTTATTCAAATTTTACGTCAAGTTTCCTAACACTAATTTTTCTAAATTTTTTGCCATTTAAGGGCCTATTTTTTCCATGATGATCCTACATACCCGCTCATAAGTTGTTCTTATATGAATGGGACCTGCTAGAACAAAAATTAACTAGAAAACCTCTAAGTCATAAAATATGAAGAGCGTAACGGCTCAAGGATCCTTACCCAATTTTATAAAATAGAAAGGTCCAAACCTAAGCTAGAAAAGGGTCAGTTACTAGGTGACAATGAATGAATAATAGATACATTAAAGTAACTGGAAATAGGTAATAGGGAGTCAATGACCCAATAGAATAATATAAGCTTTTGTAAATAGCAACCTTATATCCAAATGCAATAAGTGCATTAACATGGAACAAGAAATTTTTTTTTGACCATGCTTTTTTTGACCATGAGATTATTTTCATTCACCATGCTTCTTTATATTTCAACAATACTTCTATTCTCTCAAAAATCTATTTTACTGTGGAGTGTATGAGGTGGTAAACTCTCTTTGAATACCATGTTCTCTGTAGAAATCTAAAAAATACATTTGACCTATACTCTTCCAATTATTTGATATGATTTCCTTAATGAATTGGTTACTTTTTTTTCAAACTAAGTGTTTGAAATCATTAAACTTCTCAAAAACATTTGCTTTATCAGCGAAATAGTAGATCCACATTTAATGATAAAAATCATCCATGAAAAGAAGAAAATAATTAGACTTATTTAGTGAGAATGTTTCCATATAACAACATAAATCAATATAAATAACTTCAAGTGATTTTCTTTCCCTTCTAGAAAAACTAATTAGAAAATTATTTCTATGTTGTTTTCCAAATAAACATTATTCATATACTTCTTATGTATTATGAAGAAATAATAATCCATCAACCATATGTTGCTTCTTAAAAAATAATAAACCACAAAACTTTAGATTTGCATGCATTTGATGCAATAATTGACTATCATGTGTGCCTCTATAGTACTCGTGAGCTACTTGCTTGAAAAATATGAAGAGGAAGCATACGATCACTTGTCATACATGCTTGTGTAACCACTACATAACTTTGGGAGTTATCCTTAATAATATATTAATTCATATAAATTAAACTTGATAATCTTTTTCAAGCATCTTACCAAATGATAATAAATTTTTTTAGAGAAAGAACTAACAAGGTATTAGAAATATGCTTAATTTTAACATTTTCATTTGCTAATTCTATGGTTCCCTTTTGTTTAGTCCCATGTGATTTCTTTTCCTCTAAAACAATAGTACTATATAATGATCTTCATGCAAATTAACAAATATTTTTTTATTAGAAGTCATGTGTGAGGAACAACTAGAATAGATATACCATTAATTATTTTCATTACAACTTGCATCCAAACATGGAAAAACAAATTTTCTATATCCTCTATAGTACTATGGGATAATTTCTTATGCAATCATTAACTCATAATGGCTAAATTTATTACAATAGAGATATCGAATATATGTTTTTTCTTTACTAGTATCCCTACTTCTGCCTCTATAATTGTTACTTCTTCCAAACAATTAAAACCTCTTCCATGATCATAGCCCCTACCATTCTAGTTATTACAAGGCTCACTTCTATACTCAATTTTGGAATAATAGTCATTTCCCTTAAAAAAAAAAAAATTATCCTCTTATGTTTGCCTTAGATGTAGATTACTGTTCTAAAGATTCTTCACTAGTTTCCATTTGTTCTACTATTAATAAAATGCAACTTAATTTGTCAATTTCTATGGATGTAATATTTTTTCAATTTTCTATTATAGAAACAACATTTTCAAATTTAAAAGGAAAAATTCTTAAAATTTTCTAAATCACATGATGATTACTTACATCATATATCTTAAAATTCTCATTTGATTTATCATACCTTCAAATTTTATAATAAACTCATTAAAAGATTTATTTTGATTCATTTTAATTCATTTAAATATTTTCAAAAAAAAAATCCTTAGTGTTTGCAAGTTGGATATATGATCACCTTGATATGCATGTGCAAGAAAAGTCCATGCCTATTTTGAATGTACTACACCACTTATCCTAGGATAGATTAAATGACATAGTACACTTTCAAACTTTTCTTTAATTCCTATTCTTATTTATTATTTAATGCATTAACATCCTCAGGTTCTTCATACCCCTACTAAAAAATAAGAATAAATAGTCTTGATGTATCCACAATATTTTCCATCTCAAAAATAAATTATTTTTAAAACTTAATCCCCCTTCAATCTCAAGATATGATAATATTTTTGCAAAAAATTCCAAAAAACTCTTTCCTTTGTAAATTCAAATTAAAATACCATTACCTGCCAAACTATACATCTTTCTCTGTATAATTTTTGTGAATAAAATTTTACTAAACAAAATAAAACAAGAGAAACCTAGTTTCTTATTCAAATGACATTCAATTGACAGTCTCCAACATCTATTTTTATTGACCCTTTATAGCTTCCATTGGTTGTGGCCTATTTTATCTCTTCATTAGCAACATGTTGTTGTGACTCCTTCCCTTTGTTCTTTATTATGAGAATACTACACCATACTTCCTTTTTATAGATAAATTTCCTCCTAGAATTGTCACTATTATGTTCAATTTTTCCATTCTACACAACCATATTCATTAATTTAATAGTAAAATTATTCTTCACACTATAAATTTTATCCTCCTCTAAGAAATTCACAATTCAATTACACATTGATCCATGTAATTTCCCTATATGGTAGTAGTTTTGAGCATTTGACATCCCATAGTATAATCTTCAATGCAACATTTCTACTCATACATCCAAATTTTTACACATAGAAATATAATTTTTTGTGGCTCTAATACCAATTGAAGGTATAAAAAATTTACAAATTAAAAAAATATAATGATGATCTATATATGATATACACACCAAAACTCCTTATCAATCACGAATAAAAAATAATTATTTATAAATAATTTTCTAATTTTTAATTTAATAACTATATCATAATCGATGATAGTTATCTTCTAACAAAAAATAACAATGTTTATTATCTTATAGTGAACTCAAATACCAAAACATAAAGTGACATATTGGGTTATATTAAAGAAGAAAAATAAACATATGACAATGAACCAACAAATGCCATTGGCAACCCAATTCATTCTCAGAGCATTTCAAGAGATGAAATTTCCCACTAAAAAAATGTTTGCCATTATCTTCAACACTCCCTTGTTATTAGGATATAGTGTAACAACAAATTTCATTTTAATATTTTTCCTTTCGTACAAAAAACACAACTCATTTTGTTGTTGGATGTCAAAATACATCATAAACCCTTATTAAAATAGAGTATTAAAAGGGAATACAAATTTGAGATTATATACCAGAGCACAAATTTTTTGAAGGTTGATTATGTTAGTTTAGTGTTAAATTTTATCTTAGGTTAATTACTTGGGTGGTTTTTTCTCATATAAGTTAATTTTACACCCATTTCATTTTTCATGCCTTTAAAAGGCCTATACAGTATGTAATTTATTATCTCAATTTATTCACTCATTGGTGAAATAGTATGTTGCTTCTCTCGTATTTGTGAATGTTTTTATTGTAAATGGTGATCCTAGGCTCGCTGGTCTCCAACAAAATGGTATCATAGCATCCCATTCTTCCCTACTTCCCTTGAGAGTTTTCATCAAAAAAAAATTTAGATCCAAATTGATATTCAATTTTTTCCAAACTTGTGATTTTTGGAGGTGATTTCGTTGTGGAAGAGGTGAAAATTTCCTTTACCAAGATGCTCCTTGCTCAAGGGGCTATGTGATAACACACAAAATACCAGGCACTCTTTGACCAACAAATTATATTGGGTGCCAAATTGTGTGCAAGTCATGGCATTCAAATCCTGCAATTAGTGACATGTTTCTAACAGATAGGCCTCAAATTTCATTTAAGGGAAGTGAAACCTGAGGAGGCATCATTGGGAGGCATGTTTTCATTTAGATTGTATCTATGATTTTCTTTTGAGGAGTTGAGGGATGCTAGAGAGAGGTTTCCTTTTCTATTGAAGATGATTGTTCTATGCATGAGGGGCCCAATTCTATGGTAAGAGGGCATGATTTTGTTATTACGAAGGAAATTCTTCATCTTTGGAGGTTGAGATTTATCCCCATGTCAGAAATTCAAAAAAGAGAGGTATTTTTTTGAAGATGCATGATTTCACTATGCAAAGGAGCACATTTTTTTTTAGGCATGATTGAAATATTAGAGGCCTGCATGATTTCTCCTTCTTGCTAGGTGCAGTTCCTACTAGGCATGATGATTAACTTTCACATTGTTAGTCGAGTCTTTTGGTTTGGGAGTACATGATTTACAATAAAACTTTATAATTTATAAATTTTCCCCTAAATATTTAGGCTTCTCATCTTCTATGTAGTGTTATAAGTGGGCCCATGGTTTTGAGGTTATTTTGATTGGAAAAATTATCCCACATTGGTGAAAAATAAAAAAAATTGTTCTTTTTATTTTGCAACACTCTCATTATTGCATGAGCTAAGCCTCGTGGCAGTGTGCTCAATGTGGTGGCTTGTGTTCTTAGTGAGCTGATTTGGTGCTGAAACCTCCCACAAATACATAGTAAGGTGTACAATGGGTATGTGCAGGATCATAATGGGCCAAAAAGTGGTGATAAGATGGGTATGTGGCTGACGACTTTTTTTTCATCCAAAACTGATGAAATGAAAAGGGTTTTTAAAGGAGATTCTCAACTTTCCACCAATATAAATTATGATTTACTTTGAATTTAATAACTAATTATTATTCATTTTCTATTTGAAATAAAAACATCTATAGCTTTGAAATGGTGCCACATTTTTTGAATTTGAAACATGCATCACATTCTATACTTCGTATACTATAGGATTAACAAAAAAATGAATTTTATGAAGTTTTCACCAAGTTAAGGTGGTCAAACATATGAATTTTTATATTTTTTAAAAGTTGTACTAAAAAATTCATAATTAATTACTTGGAAAAAAATTACAAAAAAATATGCATCACATCCGGACATGAGTCCTCTACTTATATCTAAAATATTATAAAAAAATATTATAATTTTATTGTGGTTAGGGTGGTTAGACAAACACCTACTTCTTCATTTTTCCTTTAAATTTAAGTAATATTGCATTGAAATTTCAAATTTTCACCAAATAGATTTTTTTTAAATAAACCTAGTAGTTTAGAAATTACATTCAATTTTGTATAGATCCTATTCTTACATATTTTTGAAATAATATAGATAACTAATTCAAATTTTTACGTCAGGTTTCCTAACTTTGATTTTTCTGATTTTTTTGCCACTTAAGGGCTTATTTTTTCCATGATGATGCTACACATACCCCAATTGTTTTACTCAAATTTTTAAAATTCAATCCAATTCTTGAGTGATTTTTTTTGGATTTTGGAAAAATAAATCTCAAAAGGCTACATTGGTTGATTTTTCTTTGAGGTTACAATTTGGTGTATTTTTGGTTTTGGTGCTAGTTTTTTTCATGGCTACTCCTAATTCAATTTAAATTTTAACCCCCCATAACTACCATACCTGGAAGATTAAAATTCATAGGTTTCTCTAATCCGATTGATAACCAACCCAGTTTTACTAGGGAGTATGAAACATTTACTCACACAAACAAGTGTGAAGAAGTTGTGGGTTTGATATATTTGCATGTTTAGTCTTCTTTTCCATATTGAGGAGTGTAATACACCTAAGGAGGTATGGGATGAGTTACAAAACTTGTTTGGTTAGGCTAGTGAGTTTTGTTCTTTGCAACTAGAGGTAGAATTAACTTCTCTTTCCCATAATGCATTTCCTTCCATTCATGATTTCCTCATCAAGTTCAAATTTGTGAGGTCATAATTGGCAAGATGTGGGAAGGGTAAAATTGATAACGAGTCCAATTTTTTTATTTTTCCTAAGCTAATTGGTCCATTAGAAAATTTTTCTTCTACCTTCTACTCCACCATGGATTCTTTGGGAAATGCATTCCAAATGCCTTATTTTGAGACATTTTTTGATTTTTTGATGAGAGAGCAAGCTAAAATTTCCTAGTTAGACAACATCTCTATGAATCGTGCATTAGTTGCACAAGCATCTTAGAGCAAAGGGAAGAATAAACCAAAGGCTAAGATATAGTCTAATGTGTCTTGCACCTTTTAAAAAGAGGATAAACCTAAGAAGGAGAAGTTTAGTTGTGTTCATTGCAAGAAGAAAGGCCATGATGAAAATAATTGTTGTATGAAGAAGATTGATGAGCTTTCACATCTTCTTCAGAAGAATAGTATTCCATTTCGCTCATTTGTGACTCCTTCTACAACCTCTCCTTTTACATCACCATCACATTCATCCAAACCTACACAGTTAGGGAATGCAATATTTTCAAGTGATAAAGAAGTTAAAATCTACATGGGTAAAGAACATGCATTGGTAACTTCTACAATTCATTTTGGTCATGATAGATGGTTTTCTGGAATTGGGAACATCTCACCACATTGGTTTTTCTCCCCATCCTATTTCGGGTCTTCATCCTACTGATACTTTTAATATTTTTTTGGGAGATAGTAATTTTTTGGATGTTGTGGAGATAAGAAATGTTGAGATTGGTGATTTTTTTTCAGAGATGTATTGTGTATTCCTAATTTGCACACAAATCTGATTTCCATCTATCGGTTTACTCATGGTGAGGTACCTAAGAATGTAAAGTTCACTGCATATTATGTTTTCATTAGAGAGGCTAATACTAGAAAAGTCATTGTTTTTGGTGAATATAATCATGAGTCTCATCTCTATTCCTTTTCTCATTTCATTTATTATGATTATTATGAGCCTCACACCCCTCTTGTTAGTATTGATAGCAATTTATTGGGAGAAATTCATCATTTGAACTTTGGAGTTCTTTAGACCTATGTTGATTCTTCTCATCTTGTTGCTTCAAAGGTTGGTTCTTCAACACAATAGGATGTTTTTTGTCCTTAAAATCATTCTTTATGGGATAGTCACTTGATATATCTTATAGAGTTGTTTTTTGAATCTCAAATATTTGATTTGGATGATGCATTTGAGGGTATATCCCTTCTTTTTGATGGCATTAGCTACACTACTATTAAAGCATATGTGTCCTTGGAGATTATTGCTTTAGAGTTTCCACATGATCTTGTTGAACCACCTTCTTTAGTTGAGGTTTCACTTGATCATGATGTGAGATTTGGTTACATGGATCCACCTAGATATTTTTTAGAGGCATCTTTCAGGCTGATTCTTCCTCTCCCTTCTCTTGTTTCAAATTTTGATTTTCTCTTGCATCAATGGTTGTTTCTCCCTAAAGGGAGGCATGTTGTTTGTAGACATGGGATATTATTTAGACTTTTAGGATCGGTATAGGAGTTTCTTCATCATACATGGTATCTTCAACATTTTTTATGGGGGGCCTACATAGTCTCTCCCCTTTTCTATTTTTCTGAGATTAGTGACCTAAGTTGTCCTTGGGAGTTCTTGTGAAGTCCTCCTTTCAATTTTTTAGCTTTTACTTTTTCACCCTTTTTTTCTCTATTTTGGAGAGGAGTTTTCTTCCACAAGGTTATTCTCCTTTTCTCTAGTTGTCAAAGATTGCATTGAATAGTAGTTTTGCATGGGTACCTAACATGGCCTTGTTGTTGGGACCTATCTTTCTTTTCATTTTTTCATAATAATCTCCCTAAGTTTGCATTTAATGGGGGGTGTTAGTGTAGTGTTATGTTTTAACTTAGGTTAATTTCTTGGGTGGTTATTTGTCGTATTGGGTATGTTTACACCCATTTGATTTGTTATGCCTTTAAAAGGAATGCACACTAAGTAATTTATTATCTCAATTTATTCACTCATTGGTAAAATAACATGTTGCTTCTCTCATACATGTGAAGGTTTTTATTGTAGATGGTGATCCTAGGATTGGTGGTCTCCACCATCAAAGTATACCCACAAGCATGATTGGCTAGAGAAGGATTTTCACATTCATCTCCATGTTGGTGTTTGGAGGAATTTAAGGAAAATTAATGATTTTTTTTCATGGATTTTTTTTGTGGTAATCGGATTCATAGGAAGGCAATATCGGTGTTTAACTAGATGAACTTTGACAATAATAGGAGAAAAGTGTGGTTTAGAATATTCGTAATATTAAAGATAGAAAATGATAATGGACTACATGTGAAGTATGTTGGGGGTTTACCATTGGTTTTATTTTGGTTTATGTTTGAATTTTTTGTTGTAATGCTTCCATATTTTGTAAAATTTTATGTATCATAGGATCATTATGTCACATATTTTGAGAATTATTCAAGTATGGTGAATTAGTATGGATGACTTATGGGCTATTTTTTTCACATTTTTGAGGGGTGATGAACATGGAAGTGTTATAAGTGAAGTTAAAAAACTATAAGTATTTCTATTAGAAAAAACTAAGCTTGAGTTTAAACCATTTCTATATTGCATTGTTGAAGTGATGACTAGAGGGATAAAGGTGGGAACTGAAGGAATTATTGTAGGAGAGGAAACTTGGTTTCCTTGTTGATATTGAGTGTTAGTTAAATCTTGAGTGTAACTAAATTACATAGGAGTATTAGCATTCATTGTATGAGCTAGGCTACACAACACTTCTATCCCTCGTGAATCATTTACCAACTTCCTAAGGTTATCCAAAAGAGGATTTTTTTGTCTTGCTAAAGGTTCAATGCTTAAGAATTATTGAATACACTCTAATCCATTATCTAATTGTTTTATTTTATCATTAGGGACATGGTCAAAAATATCCATTAATTCCACATAAATTTTACCTTGTGATGAAGGCATAGGAAATGTGAGATTAGAGAATTAAGAATAGATTGTATAGACATAATACCTTGAGTGAAAGAGATATAAGACTCAAGATTAATATTGGTTTTTGTTGCAACACAAGAAGCCATAAGTCTGAAACTAAATTTGATATTGTTATTAGCTATGGGAGACTAGGTCATAAAGCTCATATTTATTTTATGAGATTAAAAAACTAGTGATCATATAATGAAGATAAAACATATCATAGTCTGAAAATTGAAATAATTTGTAAATACAAAACCTAGAATTTTTGCTAAAACTGACTAGACATGGGTATGGACAACCTAGACTAGTGAGGTTAATTTTTTTTAACTCCAAAACCTCAAAATTATCTATAGTGTTCAAGGAAACTAATCTAAAGATGTTCAAGTCTAGTTATAGGTAGGTTTATAGAAATGCATGAAATTTCATTTTTTTTGTTAGTAAAACATAATTATGCATGTAATTTTAGATTTTTAGAATAATGCAATGTATTCTAAAGTTAAATTTTAGATTGTAAGATGTAGGAATCAATTGAACTTAGAAAAATCTAGAAATTGAAGTTTTTCTATATTTGAAAATATCAACAATGTAAATCTTTACTTTTTTCAACAACACATACATGTGTAAATCACAAATTTAAATAGTTGCATATTGCTTTTAGACCTTAGCATTACCCAGTTAGGATTTTATAGTGCAATAATTGATTGGATCTATATTTTAATGACTGAAATTAGTATTTTTAATGTTGTAGATTAAAAATATTATATAAATGTTAAATTTGGCAATGATCATTTATTTTTATCACATTTTTCATGCATAAATCATAAATTCAAAGTTTTCAAGTTGTATTAAGATTTCAACATGACCTAATGATGTAAAAAGAACCAAACCTCACTAATAAATCACAACAACAAACTATGAAACTCTATAAATACTTGAAATAACATAAAAAACCGCAAGAAATGTCTTAGCTTCTCATTTGAATTCTCCTCCAATTAAAAAAAACAAAGAATTTTTGAAAATATTTTTTTTTACAGTCATGTGGGCTGATGAAAACTATTATAAAACTAATAAAAATCTGATTTACAAAAATAAATATCAATAAAAAAATGGTCTCCTTCAATCCAAATTCTTTCCCAAGGTTCTAGCTCCTTCAACTTACAATCTTCAATGAAAATCACTACATGAAACCTTCAAGTCTATTTTTTTCTTATCTAAACACCTTAAAACCTACAAAAAAATACATTCTTTCTCTCTTTCAACCCTTCTTCTAATGAAACTCTCAATCTCCCTTTACATCATGGGCTTCTGTAGCTCAATATCTATCAAAATGTGGAGCTCACTAGCTCCCAAAACACATTGGCTTCTATGTAAATAGAAATCCATAACAATGAATTCTTAAAATCATCTCTTGAATCCAACATCTCCCTAAATCAACTTAAAAAAAATCCTAAAATCCAACTTCTCATAGTGACAATGCATTGATATGGAAAATTTTAAGAATGAGAATACCATAATGGTATTCCAAAAAAACATGCATATACCTCCATGGAAAACTTATGCCCCTTTTGTAAGTAATTCACGAAAATATAAAAAAATATTTATTGTTCACATAGCCCTCAAATGGGTGCCTAAATCATGGCCAATAAAATTTGGTCAATGTAGTGTGCTTTATTATTCCCTAACAACTGTCACGGCTCAAAGAGAGAACATATACCAACATGCAAAATTGGGTACCCCAACATGAAAAAGCATGAAAATCATACCAAAAAAATGTAAGGAAATGCCTTTATGAGTGGTCCTCACCTTGAAATGGATGCCAAGGCTAGAATATTCCTCTAGGATGCTCTTGAAACATTTACATATGTAAATTCACCCTTAAAATTACATTTACAAATTACCATAGGAAAAGTTACAATATTTGGAAATTAAAATAATTAATTCCCCGCACATTAGCACTTATTGAAAATACAAAAAAGGTAAGGAAATGTTTTTTGTTGATACAAGATTGTCGATGACCATGGATGTTCCTGCATCAAACACCCAAGTAGGAAAAAAATTGTTAATACGGATTCAAAAAATGGAGTTGAGTGGTAGTACCACCATTTCAAATTGCAAGAAATCCTCATTGAACTCCATCACTAAAAATTAGATTGAAGAATTTATTCCTTCACCTCTTCTAGCACTTAGTTGAAAAACATGCCATCCTCCTCTACCAAGTGTGCACTTATTCATCCTTCTGATGAACTCACATCTTCCATAGACCATCCTCCTTCACTGCATCTCTTCTTTCCTCCTTTCCTTTTTCGTGGGATCCAATCCACCACAAAATGACCACCTCCACCAATTTCCTCATATACCATAATTTACAACCTCCATACAAAAACATGTAACATCCACATACCAATCTACTACTATAACTTCATCTTCTATGGAACATAAAAAATCATCATTTTTAAAGTAAAAATAAAAATTTACCTCATCGTTATGTTCTATTCAAACATCATCTTCTTCATCCTTCACTGCAATATTTATCTTCTAACCTCCATTGGAAAGTTTTGCAAGCCACTCTTTTTTTATTAGTAGTAAATCTTCTTTACCCTCTTTATTTGTTGCAACCTTCTCAAGCTTTATCGCTGCAACAACATCTACATCTATAACAATTGGTACATTTTCTTTTGATTCAAATATTTATTTTATCTTCCTTATCTCCTCTCTGTAGGAGATCTCCTTCCTCACCAATCACCTCATCATACTTATGACACAAAAAATCCATCATATCAACTTTTGTTGGAACTTCTTTTTCACATACAACCTTCTCATTCTCCACCATTATTCCTTCAACAAGACATGTATCATCTCTAGGTTCATCAATTTCTTCATATTCATCCTCTTCTTCTTCTTCCATGTGGCATGCATGACACCCTTATGTATTATCCTTATTTCCTATAATCAATATATCATTAGAAAGATAATAATAATAAACCTCCACACTCCTCTATTCTTGTTTTATCCTTTCAATCTCTACTTCAAGTTATTTCACCTACTGCATCATCTTTATCATTTCAACCCTCACACATTCTTCTCCAATTTTTTGAAGTCTCTCTATGGGGTATGTGCAAGATTATCATGGAAAAAACAAGCCCTTAAGTGGCAAAAAATGTAGAAAAATTAGAGTTAGGAAACTTGATGTAAAAATTTGAATTATAAGTTATCTATATTATTTCAAAAATATGTAAGAATAGAATCTATAGAAAATTGAATGTAGTTTCTAAACTACTAGGTTTATTTTTAAAACAAAAAAAATCTATTTTTTAAAAATTGGAAATTTCAATGTAGTGGTGCTTAAATTTCAGGGAAAAAATAAGAAGTAGGTGTTTATCTAACCACCCCAACCATAATAAAATGATGATTATTTTTTTCTAAGATTCTAGATATAATTAGAGGATTCATGTCCCAATGTGATGCATATTGTTTTTAAAAAAAATTCCAAGTAAATAATTAATTATGAATTTTTTATTACAACTTTTAAAAAATATTAAAATCTTGTATGTCTAACCACCTTAACTTGGTCAAAAATTCATGAATTTTTTTTTTTTTTAAATCCTATAGTATGTGAAGCATAGAATGTGATGTGTGTTTCAGATTCAAAAAATGTGATATTGTTTGAAAGCTATAGATGGTTTTCAATCAACTGATCAATTAGCACATTACTTGTTATTCAATTAGAAAATGAATAATAATTATTTATTAAATTCAAAGTAAAGCATAATTTATATTGGTGGAAAGCTAAGAATCTCCTATAAAAACCCTTTCTATTTCAACAATTTTGGGTTAAAAAAAAGTCATCAACGACATACCCTACACATACCCATCATATCACCACTTTTGGCCCATCATGATCCTACACATATCCTTTGATTTTCTCAAGTCCACGTATCCTTAGAATCCACCTAATGACAAAAGTAATTTTCTTCTTCCCTTTTTCCATCCTCAAGACCTTGCAAATCCTTAGCACAAATTTTCAAAACCCTCAAGTTTTGCACAAGTAAACTGTCTCACATCGGCCTCTTCTGTTAGCACACTCGGGAACTCCCACTTTGATACTAGTGATATAGAAGGAACCAAATCTCAATTACAAACTCATAGAAATAAAATATGAAACTATAAAAATGCTTTAAATAATACAAAAAATATGCAAGAAATGTCTTGGTGTCTCATTCAAATTCTCCTTCAATTTCATAACAATAAGGAATTTATGAAAATATGTTGTTTTGTAGCCATGTGGATTGATGAAAACTATGAAAAAACTGATATAAATATGATTTACAACATAAAATATTAATACAAAAATGGTCTCCTTGAATCCAACTTCTTTCACAAGGTTCTAACTCCTTTAGTCTACAATCTTCAATGGAAATCACTATTGTAATAAACTTGCAAACTTCAAGACTATTTTGAACTATGCAAACACCTTCAAATGTATAAAACAATGTCTTTATGGTCTCTTTCAACCCTTTTTCTAGTGAATCTATTAAGCTCCCTTCACATGGACTTCACTAGCTTAATATCTCCCAAAATGTCGAGCTCACTAGCTCCCTTAAATATTGTCTTCTATGAAAATAGAAATCTATAAGAATCATCCTCAAATCCTCTCTTGAATCTAGAAGCATCTCCTTATCTCAACCTAAAAAAAAATTGAAAATACAAATTATCAAAGTGACAAGACATCAATATATAATTGTTAGGATGAGAATACCACTATGGTATTCCAAAATAACATGTGTGTAACTCCTTGGAAATCCCATATCCCTTTTGTGAATAATTCTTCAAAATAGTGAAAATTATTCATTGCTCACTGTGTCATAGAAAAATGGCCCCTTTCAATTTTCATGGCCTTTTAGATCTTGTTTTGTGGTGTTGAGACTATGTTGCTTTGATTTTATCTTGTAACATGGCTTGGACATGCTTATTTAGGTATTAAAAACTTAAAGAACGATGTCTTGTGAAGGTATTGTGAAGTGTTTTAAGACATTTCCACATTCTTCTAGACTCTATTTAATACAATTTACCTAAAAATCACCTTTTTACACATCAACAAGCCCTATTTTGAAGTGTTGTAAAGTCTTGTAACAAGCTTTCATTCTTTTCTAGGCATGATCTCCTCATTTACACCTTTCTCATACTTTTTTTTGTCTTTTTATGCCCCCATATGCTTAATTAAGTTTATTTTTGCATATTATCCTAACAAACAATATTAAACACAACATTATTTCTGACACATTGTTTTAGGTCCTAGGTAAGACCCATTCGCCAGGGGTGGCGAATGAGTCCCCCTTGGCCTCAAATTCAAAACATTTCAAATTTCCCTTCGATATTTTATCAAAAGTCACTTGATGTCGGCCTACAATGAGGTATGAAAAAATAGTAAGGCACAAGAATTGTATAAATAAGTGTTTTTCATCTTATTCTAACCCCCCAATTCACCAAATTCACTTATCCACATATACATTCAAGCATTCTACATCATCAATTGAAGCAACTACTGAAGCACTTTGGAGCATCCATTGACATTACTTTAGACTTACAAGATCAAAGATTTGGTGAGTTAATAGCATTTTCATGTTGTTAGTTTACATTTCCTTTTCATTTCACTTATTTCTATTGAGTTTGATTACCAAAGTGGGGTTTGACTAAGGAAAACCCCTATTTGCTAACCCTCCAACATTTTCCCCCTTTGCATGTGTCTTTGTGGCCTTTGTTTTACAAATTTGACAAGTTTAAAGGTGTTGAAATGTGTAAGTAAAGTCAACTAGGCTCTTCAAGTGAACATATCATTATTTCAAGTATTTTGAGTGTTTTTTATTCATTTCCTCCAGAACTAACTCTGACAACCCGACATTTAGACATTCCTAAATCTGGTGTTGTAGAGTTGTCTGATTTTCTAGAAATCTAGGAGTGGACTGATTTGCAACCTTGGAAAATGAGTCCCACTTGAGGTCTAAAAATTAATATTTTGTCAAATCATGGATCCTGACTATCAAAAATCAATTCCTAACAATTTTTCACTAGTAGGAGGACTGATTCGCCACCTTGGGCAAATGATTCCCACTATGAAAAACCAATAAAATCCATTAGCATTCCAGACATTCCAGACAACTCATATTTTATCCAAGTGCACTATAATTTTACCCTCGTAGCTTTTGTTCTGCACAATTTCTTCATTTCAATAGTTATTTTCATATCACAATGTGTTTTCAAACATAGCTTAAATTGCACCTTTTCATTCATTTTAGTTCAATTCAATTAGTCAATTGTCTTTATTTAAGTTCATTTTCATCATATCACATCACACACATCCTAATTTGAGTGTTACATAAGCATTTTGGACCTAGATCTCTCTCCTTTTAGGTGAAAACCCTAGAACTGAAAGAGAAGCATTTAGGGCCCCAAAATCTATGTCACACTCACATAACCCTAACATGGGTTCCTAACTCCTAGAGAATAAAATCTGATATGTTTGGTGTGCTTCATTATTCTGAGACGGCTCCAATGCCTCTAAGAAAGAACATGCACCAACATGCAAACTTGGGTGCCCCAATGTGCAAAAGCATGCAAATCCTACAAATCATCATGGAAGCACATGCATTAATGAGTGGTCCCCTCTTTGAAATGGATTCCTAGGCTATAATATTCCTTTGAGTTTCCCTTGAAACATTTAGAAAACTAAATTCACCCCCAAAATTATAATTACAAATTACCATAGGGTAAGTACCAATATTTGGAAATTAAATAATTAATTTTCTGCGCATTAGCCCTTATTGAAAATACAAAAAAAAGAAAGGAAATATTTTTGGTTGATGTAAGATTATCGATGACCATAAATACTATTGCATCTCCTAATAAGGATTGTAGAAGAACATAAAGTGCACCAATGTCAAGTTCACCAAAATGTGATTTAGGAAAAAGGATCTAGCATCTAAATCATACTTATTCCAATATCAGAAGGGAAAGGACTAAAATTGATTTCCAACACCTACTTAGCTACTAATCAAGCAATGGAAGAACCAAAATGATGGATCATGGTTTCAATCTTTTTGAATTTTTGAGTTGGTAGTGATTAATTAATTCTTAATTTATATAATTTGATAATACAAAGATGTGCTTAGGTTAACTATGAAAATTTCATGAACTATTGTGATTTCTAGAAAACATAAAATAAAGAGTCATAAGAAGAATTCAAAATAGAAGAGTGCAAACACACATAAAACCCATATATTAAATTGAGCTTGAAATAGCTAGAAATGGCTACTTGTACCTTAAAATTGAAAGTTTGGATACTCAAAATTAGGTTTCAGTGACTTTTTGGTTCATATCTATAAGCTTTCCTCATTTGGACTTAGAGTCAAAACTTCATGTATCGCTGATAAAATCCACCTTCCCCAATTTTTTGACTTGTAGGACTTGAGTTCTTGCATGAACAGTTAGGTCTTCAATCCTCTAAAAAACGACATTAGATCTACAACCTAAAGACAAGAAAGAGGTGAAAGGGTTGTTTTGTATAGGGGCTTGCATAAGTCAAACCTCGTTTTGGTATTTCTACCTCCATAATGACTAAGGCAATGTAAACGTGAGCTTACCCTTGGTTAGACAAAGATTCAATAATAAACAAGTGATAAATTTATAATTGTTACAACTTACCACTAAAATTTGCATTCCTTGATGGACTGAAGTTATTGTACTCCTCACCTTCAAGGAGAATTTATATTTTGATTTGAATTTTTACAAGTGTTAGTACTCATAAAACGATATGAAACATACACAAACTCATGTGAAAATATGATGCAATGCTAACATGATTCTTGATTGAAATAATGTTGCTATAATTTAACAAATTCTACTCTTGAGTGCTCAATTGCTCAATTCAAAATGCTAGGATTGCTTCTCAAAGTTGTTAGGCTTTCAAATGATGAAAAAAATTGTATTTATATACAATTCTTTATTTTATTGCAAATTAATTATCGACAACTAAAAAATAATTTTGAATTTCTAAATGTTAAAATTTGAACATCAACATATTTGAATTGGGGCCAAAATAGGTTGGAGAAGGATGGTAGCAGCCTAGTATAGACTTATTCTGGGGCCTTAAGCATCAATAAATAAATATTAACTCTTTAATCCCAATTCCACTTCTAATTTTCTTGATATTAGTACTAAATGGAAGAATTAAATACACAATTAGTTCCAAGCATATAAGGGGGAACTAAAATTAGTGTGAAATTGTCAATGGTGACAATTTACAATGCTATAAGTATGTTTGAGAGTTGCCTCAACAAACTTTGCTACAATCCTCCAAGCCCATGCAAAATGGGAGTTTTATAACAAGGCATCAACATCCAGCAATACATAATTGAAAGTAGATTTTGTTAGATGTTGTAGTTGTTTGTATCCTAATAGATATGTATGCAAAATGTGGAAGCATACACAAGGCATGTGAACTATTTGAAAAGTTTTTTCAAAGAAATATGCTTATATAGAATGCTATAATCAAAAGCTATGTTCAACATAGATTTTGTAATGGTGTTTTCAAGTTCTTTAAATTGATGAAATGCTCTCAAACTCAAGCTAATTTTGTTAGCTTTAATTGTGTTTTATTATCATGCAATAAAAAGGATTTAGTAAAAAAGTATTGTATATACTTAAATGTTATGTGGAAAATATTAAATATCTAAATATAATTGAATTGAAGATGATTGAAGAACAAATAATTTTTATGTTGATTTAATGGTTTAAAACTTATTATATTTGTGTAACTAGTTAAATTAAAAAAAAACTTTCACTCTTATAAAACTATCACTTTAATTTTAATTTGAAATAAAACAAAATCTATGATAGAAAATAAGTAAATTGTATTATATATCTATATATATATATAAATATTAAAAATAAATATTATATTTCAAAATAATAAAAACATGTACGAGTGATGAATATGACAAATGTTTTCTCTCTAATTAGAACTGAAGCTTCACCAACCTTCAGTTGCCAACCATTGTTTTGAACGCCCCTTCACAAGTTGGAGAATTCATATAGACTGTTGCAAACAACAAAACTTGCCAACAAACAATCTCTAAACGAAGCCACCGGACACTAACACAAATGCAGAGGACTCTTCGCTAAAGGTAGCCACGAAACAGTAAATGTTATTGTATTATTTACACACCGCAGATTTCACACCAAGGTTACCCTGCAGACACCAAAACGGCGACAACACGCAGCTCCTCCTTTTATTCCCACGCGCCGATGTAATGAGATTGTTAACCACAGGCTACACAAAAATTGCCTAAACCATGCCAACAAGATCTACAATTATCTTTTCATTATTTACTGGAGCTGTATAAATTTTCCTACCATGTTGATAATTAGAAAAATTAAATGGAAATTGATAAGAGATATTTTTCACAGCATGTCAAATTATGATATTGTTATCAGGATTCAGTTGTGTAGTTTTTTATGTCAAATTCATTGATTCATATTTCATGAGTAGTGGTTCACATGAATGCATCTCTCATGATAATGAATGGTTCACTTAGCACTCATTACATTTAGGTGATGCTCATAGAGACCAAGCTTTGGCCTTCCCTGAAGGTAACCCATCCTAATATTACTCCAACTCAAGCATGTTACTGCTACTTATCAATTGATGAGCTAAAGGGGCTCTAGAATGAATGGTTCATGAGGCACAACAATTGCTGAAGGTTTTGCAATGGTATTGGATGTTAAGTGGGCTTAACGTTGGGAAAACTCCATGGCATACTTGGTTTGGGTTCATATTACAGGGTGGGTGATCTCCGGGGAAGGCCCCATAATTAATCTTTTGAACATCAGCTAAATATAATAAGTGCTAAATGAACCATTCATTATCATTAAAGATAGATTCTTGTGTACTCTTAATAATAAAACATAGATCAATGAATTTGACTCTAAAAAAATATAAGTGAATTGTGACAGTAATATCATAAATCAAAACTAACAGTAATTTCTTGAGCTAAAAGTTTCATTTGAGTTTGCATTGCACATATTACAGACAAAATACTACATAAGGCAAATTTTGCTTGTTCAAAGGTTTTCACGGCCACGATTCATTCTTATTAATGAGTTCGTCGGATATGGCCACGAGTCGCTGATTTGGGCCATGGTTTAGTCTGCGTCCAAATAAATTAGTTTGTTCCCACAGAAGCGATGCTACTTATAAGGAAATTAGCTAGACATTATTCATATTTATAAATTTGGAATTACTCGAAAACATGGATAAAGAGATATCTAAAATGTTCCAGCAAGAAGCTGTAACATATATCTATCAGCTAACCACGATCATAGTGTAGCCTTACCTATTCAAGAGAACACCCTAGCAAACATATAATTAAGGAAAAATGTAAATACAACAAACGATTTATTTTAAGGGAATGGACAGGCAGTGCAGAGTAAGAAATGTCAAAGATTTAAAACAAGAGTGATTGCGTATGATTATAAATATGGATATCACTACTCTAAATATGGTAGAGGAAACAAGAAACGAAATCTGATTTATGATCTTTTATTTCACAACCTCAAACGGGAAACATTTTCACAGGTAAATATATTAGGATGAAGGGATAAATACTATAACTACTGGAGGATACAATCCGCCAACTAAAACCATTTCATTTCAGGGCGCGATATACTCTATTACCACTAAGATATAATCCGCCAACTAAGATATTTCATTTCAGGGATACAATCCGCCAACTAAGATATAATACTAAAACCATTTCAGGGCACGATATACTCTATTACCACATATTTTTCAGACAAACCATTTATTCATGCGTTTAGGTAGAGCTGTTAATGCATTGTGATTGCCTTGGTTAACTGGTTTAGGGTCTGGGGAAAAGTTTAATGGGAAACCCATTTGCAGGGAGAGCAAGGAGTGGGTCTGACGATTTCTTTCCATCTGGGTTAATGGCTGTGTAGCCTTTGAAAGTTCTTACAAAATGATAGACGAACAGCAATATCTCCATCTTTGAGAACTCGGATCCCGGGCAAACTCTCTGCCCTGCAGCGAATGGTAGGAAGGTGTAAGGAACAACATGCTTCCCTTCCTCTTGGAATCGTGAAGGCCTGAATTTCTCTGGCTCGGGGAAATACTCTTCTTTCATTTGCGTGCTATAAACTGTCCATAATATCTGTTCATTACAAACATGAATCCCAAAGTCGTTACTCTGGATTTGGGCTCAGTGATTTCACGAAAAGAAAAACGAAAATTAACTTAATAAGATTATAGAGAACTTATTAGAAATCGATAGAAACAGCTTACCTTCCATCCTTTTGGGATAGTATAACCCTTGTAATCAATATCCGTGATTGCCTCGCGAAAAGTTCCAAAAACTGGAGGAATCATGCGCAATGTTTCCTGAACGGATTGCCATGTATATGCCATATCTTTGAGATCTGTCCAGCTTATTTCTTCTCCATCCTTTTTATTCCTTATAATTTCCATTTGTTCTGGTATACACTTGTTGGGTATTAGTGACATAAGTATTATTATGAAGAAACTAGTGAGATTTGAGACTGACCACCTAAACAACTCAAAATATGTGTTATTTAACCTTACAGGCAGTTTCACATACCTTGAACTACTTTTTGGTAGCAATCAGGATTAGAAGAAAGGAGCTTAAAGAGCGAGGTAACTACAGAAACCGTGGTTTCAAACGATGCGATAAGCAAACCATTGAAGTTGTCGAGGATCTCCTTGTCGGCGAGGTGATTCCCGCTTCCATCTTTGAAGGTGATCAACAGAGAGAGTAAATCTTGATTGCTAGACCCTCTTCCAGAACGTAAATCAATTCTTCTCTTTTCTATTAGAGACGACAGAATTTCATCACTCCTGGAGTGTGCCTCAAGCGCTCTGCGAAAAAGAGTTCCTGGAAAGTCGATCGGAAGAGACAAACATCCAGCAATTACAGTTTCCATTAGCTGCTGGAGTCGCTTTTTCTCGCAGTGATCGTTAAGATCGAAGAAAAAGCTGGCTGCGACTGAAAAAAGAAGCTCTCTTGCCAAAGGAACCATGTTTAGTTGAGATTTTCCCTTCCATTTTTCGGCAATATGACTTTGGATTTGGAAACTCATTTTGGGCAAATAATTATGTAATGCTTGAGGGCCCATAAAGCGCGCAAGTGGGGTACGCAAGCGGAGATGCTCCTCTCCCCTTTTGATTGCCATGGATTCTTGCCCCACCAGTTTCATTATAGACTGGGGCCATGAAAACTCAACCAGCTTGTCTTCGTTCGACAGAACGAGGCGGTTTCCAGCCGGGCCATACAGTACTACCATGGGATGCCCCATTAGTGACGTTTTGAAAACATCACCGAATTTCTTTACTCTTTGATTGAAAAACTTTTCAAGCGTGCCTGAGCGGAGCGCCCGCAGGAATTGTATTGTCTCCCCAATTACAGGGAAGCCTAAGTTTCCAGGGGGAATTTTAAGCGAGGATTGGCGTCTCCAACGGTTCACAGACAGAAAAAGAACGCCCAGAGTTGCCGACAGGGCAATAGAAAGAATGCCCAAATTCGAAACACCACATCTTAAAAAGTTGAAAACATTCATTTCTAATACAAGAAGGGATTATGGCGGAGCAGAGAGATTATCACTAACTGAAGGAATGATAGAGGATACCACATGAATTGTATCCTCTACGACTCTTTTATAGAGGTATTATCACGGATTGAGGTGTGCTGTTTATGGCCATAATCAGTTCCAGATTCAGACTTATCCTTCATTTACATTAAAAAAAAATTTGGAATTGACTAAAGTTAGAATTTCAAGTCAAAATATATGGGTTGTGATGAGTTAGATAAGCTCTATGGAATGCGCTCTTGAAACTCTCAATCTACACCTTACACGCGTGCAAATCTGAACCACTTTAGCATATTCATGCGAAAGCGCCATGGTCGTTGCCCAAAATATTGAGAACTCTTTATTGTCATTACCCTTCGTTGTCCGACTTCAAAATTTTAGGTCCACAGGCTAAATTTTTATGTTAAACTTTCCTATTAGGGGAGATGTCCCATCCAACTTCATGTTCATTCTACCTCCCAAAAAAAAAATCACTTGGATCTTTTAAAAAGCTTTATTTTATCAAATAAAAAATTGCAAAAACATCAATCGCTGCTCATAATACAATGTGTAACTGACCAATGTAGATATAGTCAGCAACACATGCATTTGTATTTATAATTCAAGTCAACTTGTATAGAAAAGGCTCATTTACAATTAATTTAAAACTTTTATTGTTACAAATACCCCCACTTGCAAAAGATGTCACTCTCATTACATATTATTTTAATAAATACTCATACACACTTAATGGTGCTTTACATGACATAATCACAATATCCTATCAACTCTATGGGATTTTAAATGCATAGTTTTCCACACTCTCCTTGGTAGCTACATGTATTAACTTCATTTCCTATAGGTGCTTGCACAATTAAATACTTGTGTAACTCTCTCCAAATAAACATCAAATCCAGATATGATGCAAAATTTAGTCATAGCATCTTTAAAAACCTACATATTTGGCAGCTACAAATTCAAATGCTCAAACAAATTCATATTTGAAACACAACAACCAAATTGAATGCATTCAATTGTCAAATTTGAATTCCTAAATAAGAGGGGGAAAGCAGCTAGGGACATTCACAATTGCTATTTGTGAAGAATTATTCTCTGCAAACTTCAGAGCATCAACAAACATCCTCTGTACATTCCTCTACACATTCCTCCAATATCCCAAGTTTTAGGTTGGTACTTTTTACATTCTACTTATAGTTATTTTCATGAACTGTGCATTTAATATTTATCTTTACGTAGTGTCTTTTTATATGTTATAAGTAAATGAAGGTTTTTTTGGTGACAAATTTTTCCTTACAAACCCTGTTTACAAATTTAATAATTTGTGTGTTCATTTACTATTTTTGGTCATTTCTAAGGTTTTATATTTGTCATTTATTTCATAAAAGGCTCCTTTATATTTTGTGTCTCATGTTCTTTCTACAAATCGATAAAGGCAAGCTAAATCATCTATTAGACTCATTTTCTTTCAAAATAAGTGTACACATCAGCTTCTAGTTTCACTATATATGTATATATGTGTATATATGAGTGTGTTTGTGTGTGTGTGTGCGTGCGTGCGTGTGTGTGTGTATAAACTATTTGTTCATTTACTATTTTCATTTATTTCCTAGGGTTTATATTTATCATTTATATTATTTTCTCTTGTTCATTCAACAAATTGATATAAGCATGTTTAATCATCCATTAGACTCCTTTATATTCAATATAACTATACACATAAGTTGGCATTTTTATTACACATGTATATACATGTATATATATATTTGTGTCTATATACATGGATATATATGTGTAGACACTAAAAAATGCCTTAGGCCTACGACTACATTTTCATCATCAATCAAGATACCTAAAAAATGATTAAATGATTTGATCATTTAATTATAATCTAACATTGCATTTCCTCTAGTTGTTGACCTAGAAGAGGACAAGGATAAAAGCAAGAATGAGGACCAAGGTATATCAAAAAGGTCTCATGCCAACCTTAAGAGGAAAGTGCCTCCTACTACCTAGATGGTCCAAATCTTAAAGAGGGGGTTCAGAAAATGAATGACTTGGAAGTTGAGACTATAGAAACATTAAAGTCCAAAGTTTAGTTGTTGTTGGTGTTTTCTTTGGTCTTTTTGGGTCTTTTTTGTGGCCTTTGCTACCTTTTTTGGTGGATGTGTTTTTGTCATTTTGTTGTTGTCTTTACAACCTTTCTACTAATGGTGTCTTTGATGATCTTATCTTATCTATGTAAACATTGTGGTTTCGGGTTCCTATAAAACCTATTTTTTCCTCTTTCAAAAACATCACATTTCCTCTAAATTAATTAAATAGTTTTAAACATTTAATTAATTCATTCTCATTATTCTTCTAAAATTGGTTAATTAAGTAAATTACATTAATTTAGTTTAATTATGTCACTAATTAATTCTAATCTTTTCCTTTTTTAATTCAATAGGTTTCCTAAATTTATTTAATTACGTCATTTAAATTAAATCATATTCTCCCTATAACTAATTAATTCATATTCTTCCACATTTAATTAAATGAATAATATTTATTTAATTAATTATTTTCCCTTATCATCTAAGGTGCCTCCATAAATTAATTATTCTACCTTCTCATCTAAAGTGACTTCATAAATTGAATAATTCATTTTATTGATTTTGGAATCATATATACACAACTTCTTCCACAAAGAAAGGAATTAATTTTATAATTAATTCTTCTATTGGAGCACATATCTCCTACATTTTCAATCTAATATCTCATGCATAATTCTCTCCATTCCTAACTAACACTCTCTCAATGCACTCACCTAATTGATCTTTCATCTTCTTTTGACTCACACACTCTTTTAGTTACATCTCTTGACAAATTAATAAAATTAGCTAATCACTCAATCAATCTAACCAATTAAGTCACTTAACTATTCAATCAGATCCTCTCACTCAATCTGGACCATTCAAATGCAAATCAATCTCAATTTTAATCTATAAAGTTTCTATAAAAGAAGCTTTTGAATTTTATTCACGGGGAATCACAATCACAATCTTCAAATTTTTGTTGTCAAAATACTTACATGCTAATATTGCACACTCACAATTTGAGGGCATTGAGCCTTTTCAAGGAAAAGTGGAGAATAATAATGGAGAGGAGGAGTCAAAAAAGCATGGGAATTAGGTGATATGGTTCTTGTTATTGAATTTTTGTTATTGCTTTGTACTTCATTATTGATATGGGAAATCTTAGCATGATTTAGGAAGTTTGTGATTGTTTTCATTGTTATGCTTTCTTTATTCATGTTGATTTTCCCTTGTCATACTTGGTGAACCTGATGTGAAGTCGTAGGGTTCGAAAAAAATTCCTAGAAATTTTGATTTTTTCCAAAATAGGTACAAATCGAGGTATCTATAGCACGAAATGAGTCATCTAAGATTTTGTGATGCATCTAACATCGTGTGACACACATGACATTTTGTGAAACATTTGACATTCTATGATGCATCTGACATTGTGCAATGCATTTGACATCCTATGATGCATCTAAAATTTTGTGATGCATTTGACATTATGTGATCCATCTGACATTATATGATGCATCTGACATTCTGTGATGCATCTAGAATTATGTGATGCATCTATGGCTTCCTATGATACATCTGACTGGTGAAAATAATTTTTTGAATTATGAAATCTTGAGTTTTGATTTTAATAGTTAAAGTTTTTTATTACTAGTTCAGAGTTGACAATGTGTGATCTGCTAGAGTTAACCTAGTTTTTGTAGGACGATTGATAGAACTCAAAATACAAAATTTCAAACTTCTAACAAATGGGTTTGTAGGACTTTTTTTTACAGATGGATTTTGAAACTAATTTTCTATATAACTTAGATCACATTTCATTTGGTTCCTAAAATAAACAATTTCTTACTGTACTTGGTGCTTTTGCACACTTCTATTTAGATTAGATCCTAATTTAATAACAAGAGTATCCTCTTCCCTTGTGCACTTGTGTGATCCTGGGTATAACAAAAATTGTTATTAACTCTAGAGGGTCTACCTTGGTGGAAAAAAGTACTCACCCCAAGGGACAACCCAAGTGATAACAGGATAAAGCCAAGTCCTTCCAAACCGCTATAAAAATTTGTGATTGAAAGGAATGTTTGCAATTAATGGGACAACACATGATAGCTCTCTCCTAGTATCTTTAAAATACGTAAAACCCTTATTCTAAGGTTTGGGAGACCTCCTGAGGAAGTTTATCATCATATCCCATGAACCAAAAGCCCTTACTAGACACCTTTGTTATAGAAGCCTCACCTTCGGTCATTGCTTGGTATAGTGTAGGGTATAGTATCATGCTTGAAGATTACTCACTACTGGCTCCCTTGGGTAGAGATAGTCAATTCTTGGGAAGTCACTACCCAGGAATTCAAAGTTGGTGAGCCTGAGAAGTGAGTGCATTATAAGAGGGAGCCTATGCCACTGAAACTTCTAAGCTATTTTCTCTCAAGAAGGAAAAGTGTTTCGCAATGATCCAAGGGATTTCAATGAGCTATACCAAGTATACACTCCTTTTCTACTAAGACTTGTGCTTGTTTTTAGAATACCTTTTTGTTTTATCAATGAAATAAAGTGTCTTCTAATTGTCTTCAGTTTGGCCAAAATTTGATCAAATATGGACAATAGTTTATACCTAAATAATAAAAAATTACTGTCAGACTGAAACACATCTATAAAATTTTCTAAAACTTATAGAAAACCCAAATCTTATTTACAGTAAATTGCATTTGCCACATAAAAACCTACATTTGACATTTTGAGTTAGAACTATTTCAATAGAAAATGCATATGAAATTATGGGTCAAAATTTCTAAAACATGAAATGCATCTGATCATCTGAATGACATTTATAGTCTACAATGAGGCATCTTCTTGTCACAAAAAATTAAAAATATTTATTGTAGGATCCCATTTACCCTATGCTGTAAATTTGATCTACACCTATGACCTACTCATATTTAGGTTCATCCTTAGTATTCCTATTAGTTTCATCATTGCATTACTTAGATCATCCTTAGCATACTTAGGGAAATCTTTTTCCATCATACATTATAGACTGAGTGTAGATAAATTGTCTTACCTTGATTGAAAAAAGTGATTCAAATACAATTTCCTTTGACATATCATTTTACAATTTTTCCTTTGTAATCTTAGTGGAATGCCTCAAAATCACTAGGCTAGTTTGAACTCCACCTAGTCAACCTTTCACTTAGTTATTCTATTATTGATCCTAAAAAATCATTGACAATCCTAGTTGGAGCCTTGCATCAAATTTGCTCAATTAGTGACTCATCCCTTAGTTATCCAAAGATATTGACATATATTTTGCATTATACCCTTGTCTTTGCATGTCATAATTTATGCCAAAAAATCCAAAACAAAACATAACTTAGGTTGCATAACTTAGACTTAAGTCACCCTTTTTTCATTGTCTTACCTTAGACATCGTGTCACGTACATTAGTCATACTCCAACTTTCATTGTAACCTCACAACCATGTCTTATATTCACCTTGATATGCTTACTAGTCAAGTTGAATACCAATTTATCCATAATGGTCAAGCCCAACAATCCATAGAATTCAAGAGACAATGGATTAATTCTCTATCCTAATCACCCACAACCCATAGTCAACCACCCATCTATCCTTCTTACCAACAACTCATAAAACCTAGTCTTCTATCCATCTACCCTCACTATAAAGATTCCTTTAGCACAATCCATGGCATTAATCCACAACAAACATCCACTTATCACCCTTATCCTAACCTTGACAAGGGAAACCAACTTTCCACTAATCCCTTCCAAACCTCCACGTCTTATTCTAGTCTACCATTCATTAATCCATACCAACACTTGAAATCCTATCATAGTCCATCATCCACTAATTTATTTCTATTCACTCCATCCCAAGCTACATTTAGTCATGAAAATACATTTGGTCATGGTCTCCAAAAACACATCCCATTTCCTATACTTGAGGATACATGTCAAATAGAAAGTCCAAAGCATGACATCATAACTTCACTTTCATGTCAAGATAGAAGTAGACCATCCCACAAACCAATGTTTAAGTCCATCCAAGAAGTCCTTCTAGATAATCATGGCATCCCAAATACACCTATCCTTAATCAAGATTCCATTCTTAACTATATCATTCAATACAAACCCATCTTTGATCAAGGCACTACTATTACGAAAGAAGGCCAGCATGATCGACTCCTTGACCTTTATGTCATTCATGATCAAACACTTAAAAATGATTATATCCCAAGCTCCAAATATTGACACTTGCATCCTTAGGACACATGGATAATTAAAAAAGTGACATAGAGAACATTCAAGAACATAAAAAGGCTACTATGGATCAAGATGAACATAAGGAAGCTATCATTTTCAAAGTCAAAGATGAAGGAACAAAATATATTATTGATCAAATTGATGTCTTAAGGGACCAAGAAGACACAAGCATGAAATTTTTTTTGATACCAAAATATCTTATCAACTAGGATCAACCACTTTTGGGTATGTGCAAGATCATCATGGAAAAAATAGGCCCTTAAGTGGCAAAAAATTCAGAAAAATCAGAGTTAGGAAACTTGATGTAAAAATTTGAATAAATTATCTATTTTATTTCAAAAATGTGTAAGAATAGAATTTTTATCAAATTTAATGTAGTTTCTAAACTACTAGGTATGTTTAAAAAAAAAATCTATTTGGTGAAAATTTGAAATTTCAATGCAGTGGTACTTAAATTTCAGGGAAAAAATATAAAGTAGGTGTCTGTCTGACCACCCTAACCACAATAAAATAATAATATTTTTTTATAATATTTTAGATATATGTAGAGGACTTATGCCCCGATGTGATGCATATCTTTTTATAATTTTTTTCAAAGTAAATAATTAATTATGAATTTTTTAGTACAACTTTTAAAAAAATATAAAAACTCATATGTCTGACCACCTTAACTTGGTCAAAACTTCATGAAATTCAAATTTTCTTTTTTTAATCCTATAGTATGCAAATCATAGAATGTGACACATGTTTTGGATTCAAAAAGTGTGATACTGTTTGAAACCTATAGACGTTTTTCAATCAGCCTATCAAATCAAGACTTTAGTTGTAATTTGAATAGAAAATGAATAATAAATACTTATTCAATTTAAAGTAAAACATAATTTATATTGGTGGAAAGCTAAGAATCTCCTTTAAAAACCCTTTTCATTTCATCAATTTTGGGTAAAAAAATAGTCGTCAGCCACATACCCATCATATTGCCACTTTTTGGTCCATCATGATGTTGCACATACCCTTTTGTTAAATCAAGCTTTATTATAAAGGGAAATATTTCAAGAAACAATTTCTACAATGATGGGTTCACATCTTGCTTCCAAAATGCAAATTACCCCATCACAAAGAGAATATGTCAAAGCATTCCATATCAAGGAAAAGTACTAGGATTGCATGAGTAGGGAATTCGAAAACTAATACAGTTTCAATAAAATCCTAGATATCAAGGTCTTGGCTATTCTTTAGCTAGAGAATCAAATTATGTTATTGGTACCTCCTCGATATTGGGGACAAATTTATTAGATACATACATCAAAATGGGGTCCATGAGTAGTTCTTACCATGGGTGAGGCCACAATAGTGGTTTACAATTGAAGTGAGGAAGGAAAACTCACAAAAAATGATTTTAGGGGTTCGTACGAACCTATTGGTTCGACCGAACCCATTAGGGGTTCACTAGAACCTAGGTTCGTGCGAACCCCCCTAATACTTTCCCACCAAAAAAAGCAATCAAAACCCCTTATAGAAGGGGGTTTGAATTAACCCTAGTTTTAATGAACCCCTAGGGGTTTGCTCGAACCCATAGGGGGTTTGTTCAAACCCCCCTTTTCCTCATCCCCTCCCAGAGACACAAAAAAACCCTGAATTTTGGCACTTCAGAGGTCAGATTGAGGATGAAAATGGAGGAATCTTCACAAACCCAACTTGAATCAAGTATTCCTAAGAACAATCTATCCAATGAATATAATTTTAATATGTTTTGGTTTGATTATGTATTTGTTTTTTAGTTTTATTAAACATAGGTTTTTCATCGAAAATGAAGGTCTCTATTTTCCACATGTGAAAAAATAGTAGATTATCAAAAAAAAAAATTAAAAAATTATGAGTGCACTAGATATTGATGTCTTTGATCTAACAAAAACAATAAAATTGAATTTTGATATATACAAAAAGTGTTATGCATTATACGGTTGCACTATGTCTAAATTGTAATTGGCTTGACTTCGAAACTTGATTAAATAAAAAATATTTATTAAAAAAATTTCTAACCAAGTGTAAGCACTAGATATCAAAGTTTTGAATCTAAATCTGAAAGAATTGGAATTTTATCCTTCATGAAAAAAAAGTTATGTGTTATACAGTGTGCGTCACTTTTTAAAAATGCTATTTTTTGAAAAAAATGAGTTTTCATGGGAGATGGTAAAAGAAGTGCAATCTGATTCCAAAAATTTTGAAAAAAATATTTTTAGAATCTACAGATAAAACGTGACACGACTCTAGTTTTCATGATCTTCAAATTCTTCATGGTTTAGCCGCTATAGGTGCCCAAATGTGAAGATTTAGTTTTAAAAAAATAATTTCAATGTCCAGTTTGGCCAAAAATTGTAAACCACTATTGTGGGATCACCCTTTTAAGGTTTTTCTTGTTGATATCACTCTAATTTTCAATTATTTTTCTTTATTGTTCAATAACTAATATGAATTTTTATTTTTTTCATTAACTATTGTCCATTTATGTTCATTGTATTATATTTTATTGTTGTCTCAGGCATGTAAAATGGCTAGGAGGTTGTAAAGAGCATGTCAAATTGTAAGCTGAAAATTTAGGTAAAGTATTTCAAGAATTTATTTTGGTTGTGACCTAGTAGACATTGTGTTCAATTATAATTTTCATTTTTCCTATTCATTGTAAACTTACACTTACAATTTACAATTAGATTGATTTCCAAGTGTAGGTGTTGAAAACATTATAATTTCAAATATATTAATTTATGGATATGTTTCATATACATATACACACACATTCATTTAATTTATGGATTTGATGCAATAATATGTGTTGAATAATTTAAAATTTCAATTACATTAAATTTCTTAATTTCCATTTAAATTTTCAAACACAGAAATATATTGATGTATACTTATATAGATGTATAGTTATATACAGATGTATACATATACACATATATGTATGCACACACACACACACACACACACACATACATATGTATAAATTTATATGTATGCATATAAAAAATTGTGTGTGTGTGTGTGTGTATATAATTTCAATTACATTATTTTTTTTTGGTATGTGTAGGATTATGATGGGCCAAAAAGTGGCAACATGATGGGTATGTGGCTACGAATTTTTTTTACCCAAACTTGATGAAATGTAAAGGGTTTTTAAAGGAAATTCTCAGCTTTCCACGAATATAAATTATGCTTTACTTTGAATTTAGGGTATGTGCAGGATCATGATGGGCCAAAAAGTGGCAATATTATGGGTATTTGTAGGGTATGTGGCTAACGACCTTTTTTTTACCAAAAATTGATGAAATGAAAAGGGTTTTTAGAGGAGATTCTCAAATTTCCACCAATATAAATTATGCTTTAATTTGAATTTAATAAATAATTATTATTCATTTTCTATTAGAATTACGACTAAAGTCCTAATCGATAGGTTGATTGAAAAATATCTATAACTTTCAAACAATATCACATTTTTGAATCAAAACATGTGTCACATTCTATACTTCACATACTATAGGATTAAAAAAGAAATTAAATTTCATGAATTTTTGACCAGTTAAGGTGGTCAAACACACTGAGTTTTATATTTTAAAAGTATAAAAAAATAAATTACTTGGGAAAAATTACAAAAAAATATGCATCACATCCAAACATGAGTCCTCTTATATATAAAATATTATAAAAAATATTATCATTTTATTATGGTTAGGATGGTGGATAGACACCTTCTTATTTTTCTGAAATTTAATTACTCTTGCATTGAAATTTCAATTTTTCACCAAATAGATTTTTTTTTTTTATAAA
This sequence comes from Sequoia sempervirens, assembly GCA_007258455.2. NCBI lineage: Eukaryota > Viridiplantae > Streptophyta > Pinopsida > Cupressales > Cupressaceae > Sequoia > Sequoia sempervirens. The sequence goes on along the minus strand of VDFB02274714.1, from coordinate 28,686,954 downwards.
TAAACTAGTAGTTTAGAAACTACATTCAATTTTCTATAGATTCTATTCTTACATATTTTTGAAATAATATAGATAACTTATTCAATTTTATGTCAAGTTTCCTAACGATTTTTCTAAATTTTTTGCCACTTAAGGGCCTATTTTTTCCATGATGATCTTGCATACCCTTTAATAAGTAATTATTATTCATATTTCAATTATGACTAAAGTCTTTGATGATAGACTCCTTGAAAAACATCTATAGCTTTCAAATTGTATCACATTTTTTGAATCCATAATGTGTGTCACATACTATAGGATTACAAAAGGAAAAAATGAATTTCATTAAGTTTTGACCAAGTTAAGGTGGTCAGACATACAAGTTTTTTTATATTTTTTAAAAGTTGTAATAAAAAAATCATAATTAATTATTTACTTGGAAAAAAATTACAAAAAAATATGCATCACATCGGGACATGAGTTCTCTAATTATATCCAAAATCTTATAAAAAAATATTATCATTTTATTATGGTTAGGATGGTTAGACAGACACCTACTTCTTATTTTTTTCTTAAAATTTAAGTACTACTGCATTGAAATTTCAAATTTTCATCAAAAATATTTTTTATTTTTTAGAAAAACCTAGTAGTTTAGAAACTAAATTCAATTTTCTACAAATTCTATTCTTACATATTTTTGAGATAATATAGATAACTTATTCAAATTTTTATGTCAAGTTGCCTAAGTCTGATTTTTCTAATTTTTTTGCCACTTAAGGGCCTATTTTTTCAATGATGATCCTAGACATACCCTTTTAATTTTCATTTAAATTTTAAATATACATATATATGTATGCATATGCATATAAATATAGACATATATGTATACCTACATATGTATATGTATACATATATATTGAGTGGAATCAACCCAACATCTTATAAAGCCACATTATAACTACAATATGGAACTCTAGAAGACATAAACGAGATCGAGTCCCTTGGAAATAAATTACATAGGAAAAGGAAAGCCTCAAAAAATATAATAGTAACAAGAGAAGAAAGAATAAAGGAGACAAAAGGATAGGATTTTTTTAATTCTCATAAACAACCCAAGCCTTGCACAACAAAAAGGTTCATCTGCACCCTATATATGAAATAATTCTCGATAAAATATTAGGTTCTAACTATTGAACAAATAGCCTTGTTTATTTCGTCATAAACAAAAGCTCTCATAAGGAATTATACAAAGAAGGTGCATGATCCGAATTTCTCATGTGCATTTTCAACAATGTTAGTCAAATGAATACAAAAAACACATATCCAAAAAAAAAAATAGTTAGATGAATACAATCAACACAAAACTAATTTGGAATCACAAAAATCTTTATACTACAACATTCGTAGAAATCTCTCAATGTTCCTATAATAGATCTGCTATTTTTTTGTTGTAAAAGCATAAATCCTTAACTTGGACAACTGTCAAAACATGCCTAGGAATAACCTCCTCTAAAATAGTAATTTTATCCAATATTTAGAGGCAATCCTAAGATTTCCTTCCCTTGTTTCCCATTAAATAACCTCCTTTTGAAATTCTTAGAAAATCCCACTGTTGAAATAAATATTTATTACATCAACAAATTTATCATGCTTTTTAGAAGGTCCATTAAACACAATGCAACTCAATGTATATATATCTATGTCTATATCAATATATATGTATGTCTTTATATATATGTATGTATAGATTTGTCTGAGTACACACACACACACACACACACACACACATATATATATATATCAACTCAATGTAATACATACATACATACATACATATATATATATATATATATATATACATACATACACATATATACATATATACTCACACATACACATATATACAAATTTATACATGTCAATATTTGAGTACAGTAATAATAGATCAGATCTATAAATTAATCTCCAAAGCTTAATCACTAAACACCACTATGCATTGACTTCAATCAACAAAAATGATAGCATCAAACATGAAATATATATTCAAAGTTGGAAAATTCCAATACTATAAAGTCAGAAAAAAATGATTAAGAAAAAGTTCTAAAGAAGAAAAAGAGTCTTCAATTTTACAAAAAACACACTAGCACACATCAAAGTCAAAAAGTTCACAAAAAAAAATCCTAATTAGACATCCATAGATCTAATTAAGAAGTGGTTCATCCTTGGGTGTCAACTGACTTCGCATCAATAGGAGAAGATGTTAAGGATTGCAGATTGTTTTGTATAGAACTTGCTATAAAAGCAAGCAATGCCTAATTTTCCTCTAGGCTAAGTTGTAACTATTGAGAGTAGCCTATAGAAGACCTATTCCGTAGGATGCTGGAGATAAACTATTAATCATGTCACTTAAAACTGGATGTTGAGTTGGAAGAGGAGTACTAAGAGTACTCTTACTTTTATTTCTTTCTCCCCTATCCACCTTCTTTTGGTTCCCTTCAACTATCGAGCAATCTTTGCTTGCTCCCTTTCAATCTCCCTTTGTTATCACTGCCTGAGCTTCTCCTCTACAATTTGTTATTTTTTTGCAACATGCTCCAATCTATTTGCCTCCCTCTATGTCAGGTTTGCTTCTCTTTATACCTTCTTTTCTACCATTTGCTCCATTTTCCTTTGTTACAATTCTTGGTTTCTTCATTTTTGTGCATCTTGTTCATTCAACAAATTGAAAATATCATCTAATGTCAAATTTTGAGATTGTCTACTTAGGAGTAGGACCCCATTGCAACCTCTATTTGATGATTGGTGCACACTTTGTGTTGGGAGTTGCAAAAATATGCTTCTCATACCTACTAGTTGTTGTTCATTGACTTGTGTGCATGGCACATAGTCAAATTCTTCATTGCTTGAGTCATTACCTTCCACTCCATCTGCTTCATCATTTGCATCCCAATTTCTCCCAGTCATGAAGTAATGGAATACCTCTTCTGGATCAACATGTGGTGGTAATGGCATGGATAGTCCTTCATCCCCTTAACTAAAATTGACGAGGGAGAAAACTCGAGACACAAAACAATACTCACAGAATAGAGAATAATATTTTATTTAAAAATAAGGAACTCTTACATGTAGAGGATCTCAAATCCTCGAGCTCTATGATACATGCAAGCTGTAGAAAATTACACAAATTTCATAAAACTATCCAAATTCCCCTTTCACAACATCCAAACTCCCTTCCTCCAAAAAGCTCCCAAAAAATAAAAAGCTAGCCCATAAGTAGCCCACTTTTTGGTTTGGAGCCAAAAACAACATTTGAGTTATGAGTTTTGGTGGTTTAGCACCAAAAGTTACAATTTGAAATTCAAAATTTGAGTCCTAATTAAAAAATTGGCAATTTTCCAAAAACCGGCCAACTTCCGGAAGCCATAACTTTTAATTTGGGTCTCTGTTTGTACCGTTGGAAAGGTCTCAAAGTGAAGAACATGCTAAAAATTGGCTTTTCCAGTTCTAACAATTTTTGGACATGTATGGGACCATTTAGTGCCTCAAACTAGACTCAAAAGGTTTTTCAAGGAAAAAAAACAAAAACTGAAACTTGAATAACTTTCAAACCGTTAATGATCCTGACCCGATTCTTTTGAAAAAGTGCTTATTTTTCTTTCTTGAACCTTCCCATAAATTTTTGTCTTCCCACGCCTTCAAATTCACACCTGCCAAAAATAGCAGTTGAGCAAAAAAAGAAAAACAACAGTTTTGAAAGTTGGGAACTCTTATTCAACGAAAAGGGTATCCAAAAATGCAAAAAAATCTAAAAAAGAAAACAAAAGGAACATAAATAGAAATCATATTTTTGGGTGATGCAAGATTGCCCTCACACCACTGGATGCTCCTGCATTAGACACCCAGGGTAATTTGAGAAGTGACCCCATCACGTCTTAGATGGTTGAGGAAAACCCAAACGGTCAACCTTTTCCTTAGACAACCAAGATGAATCTTCCATAGGACTTCCTCTCCACTTCACTAGATATTCTTCATACTTCCTATTTCTGGTACTCCTTCCCACACGGCTATCTAGGATTTCTTCAATCTCCTTCTTTGAAGTAGGTACTGGATTGCCACACTGTTCCATTGTTGGTACTTCCTCTGTGCCACCTTCATGACACTATCAAATTTAAAATATTGAACATAGGGGAAATGTTGAATCCATTTGAAAACTCTACCTCATATGCATTCCTTGATTCATTCCTCTTCAAAATTTTGTAGTGATCGAACTTCTTCATCTTCAATTTTTTATAGGTTCCCATTGGAAACCTTTCTTTCCTCAAGTGGACCATCACTTCATCACCAATTTGAAACTCCTTATACCTCCTTTTCTGATCTTCCTTAGCCTTATACTATATATTCATCTTGTTAATGTGTTCTCTTACCTCTTCATGTACATTCTTGATGTGCTCTACAAAGTCTTCGGCTTCAACACTATTCTTCTTCTCCTAGTCCATCTTTCTCAATTCTAGAGTAGTTCTTGGACTACCTCCATACACAATTTGGAATGGTGATCTTCTTGTAGTCCTATTAACAAAATTTTTGTAAGAAAATTTTGTCTGGGGTAAGATCAAGTCCCATCCCTTGGGTTTATCTCCTACCAAGCATCTTAGTAGGTTACTCAGACTTTTGTTTACAACGTCAGTCTACCCATCAGTTTGTGGATGGTGTGCAGAACTAAACTTCAACTCTATTTTCAACTTTTTCCACAAGGTCCTTCAGAAGTATCGCAAACTTGGTATCATGATATGAGACTATACTCTCTGGTAGACCATGTAGTCTCACCACTTCTTTGAAGAACAAGTCAGCAATGTGGACTACATCATGGGTCTTCTGGCATGGGATGAAATGTGCCATCTTTGAAAACCTATCAACTACCACAAATACTGAATCATTCCTTCTTTGTGTCCTTGGAAAACCAAGAACAAATTCCATACTTATATCTTCCCAAGGCCTCTTTGGTTCAACTAAGTGCTGATACAACCGAGTATTTTGGCTTGCTCCTTTAGCCATTTGACATACCCTGCAACTTTGCACAAACTTCTTCACATCTTGTGATAATTGAGGCCAATAATAATGCTCACTAATAATGGCAATAGTCTTATCCCAACCAAAATGTCCTAGAATTCCTCCACTATGATTCTCCTTTATCAAGTTCTCCCTCGTGGAACTCCTCGAAATGCACAATTGACTTCCCTTAAACAACATGCCATCTTGAATTATGAAATCTAGCCACTTTGTCCTATCAACTGTGACAAGCTCCTTGCAAGCTTTCCAAGCTTATGCAAAATCAGGATCTTTAGGGTACCATGTCTTGAGTTCATTGAACCCAACCACTTCAATCTACATCATTTTCAACAATTTTTTCCTCCTAGTTAACACATCTGCAACCCTATTCAACTTCCCACTCCTATGCTTTAAAACAAAGTTATAACTTTGAAAAAATTCTACTCATTTCATATACCTTTGATTTATTTTCCCTTGACTATTCATATACTATAATGCTTGATGATTAGTAAGAAAAAAAATTTCTTCGCTAACAAATAATGTCTCCATTTCTTTGATGCTTGAACCATTGCATAGAATTCTTGATCATATATAGAGTACTTTCTCTTTGCATCATTTAAATTTTCACTGAAATAGGAAATGGGCTTACCTTCTTGGCTCATCACTGCTCCAATGGCACAACCACTGGTATCACAATCCACTTGAAACACCTTATTGAAATTTGGGAGGGCTAAAACTAGTTGCTCTGTCACCTTTTCACTGAAATAGGAAATGGGCTTACCTTCTTGGCTCATCACTGCTCCAATGGCACAACCACTGGTATCACAATCCACTTGAAACACCTTATTAAAATTTGGGAGGGCTAAAACTAGTTGCTCTGTCACCTTCTGAGTATGTGCAAGATCATCATGGAAAAAACAGGCCCTTAAGTGGCAAAAAATTTAGAAAAATCAGTGTTAGGCAACTTGATGTAAAAATTTGAATAAGTTATCTATATTATTTCAAAAATATGTAAGAATAGAATCATATAAAATTGAATGTAGTTTCTAAACTACTAGGTTTATTAAAAATAAATAAAATATATTTGAAAATTTGAAATTTCAATGCAGTAGTACTTAAATTTCAGGGAAAAAATAAGAAGTAGGTGTCTATCTGACCACCCTAACCATAATAAAATGATAATATTTTTTTATAAAATTTTATATATAAGTATGGGACTCATGTCTGGATGTGATGCATAGTTTTTTGTAATATTTTTCCAAGTAAATAATTAATTATGATTTTTTATTACAACTTTTTAAAAATATAAAAAATCATAGGTTTGACCACCTTAACTTGGTCAAGACTTCATGAAATTTAATTTTTCTTTGTTTAATCCTATAGTATGTGAAGCATAGAATGTGACGCATATTTCGTATTCAAAAAATGTGATACTGTTTGAAAGTTATAGATTTTTTTCAATCAGCCTATTGATCAAGACTTTAGTCGTAATTCTAATAGAAAATAAATAATAATTATTTATTAAATTCAAATTAAAGCATAATTTATATTGGTGGAAATTTGAGAATATCTTCTAAAAACCCTTTTCATTTCATCAATTTTGGATAATTTTTTTTTTTCAGCCACATACCCTACAAATACCCATAATATTGTCACTTTTTGGCCCATCATGATCTTGCACATACCCTTCTGCTTCAACAAATCAAAACTCTTCGCTGCTCCAATGCTCCACTTGAACTCTTTTCTATCCCTTCTCATTGTTTCAGTCAAGGGTACAAAAATACTACTGAAGTTTCTAATGAACTTTCTATAAAAGCTGGCTAAACCATGGAAAGATCTCACTTCAGTAGCAGTTCTTAGGGTATGCCATTCTATAATAGCCTTCACCTTCTTTGAGTCCATCTTCAGACCTTCTACCAAGACAATAAACCCCAAGTACACTAATTCCTTCTTCACAAAACTACACTTCTTTAGATTAATCAACAATTTCTCTATTCTCAACTTCTCAAAAGCTCCACAAATATGGATTAAATCCTCATCCAAAGTTTTACTAAAAATAAAAAATATCATCTAGATATACAATAACAACACTTTTGAGAATCTCTTTCAGTACCTCGTTCATGAGCCACATGAATGTGCTCAATGTGTTGGTTAGCCCAAAGGGCATGACTAACCACTTGTACAGGCCCTCTTTGGTCTTAAAGGCAGTCTTCCATTCATCCCCCTCACAAATTTGAATCTGGGGATATCTTCTCTTTAGATCAATCTTTGTGAAGTAGTGTGCTCCACTCAAACAGTCCATCAGGTCATCCATCCTTGGTAGGGGAAATCTGTACTTGATAGTTATCTTGTTGTTGGCCCGAGAGTCTATACACATCCTCCACTCCCCATCCTTCTTTGGTGCTTGTACTACAGGTAATGCACATGGGCTCAAACGCTCTCGAATCAAACCCTTTCTCAACAACTCCTGAACTTTTCTATTCAACTCTTTATTTTCTATAGGAGTTATTCTATGAGTTGCCTTATTTGGAAAAATGGCTCTAGGGATCAAGTCAATCTGATGACTGCTCTTCCTCATTGGTGGTAAACCCTCAAGTATGTTATCACAAATAATCTCTTGAAACTCATCCAATACTCCAGAAACTTATATTGGCACCTTCTCACTATCTTCCTTTTTCCATTCTAGGAATCAATGTATAACACATATGCTCATGCTTCATTCCTTGCAAAAATTTCCTTCCATCAACAAAACAAATTCTAGCACTACTGCATACCTTTTCTTCATCCTTCTTCAAGGGTTTCAACTTATGGCAGACTCCATCCTTCATCAAGGAATAAGTGTTTGCATGGCCATCATGTACAACTCACCTATCAAATTGCCACGACCTCCCTAGCAACATGTGACATGCATCCATGGGGATGATATCATAGAGTAGCTCATCACAATAGCTTCCCATCTTGAACTTCACCAGGCATTGCTCATTGACCAAAACTTTGTGGTCTTTCTGCAACTAGGAAATCTAATATGGATGTAGATTCCTTTCCCTTTTCAGCTTCAACTTTGTAACCATCTCTTCTAACACCATATTATCAGTGCTCCCACTGTCAATAATGACATCACAATATTTGTATTCACACTTGCACCTTGTACAAAACAGATTCTTCCTCTGTTCTGGCTCCTTCTCCTCAGTCACCAGGGCTCTTCTAACCACTAGGGCTTCTCCCCTTTCTGCATCATCTGAATGCTCAGATTGAGCCTCCTCATCTACATGTGCAACCCTTCCATGACCTTCCATCCTTCTGTCTATCCTTCCTTGGTGTTTTGAAAATTCATAGGATCGATGCCCTTCTTCACCACAATGGAAATGAGTTCCTCTAAAACCACCTCTTCTGGGTCCTAGCCTAGATCTTCCTCATCCTCTACCTCTTTGATCACCCCTATTTTGATCACGAGGGCAATAGAAGTTATCATTCTTTTGGCTTCAACCTGTATCCACATCTTCATTTTTCTTTCATCCTCATTTTGGCTCCCAAAAGATCTTCCACTACCCTTTCCACTTTGACCTCCTCGTCCTTTTTTCTTGCTTTCAAATCTTTTGTTCAGCTTCTCCTCAACTTCCAATGAAAATTGGTATGCATCCTTAATGGTGGTCATTCTGACCAAGTTTAGCTCCTCTTGAATGCTCGGTCGTAACCCATTAAGATAACATGCTACCTTCTCCTTATTGGCCTCTACATGGCCTATTCTGATGATCATCTTGTGAAAATATTTTGTGTATTCTTTCACATATCTACTTCCTTGCTTCAACCCTTGAAATTTCTTCAACAGATCTAACTTGTAGTCCACTGGTATGAACTACTTCTTCAGTTTCTCCACCATGCGATCCCAACTATTGATCTTTCCTTTCCCTCTTCGATTTCTCTCCAACTAGACATCTTTCCACCAGATATTGGCATGCCCCTTCAGCTTCATTTTTGCAAACTTAACCCAATCTGGATCCTCTACTTCTTCATACTCAAAATACTCTTCTAGGTTCAGACTTCTAGAATAACTAGGGACTTCTATTCTCGATCTTTTTTTATCTTCGAATGGCCCTGATTAACTGCATCTGATCTTGATCAATCTCTTCTTCTTCCTCTTCTACTTTTGAATCTTCCACCTCTTCTTCATCCTCACTTTCTCCTCCCCTTCCTTAGTTTAACCCTCTTCTCACCTATTCCTACAATGCATCAATTTGTCTCTGGAGGGCTCTTAAACCCTTGACGGCCACTGGATCTCTTCCACTAGCATTTCTACCACCTCTACCACCTCTGGCAGCACCACACCTACCAGGAATCACTCTTGGAGGCATCCTAAATACCTCAAACCTACAACCATGGTCCTAGTGTGAACTACCTCACGATCGGAGATCTGTCCACATGCTCAAGAAAACCTTGCTCTGATACCACCTAACGAAGGAGAAAACCCGAAAAACAAAACAATACTCACAAAATAGAGAATAATATTTTATTTAAAAATAAAAAACTCTTACATGCAGATGATCTCAAATCCTTGAGCTCTGTGATACATGCAAGCTGCAGAAAATTACAGAAATTTCAAAAAACTAACCAAGTTCCCCTTTTGCAACATGTGAACTCCCTTCAAAAAGCTCCCAAAAAATTAGAAACTAGCCCATAAATAGCCCCCTTTTTGGTTTGGAGCTAAAAAAAAACATTCGAGTTATGATTTTTGGCGGTTTAGCACCAAAAGTTACAATTTGAAATTAAAAAATTGACTCCTAATTCAAAAATTGGCAATTTTTCAAAAATTGACAATTTTCCAAAAATTGGCAATTTTAAAAAAATCGAGCAACTTCCAGAAGCCATAACTTTTGATCTGAGACTTTGTTTTTCAAATTTTTTGCACCATTAGAAAGGTCTCAGAGTGAATCTACGCACTAAGAATTGGATTTTCCAATTCTAACGATTTCTAGACCTGTACGGGACCATTTAGTGCCTCAAATTGGACTCAGAAGGTTGTTTAGGGTAAAAACCAAAATTGAAACTTTAGTAACTTTCAAACCATGAATGATCTTGGCCTAATTATTTCACCAAAGTGCTTATTTTTCCATCTTGAACCTTCCCATAAATTTTTTTCTTCTCACGCCTTTAAATTCACATTGCTAAAAATAACAGTTGAGCAGAAAAAAGTAGAAAAGTAGTTCTTAAAGTTGGGAACTCTTATTCGACAAAAAGGGTATCCAAAAATGCAAAAAAATATACAAAAGGAAAACAAAAGGAACATAAATGGAAACCATATTTTTGGGTGATGCAAGATTTCCCTCACACCAGTGGATGCTCCTGCATGAAAAATTCAGATGCACTCCTAGGTTTAAAGCTGTATCTTGAAATTTAGATGGTAGGTTGAGACTCTCTTCATTTTTTGCTATCTGATTACATGTTGTTTGAACTATAGGTTCTTTAATTTTTTCTGCCTTAATATTTTCTATACAATATCCTTCTTCTTCATTTTTTGGAATTAGGGGATTGCTTGCAGTAAATTTTTTCACAAACTATCCAATCCATTCCTTATTCCAACTAGCTATCCTCAAGCAAGTGTTTGCTACCATGAATTGCGCCTCATCCTCAACTATCTCACCCTCTTTTTCTTCTCCCAAAGTGATTCCTTCATCTTCAACCATGAAAGCTTCGGTTGGACCCATACACAAGTCAAGTGCATGTTGATCTAATGACCAAATTTTCATTCTTCTAAAACCACTTGCAAAATTATTAGGATTCAAATCTTGTGCAAAAGCTTTGTTGGCAAGTGTTTCCAACTCTTCCATTCCAATGTCAAGTTGAGGATGTGTAGAGAGTCATATACTCCTATGATATTTGAAGTATTTTGTAATGGTGAGATTAAATGAACATGAAGGGGCTACAATTTTTGGTTGCAATGTGCTAGAAGTGTGAGCAAATCTATTCCCACAATCTTTGCTTCTTCGGTTGTTTTGAATCCCACATGGCTGCCATGACCATCAAAGATGAGACAATATCTATTTTTTGGTGTCACCCCTCTTGGGAAACTTCTTGCAAAGTTTTTTAACCAATCCACAAATAATTCTTTTGTCATCCAACCATGCTCTTGGATTTCCATTCATTCCCTTGGCTCATAGTTAATAATATAGTTCTTAATGTGCCTTTTGGACTTGAACAAATAGTAACTAGGTATAGCTTGACCTGCTACACTAAAAAAAGTTAAAACAAAGATCCATTCTATACTTTTAGAGATTAATTATGGAACAAATTTGATGCCTTTATTTACAATAAGGGTATGTGCAGGATCATTATGGAAAAAACAGGCCCTTAAGTGGCAAAAAATTCAGAAAAATCAGAGTTAGGCAACTTGACGTAAAAATTTGAATAAGTTGTCTATATTATTTCAAAAATATGTAAGAATATAATTTGTATCAAATTGAATGTAGTTTGTAAACTACTAGGTTTTTTTTTTTAAAAAAAAATCTATTTCGTGAAAATTTGAAATTTCAATGCAGTAGTACTTAAATTTCAAGGGAAAAATAAGAAGTAGGTGTTTGTTTGACCACCCTAACCACAATAAAATGATAATATTTTTTATAATATTTTAGATATAAGTAAAGGACTCATGTCTAGATGTGATGCATATTTTTTGTAATTTTTTTCCAAGTAAATAATTAATTATGATTTTTTTATTACAACTTTTGAAAAATATAAAAAATAGTATGTCTGACCACCTTAACATGGTCAAAACTTCATGAAATTCAATTTTTATTTTTTTAATCCTATATTATGCAAATCATAGAATGTGGTGCATTTTTTGGATTCGAAAAATGTGATACTGTTTGAAAGTTATAGATGTTTTTCAATCAACCTATCAATCAGGACTTCAGTCGTAATTCAAATAGAAAATGAATAATAATTATTTATTAAATTCAAAGTAAAGCATAATTTACATTGGTGGAAAGTTAAGAATATCCTTTAAAAAACTTTTTCATTTCATCAATTTTGGGTAAAAAAATAGTTGTCATCCACATACCCTACAAATACCTATAATATTGCCACTTTTTGGCCCATCATGATCCTGCACATACTCATAAATCTCATTACACAATTTATGTCAGCCTACACACTTGTTTCATCTTAGTTCCATATTTTTTTTGGCCCATAATTGTGTTTGTTATATAATTCCTCCAAGATTTCATAGAGGGAAGAAACTATTTTAGGGTGTAGCATTATAGCTCAGTCTATGTGCACTCCTTTTGGTGTTCAAATTTTTAGATTAGAATGCCTTTGCTAAAATCCAACCCACCATGACCTCCCTGGTATCCCATTTGTAAATGGGTTATGCCTCATTCCAACCATTTGGGCCACCATTGACTTAAGTTGCGAGATTTGAAGGCCATGACCAATATTATCCATTTATTTATACCACTACACTATTTCAACTTCATCATTAGATATGATTGTTCGTGGCCCCTTCCTTTTTGTGGATATCACACCATTGATCCATGCCATCAAAATGCTAGGCATTATTCCCCATTTGATCACTGAACCTTTCATTAACATTTGATTTTCCTCAACATTTGTAATTTTTTTTCCCATGTGATGCATAGTCCAATTTTCTATGGAAAGATCTAGGGATCTCTTATGGTCAGTAGCTAGCTCTTGAACATGCACAAGCGGTTCTATTTCCACCCCAGTATTATGAACAATAGGTTCAAAACCATCATTTTTATTTTTCTGGTCTACATTTTCAGAAATAACATCCTCATTGATGTTGACTACTAGCTCTTCATAAACAACATCTAGAACATTGAACCTCACTCCATGAGCTACTCTAATTAAGTGTCTCCTCCTCTTCTACCCTAGTGCCATGATTATCACTGATCCTATACATTATAAGCCATAAAATGTTAGATAAATAATGTTGAAAGCTATAAAAAGTAGTAATCATTATTGAAACAACCAACAAACCCAGGAGTACCATTGTTTTCATTTTGAAAGGAGAATGATGTTTTTCATTACCTCATACCATGGAGAGAAGACAATAGTAAACCACTGAGGGTTTACATATATATACATACATGTAGATGTATGTATATGTATTTGTATAGATATATATATGTATCTATGTATACATATAATTACATAGTTACATGTAACATTTAACAATAATTAATAACACATTTTACAGTAAATGAAAGAAGTTATGTTGTATTCAATATTGATAAGATAGAAATTTCAATAGAGGTAGATTGATTATAGACTTGGATTTTTGAAATATTCACAAAAAGTAATCAAGGGTTTCATGATAATAATTCCTTACTCATAGGAATACAAAAGTGTGTTCTATGATAGATGTTGAATAAACCAAGCAATAGTTTCATGAGATTAATTCCTTAAGCACACGTATTTGGAAGAAACCAAGCAAGGATTTTCACATATATAGCATATAATAAATGGATAGCAGGAAATATTCATTTAACTCCAAAAAAACTATGGGAAAAACCACCACCATGACCCAACAAAATCAAACAACACATGGCAAAAAGGCATTGAAGAGGAATGATTTATTTCATAAACTAGTAATAATTTTTCAATCAGTGAATAAACCCTTCATGGGTTCTGAAACATATAGAAGAAATGATTAACTAGTACCATTGTTTGCATTTTGAAAGGTTATCTAAAGGATACACAAATATATATCGATTTGATAAATGAACATATGCAAATATATATATGGATAGCCAAAGGATACATAGATATATATCAATTTCTTGAATGAACAAGAGACACAAAATATAAAGGAGCCTTTTATGAAATAAATGACAAATATATGTATGGTGGCCTGCTATATGTGCAATGGAAAGTAGAAAAATAGTAACACATTTTACAATAAACAAATGCTAGTCTGTTGTATTGGACAACCAAATGATACACATTTAAGCAAAGGTAAAACAAAAAAAGTATTATATATGTATATATATGTGTGGGTGTGTTTGTATATACATGTATATATGTATGTATATATATGTATTTATATGTATGTACCTGTACGTATGCATATGTATATATATCTATGTATCTATTTTCAAATACATAATACACATAATAATATAAATATATACATATATATATTGTGACAAGGGAAAATAAACAGGAATAAAGAAAGCATAACAATGACAACAATCACAAATTGACTAAATCATGCTAAGATTCGCCATATCAATAATGAATTGCAAATCAATAACCAAAAGTCAATAACAAGAACCATATCACCTAATTCCCATGCTTGCTTGACTCCTCTCCATTATTCTTCTCCACTTTTCTTTGAAAAAGCTCAATGCCCTCAAATTGTGAGTGTGCAATATTAGCCTATAAGTATTTTGACAACAAAACTTTCAAGATTGTGATTGTGATTCCCCATAAAAATAATTCAAAATCTTCCTTTTTAGAAACTTCATAGATTCAATGATCGAGATTGATTTACATTTTTGAATGGTCTAGATTGAGTGTGAGGATCTAATTGAATTGTTAAGTGACTTGATTGATTAGATTGATTGAATGGTTAGCTAATTTGATTGATTAGTCAAGAGATGTAATTGAAAGAGTGTGAGTCAAAAGAAGATGGTAGATCAATTAGGTGAGTGAACTAAGAGAGAGTGTTGGTTAGGAATGGAGATAATTATGCATGAGATAGTAGATTGAAAATGTAGGAGACATGTGCTCAAATAGAATAATTAATTCCTTTCTTAGTGGAAGAAGTTTTGTGTACATGATTCCAAAATCAATTAAATGAATTATTCAATTTATGGAGTCACTTTATATGAGAAGGTAGAATAATTAATTTATGGAGGTGCCTTAGATGATAAGGTAGAATAATTACATAAATAAATATTATTCATTTAACTAAATGTGGGATAATATGAATTAATTAGATATAAGGAGAATATGATTTAATTTAAATGGAATAATTAAATAAATTTAGGAAGCTTATTTAATTAATCAAAGGAAGAGATTTGAAATAATTAGTGATGCAATTAAACTAAATTAATGTAAGTTACTTAATTAACCAATTTGAGAAGAATAATGAAAATGAATTAATTAAATATTTAAAACTATTAAATAAATTTAGAGGAAATTACATGTTAGATTATAATTAAATGATCAAATCATTTAATCATTTTGCGAGTATCTTGCATTGATGATGAAAATATTGTCGTAGGCCTAAGCCATTTTTTAGTGTCTACATTTTTCCCCTCTTTGAAATAATTTTATTTTGGTGTTTGTGTCAAAGAATAAAGAATAGAATGCCCTAGTCATGCCCCGGTATGAAATAGATAAAGGTTTGCTCCCTCGAGAAAATGACAAATTTTTGAATTTTTTTTTAAATTCTAGAAATTGTCTCAATTAGGTAATTAGATAGCCAAAATTTTAATGGGGGTGAAGGAAATCAATTAGCTTGAAGATGATGGAAGAAGATTCTTAGCTTGAAGATAATTTATGATAGCGTGAAAGAAATATATGGACCATCAATTTGTTGTCATTATACTAAGCATTTTCATTTTAATCATCACTGGGTAGTTTATTGCAATAGACAAGAAACACCATTATATGAGGTAGACCAATGGTGTGCAATGTCATGCCTTTGCTAAAAACAAACAGTCACAAACAAGGATTTTCATGACTCATATAAATAGGAACCCAATTGTTCCCATTATTTTTGTCGAGACAAACCACAAAAAACAATCCAAAGAAAGCATGTTATGAAATGTTGTTGATTCTCTAAATCCTATTGCCAAGACATCTTTGAGGTGGCTAGTGACATGACAACTTAAAAAAGATCAGAAAATCAGTCAAAAAGAAAGATATGCTTGCATAACATTGTCACTCCTCTAAATCTGTCATAGGACATCATCAAGGTGGGTAGTTACATGGTCATATCAAATCATTGAAAAATAAATTAAAAATGCTTGTCTAGACAAGTGTGTCAGATCTTTGCTTGTTTTCCAAGGTTGACTGGTCACTCTTTAGGAAGGACACATCCTAAATAAGATTATAATATTGAATTTGATTACTACCAAGGTCAAGATTCAAGAAGAAAACATCATGAATAGGTGACACGACAAGGTTTGACATCATGAAGGACACATCTTGAAGATCTGCAATTGATAGGAAAGAGTTTGACATAAAGAAGGATACATCTTGAAGACTCTTAAGTGATTGATTTGATATATTTTATGTTAATTTAGGACAAACATATCCTGAATAAATTGGTTGAAAAAAAGAGAGTCTGACATCAACAAGGACACATCTTAAAGACTCTTAAATGACTGATTTAATAAAGTTGATGTTAATTCAATAAAGACATATCTTGAATAAATTGGTTTACAGAAAAGAGTCTGATGTCAAGGACACATCTTGAAGACTCTTAAATGACTTATTTGATAGATTTGATGTTCATTCAGGAAAGACACATCCTGAATAAATTGGTTGATAGAAAATATTTTTACGTCAAGAAGGACACATCTTGAAGACTCTTAAATGACTGATTTGATAAATTTGATGTTAATTCAAGAAATACATATCCTGAATAAATCGATTGATAGAAAAGAATTTGACATCAAGAAGGATAGATCTTGAAGATTCTTAAATGACTGATTTGATAAATTTGATGTCACACTAATTTTTGATTGGTTGGATTGTACATCATTTTTGACCTTGTGTTCAAGTTGTTCAATGTATGACAATGTGATATGATTGGCATGAGATATCCTAAGATGATTGAGATTTAGGGCCTTGGGGGTTGTTAAGCCTTTCCTACATTGTACACACAAATACCATGTAGTTGAACTAGAATCCGAATGATAGGATTGACTGAAAAAGATTTGTTTATTTGAAGACACATGATGTGTACGATAGTGAATGTAATGAACTCTAAAGTACTAACCTAGAGTAGCCTTGGGGGCTCATTGGTTTATGGCCTTGCCTACGTTACACACACAGAGACCTCGTAGTTTGATACAACCTAACTTTTCCTTATTTGACAAAGAGTAAGTTATGATTTTCATTCTAACAAACCTAAAAAGACTGGCCTAATGCCTCAGGGATGCATCGACAGATGGCCTTGCCTACCTCCAGTCACAGAGGCAATGTAGTTCAACTAGACTTGAGAGACTGGACCAACTCTAGTTTTCTTTTTTGAGTATTTGGATGTTTTAGGATTTTTCCATGTTTTGAAAGTTTTTTTGTCTTTCTTGACATGCTTTGGTTTCTTTCTATTTTGAATTTTTATAATGTTTTTTGAAGTTTTCTAGATTTTGAGATATGCATATGAATTATTCCTATGAGAAACCAAGCAAGCATGCACAAGAATCCTAGGAAAAATATGATCTTGCCCCTAGTCAAGATGAAAAAAAATTGACAGGTGATGATGATGATGATGGCATTGTTTGACATGGGAAGGACACATCCCAAAACAATGTGAGGATGACAATAATATGCATAAAGGATCAAGGTATGGAACAAGGATAGGAACAACTCCAAGGAATTTTTTGGATGATTTACGAGGATGCGTAGCAAGATTGTATGGATTAGGCTTTCTACATTTGAAATGACTTCTTTTCAAGACTGAATGGGATGATAAAAGGATGTTGGGTAAATGTATTGTAATCCTTAAACCAATGAAAAGGGAAAACCAAGTCTAGCAATAGGTATGAAAGGAAAATTTATGGCTTTGGTTGATCAGTAAACTCCTTACTATGAATCTCTTAACAATTGTTAGATTCACCAGGATATAGATTTAATTTAAGATCAAAACTCACGATGCTTGTGAATTGAGCAAATAACCACATAAAACATAGGAAAGTAAAGAAGTTGACAAAAATCATGCACCAAGAAAAGAGAGACAAAGATTTGATTACGGAGTTCACCAGTTTTTGGCTACGTCTCTGGATCTGCAAATAAGCGTGATCAATGCCATTACTATGATGCAACTTCTTTTACATCACCATGGTCTTCCACTAAGTTACAATCTGCTACCAAGGAAGATTTTTTCACTTCAAGATCTTCCCACTGAAACACTGTCTTGACAAGAAATTTCTAGCATCCACACTGGCTAGTCCTTATGTCACCTTTACAATGCCTCCAAACAATGAAACTGCAACTCACACTCTCAACAAGAGTACATAGGCGTCAAGCCTTTACAAATGACTCAAAAAGTTGTACAAAATCTCTCAATGGACTCACTAAGTTATTATCTCTTCTCCCTAGAGACCACTTAGCCCTCAAAAGACTCCAATAACTCTCACTCCAAACACTTTACTAAGAGAAAATAAACTCTCCAAGAGCTTTTACAAAGAATGAGATTCCTCAAGAGTTTTTTAATAGCTCTCCTTAATCCCGAAATTTCTAAATCTCTGAATTTCTGAATGAAAAGCACTCTCACCATATCCCTTTATATACATAAAAATAAGCCTAAAATGGCTTAACAAAAAAAAAAAATACCCCCTATAATCAATTCGGGCCTAACCCTTATGAGGGTTTGTTTTAACAAATTTAAAAATATAGCCTTTTTGTTTAGGCTTTAGACCTAACAATGCAACAAAATGAAATAAAGGCCATCTGAATTTAAAGCCAATTTGAAGGCCTAACGGTTACTAAGCCATTTTAGTAAATGGTGGGTCACGGGTTCCAAACCCGTCGGTGTTTTGTTTTAAAAGAAACTCCGAAAAATCAAACCACAAAACAAACTTTGTCCATACATGTTAAATGCTCGACGATCGTAGCAACGGTAAAACAAATGGCCGTTATTGGGGTGGATGCGGGTTCGAATCCGTTGAAACCTTTTTTTAAACAAAAAAACAAGACCGTGCGAAGGAGATGAGAGACACACGGTGCTTCCAGTAGACGAAATGTTGCATGATTTGATTTTCTGATAGAGCCACGTCAGCCACACAGTCACCTGCCAACTGTTCCAATGACTGCTGACCCGTCTGCCACGTCAACTACTGACTAGGTTGCCATGTCGGAGTATGGAATGCCACATCATTGTACAGACTTTGACACGTGTCAACAACT
Source organism: Sequoia sempervirens (assembly GCA_007258455.2). Lineage (NCBI taxonomy): Eukaryota > Viridiplantae > Streptophyta > Pinopsida > Cupressales > Cupressaceae > Sequoia > Sequoia sempervirens. The sequence continues at coordinate 28,667,832 of VDFB02274714.1, read as the reverse complement.
GGTTGGTCCACTTCAGATTTATGGATTGCTGACATCATCACGTACGGATGCTGACGTCATCCCCTTGTACCTTCAAGGCCACCAAGTAAACCAAGAACTTTGACTGGTCGTATCTTGCGCATACAAGCTCTGTTTTTGATGAAACAAATGCCACCGGAATCGTCTCGACGAGCACTTCGATTTGACGCTAATTTTGAAAAATTTTGAGATGATCAATTTTTTTGCTCCCTGTCAGCCCCTGGTACCCTGTTTGACCAGACCTTTGACCAAGCATAACTCGCACGTACGATCTCCTTTTGACACGATTCAAGTTGCATCAGAATCCTATCAGCGAGCTCTTCGATTTGAGACTACTTCTGGCTGATTCTGATACTGTGAAATTTTCCAGTCAATCATCTGGCATCCTTGGCCCTTCTTGAACTTTGACCGATCATATCTTGAGCATACGAACTCCTTTTGACACGCTTCAAGTTGCATCAGGATTGTATCACTATGCTCTATGCATTGATGCCAGTTCCAAGAAATTCTGAAGCTGCTGGATTTTTTAGGCCTTCAAGATCCATCTGCATCATGCCTCCCCACTGAGTTAATTTTTGACCTCCAAAAGGTTCTTAATCAAAAATGACGTGAGAAAAAACACCTTCCCACTTGTCCAGTATCTGTCCACCCTTTCTGTGCACCTACTTCATCAAAAAGCTATACAACAATTATGAAAATTGTAATCACATTGCTACCCATTTGCATTTTCTCACATCCTTTTGCATTCATTATCCTAGCTACTA